>CAOKZL010001525.1:0-333841 GCA_948472985.1 Iguana delicatissima
GTAGGACAAAAAGTACAAATATCCTATTGTATCCTCCTCTATCTGTGACATATCTTGATGAGTTATTCTTAGGATATATTTAATTAGCTGATATTAATGCTCATTGAATCTACTAATTCTCAGCCTCTGTCTGATTGGTATATTAAATCTCAAATTGGAGTTAATCTTGTTTTCTCATGTGGGTTGGCATCCTCCATGGACCCAGATCAGTGGAAATGCACTAACTCTTGTTTCTACGGAGTTTAATGGAAACACTGAAAATGAATCTCACCTTCTCCATAAGTGTATAAACCTGCATTCTTGCACATCTAGGACATGCATTATTAAAAAGGTGAGTATTGGTGAATTTATCTCCAAGGAAAATGGACAAATGCTGTCTTACAGCTTGTTCTACTTTGCAGGGTTGGAAGTACAAACATACTGGTTTCTCACAGGGCCAAATGCATCCTGAAATTACAGTTTGAGGTCACTTTGAAAATTGTGGTTTGACCTAGATATGATTAGCAAAAAAGGATGATGCTAATAAAATCACAGCTGGGCAATTCAAGCAATATGCTTTCTGCAGTGAGCCAGTAATTGAAGGCTTAATTTGTGCCTACAAAATTGTATGCCATGGTCTCTCAAAGTGTTAACAGTTTTACTGAGATTTTTCCCCAGTTGCATAATGGATTCCAAATCCACTCCCTTCAGTCCAGTAACAATGTTAATAAGGACAGTTCAGTTCAGCAAGCACAGTCATGTGATGAATATATTACGGCTATTTCAAATATATTTAAAAAGGAAGAATAGACTTGGATCAGACCAATACAACTTGTTGCTAACAGGCTGATCTGTTAAATCAAATAATAGAATCAGAATGTATACCTATATATTAGACATAGTTGATCTGGCAGGTGTGGAATCAGTAGGATGTTAAAAATCCAGTGTTAGAAGCATAAAAACAGGAGGGAATTTTACAAAAAATACAGTGTAAAAGGAATCTTTTCTTTTCTTTTTTTTAAAAAAATACCCTGCTCCCCTCTCTTTCTCCTGTCTTTTCACTTTTTTTTTCTGATCTGAGCTTTCCTGTAGATTTCATTAACTGGGTATATGGAAATATGAATTATGGCTTAAAGCAGAAAACCCCTGGTTTTTTTTAGAACAAGTTTTTCAGTTTTAATAAGAGAGAATCTCATTATGGAGCATTTGAAGTAGCAAGATTTATGTTGAAGGGCAGGGAAAGTTGGGAAATCAAATGGAGATGAAAAAGACCTGCTTATGCAAAGCTGTTGTTCAAAAAATTCTGATTATGCTGGCAGATAAGTATAATTTAAATCAATGGAATCTACATTTTTTTTTAAAAGAATGAACACCTGCACAGTCTGGACTTATGGCGCCCTTGGGGATGTTTGCTCTTGAATGAATCCCTAAAGTTTCTTCGAACATCTTTTAAAATACTAAGTTCTGTCTTAGAAAAATCAGGTTGATGGCTTACAAAAAGCAGGGCATTTTCTCTCAAAATCAAGAATTCCTTTCTAAGGAAGTTTACCTGTTTATAGGTGGTGGTGGTATTGTTAGCCATTAACTTGCATGGCACTTTACAAAACTTAAAAACAACGTCTGATCTGTCTCCCAAAGAAACTGAGCAAGCACTGCCTATTGGGAGCAGTAGTAGAAAATGGGAGTATGGTATAACTGGGCTGTGTAGTCATGGCAGGATTTCTGGCTCACTCTGTATATACTGATAATGCAAGCCTATCATCAAGTGATGTAGGTGTGTGGATGGAATGTCTATCCTTAATCAGAGCTAGACACTTATTGCCTCTCTCCCTAGGTCTTCTCCTAAAACAAATTGGGCCCATTTCATACAAGGATTAGCTAAGGAATCAGTGGATCTGCCAACTCAATTTCAGTAGCCATCCTACCTTACCCACTTCAAAGTTTGTTCTGGGTCTTCGTGGACTTTTTTTTTTTAAATGGAAGATTTCAAGAGCAAAGGGAGAGGGCCTTCTCTGTATCTCAGTAGTGGGGCTGATACTCTTTAGAAGGACATGGGAGAGGACTTCCCTGCTATGCTGCTTCAGTCATGAAATATCCTCACCTTAGAGGCCTGGTTGGTGCTATAGCTATTTCCTTCTGGCGCCAAGGGGAAAAATGGCTTTTTATTAAAGCTTTTGGGGGCGTCGTTGACTTTATGCAAATCCATACATATCCTTGATTTAGAATTATCTTAAAACTGTTTTAATTGGTTTTAAACTTTCTTGTTTTAACTTATCTAGTATGCTTTTAGTTTATTTAAGGAGCCAGAATAATGTAGTGCTTTGAGCATTGACTACTACTCTGGACAGTTAAGGGCAGATAAGAAGCAAAAGTAAAAAGTGACAGAAATAGAGTCAGAACCCTGAATACAACTGTTCAATGACTTGTGCACAGGGACAAGGAGAACTACTATAATAATCATTGCAGAGAAACAGAAGATGAGAAACAAAAAGGAAGAACAGACCTACAAGATCCAAGAAACGAAAGGGAAATTTAAACCAAGAATGAGAATGCTCTGTGACTAGCAAGGGAACACATTATATGTGTAGAAATAAAAAGATGATGGAAACAATACACTGAAGAACTGTATACAAAGGATGAAAGGTTTATAGATTCATTCAAGGAAGAACAATGTGAAGACAAACCACTGGCTTTAGAAAGTGAAGTGAAAGCTGCACTCAGAGCACTTGGGAGAAATAGATCATCAGGAACAGATGGCATACCAATACAGCTGCTTCAGTCTACAGAGACAGAATCTACTCTAGTTCTAACTAAAATCTGTCAACAAATATGTAGGAAAAAAGAAGAGTGGTCCACAGATTGGAAACACTTAATATACATTCCAGTCTCCAAGAAAGGGTACAAGGGATTGCAGTAACCCCATGACCATTGCGTTAATTTCCATGCAATTAAGGTCATGCTAAAAATTCTACCACAAAGACTTTTACCATATATGGAATGAGAAGTGCCAGATATACAAGCTGGGTTCAGGAAAGGAGGGATCGTATGGATAATGGAGTACGCCAAAGAATTTCAAAAGAAAATGAGCTTGTGTTTCCTAGCCTTTGATTGTGTAGATTGTGTAGAAGCTATGGATTGCTCTTAAAGAAATGGTATGCCACAACATTTGATTGTTCTGATGCATAATCTGTACACAGGACAAGAAGCTACTGTTAGGACAGAATACAGAGAAACAGCATGATTTCCGATTGGCAAGGGAATCAGGCAAGGCTGCATTTTATCACTGTGTCTACTTAACTTGTATGGTGAACATATATGTAAAGCAGGATTAGATTCAAAGAAAGGGGGCATGAAAACGGGAGGAAAGAACGTCAATAATTTAAAATATGCAGGTGATACCATACTACTAGCATAAAACAGCAAAGACTTTGAATGATTACTGAAGAATGTCAAGGCAGAAACAACAAAGGCAGATTTACTGGTGAACATTAAGAAAACAAAAATAATAATAACAGATGATTTGCATAACCTTAAAGCAGACATTGAAATAGATCAAGATCTTCTGTACCTCAGTCATTAATCAGAATGGAGACTGGTAAAAAAATCAGAAGACTAGGACTTGGAAGGGCAGCTGTGAAGGAACTAAGCAAGATTCTGAAGTGTCAACATGTATTATTGAATACTAAAGTTAGGATTGTATAAGGTTATGAAAGCTGGGCAATGAAGAAAACTGATAGGAAAAAAAACAATTCATTTGAAATGTGGTGCTGGAGAAGAATTCTGCAGATATCCTGGATGGCTAAAAGGACAAATCAATGGGACTTAGAGCAAATCAAACCTGAACTCTCCCTAGAAGCCAAAATGACTAGACTGACTCTGTTGTACTTTTGCTGTATCATAAGAAGACCTGATTCACTAGAAAAGAAAATAATGCTTGGTAAGATAAAAGGCAGTAGGAAAAGAAGAAGATTGCATTACAGATGGATAGACTCAATAAAGGAAGTCTCTGAATCTGCAAGACCTGAGCAGCACAGTTGATGATAAGGCGACTTGGAGGCCTCTCATTCATAGAGTTGCCATAAGTTGAAGTTAACTTGATACCAGTAAACAACAAACAAACAAACACACCCACCCACACATATATGGCAAAGCTTTAGGCTGCTGTTTTTAATATTATGCTTCTTACTTTTTCACTGTCGCTGTTACAGTTTTGATGTTTTTAATGGATGGTTTTAACGATCTCTAAAGCTGCAGTAAAATGGTTAATGGGCTTGGAATTTGCTAATTTGTATAGATGTGTGTGTGTGTGTGTGTAAAGTGGCCCCTCATGCATTCTACCTCCAGAAAGAAAGAAAGAAAGAAAGAAAGAAAGAAAGAAAGAAAGAAAGAAAGAAAGAAAGAAAGAAAGAAAATACACTATCAAATGAGAGGACATGGGTTTGCATAAAAAGTGTCTGTGCTAATTCAGATAGATAGGTGGAAGCAAACTTGGAAATAATTACTATAGTTAATATGTAAATACAATGCAGCTCGCCATAATGTGAAGCATTCTAAAAAAATTGTCTTCTTATAGCCCTTCAACGGCTTCTGTCTGTAATGTAGGATATGTACCTCCCCACATGTGTAGGCTCTACATTTAGTCTGGTTATACTATATGTTATATGGCCACGATTTGAAAATCTTTAAAAAAGAGAAATGTATACTTATGGCAGTTATGTGTGTTTAGATTTAACAAACCATTTAGGTTGGACATAATATAGTAGCATCTTTCTTAGGTTCAAAAACATGTCATGTTCTAAATCGTAATTAGAGTTATGATTTGGTAAAGAGAAAGAACTATCCTAATGTTGTGTGCGTTCAAAATTATTTCTGCTTTCTTTTTTCAGGCTGATAAAAAAGAAAGGAGCAATGCACTGAATACTGCAATAGATAACATGTGCAAGAAAACAAGAGACCTCCGCAGGCAGGTAATCTCCTCTGGGGACAAAATGTTAACAGAGATTTATTCAAACAATTATGAAAACAGAAACAAAGAGCTATTTTTAAGAGTCACTTGTTTATTCAAAAAATGTCTATTGAGGTTGGTGGGATGGGAACAGCAAGAGTCACCACAGGTCAAAAACTTAAAAAAGCAGTGCAAAGCCCATGTGCTTCCTTCATTGCTTGAACAGTATAGAACTGGTTAGTCCTGTGGACAAAAGACCTATGGAATCCCATCTGAGAAAGACAGTGATTCTCTGATACACAGAAATGATCCTAGGACATGAGTTAAGTATATATGTAACACTACTGATGTTAAGCATGCCTGAATCTGGTGAGCAGAGACAGAAAGAATATTTGTTATTCTTCATTCTCAGTTTTTTTTAAAAAGAATTTTCCAAGATTTATGCAACACTATTGGGAAGAATAATAGACCAACAAGAACCTTGGTCAATTTTCTCCCCATATTCAACTGTGTTATGATGCTGTAGAAGAATTATTCTGCACAGAAAAAAATACCTGTTTTTTAATGGACCCCCCCCCCTTCCACCACAAGGAACCCTGTTTCTTGCTCAAGAACTATTTTTCCCAAAGAAGGTAGGGTTTTGCTTTTGAAAATTCTATTTTGGAAGTCTTATTTTTGCTTTTAAAGGATCTCTGGGGTCCTTCTCTTCTTTGTTAAGCTATTTCTTCCTGCTGGGATGTTTGAAAGAAGTGTTTTCCCAACTTAACTAGTATATAATCAGTATAGTAAAGCTTTTCTATTTAACTAGTATATAACCAGGAAATTTACCCAGTGTTGCCAGTGTTGATGAAGTCACTACTGATGTGAATGAAAAATAAATTGACTGGTTGTGCCAGCCATCTTTAAGATGTATTCCATACCAAAATCCCTATGAAGTGGACCTGTGACAGCTATTTCTGAAGAAAGACAGAGTTTGCCAGTTAATGCCAAATTTTCCCAACCGTGTCTGAGATGTCAGCTTAAATGTAAATGTTAAACTTGGTTGTAACCAATTCATGAATGTGCATTCAGGGACCTTAAATAAGTACCTTGAAGTATTTGCTTGAGAGGTATCTGGATTGGTTGATGGATTGAGTCCAAAGTCTTACAGCAGTCTTCATCTTGGCCTCATTAGAGAAGTCACCAAGATAAGTCTGTGATCAAGCATCTATGTTTGCATGGCATAATGGACAAGCAAAAAATTTGAATTATTCTGTTGAATATTATGCCCAGCCTTTCCATCGTATATTTTAGATGCCCAAGCTGCTTATAATCAACACAATAAAATTTCTCTACCCAGTAAATTAAAATGCAGTACAAAACCTGCAGGAAGAAATAATTTAATGAAATAGACCAGGGCTCAGACAGCAGGTGAGCCCATACACCTGCTGCAGTGTAATAGTCTTATTTATATTTCACAGTTCCATCACATAATCAGTTTTGGTAATTTTGCAATATTCATATTGGTATTTTAGGAACAGGATCCAAAAGGAAGGAACGAATATTGCTTAGTGATGTGGGACTCTTGGAACTTGAAGGCCATTGTTTTAAGATTTGGTTGGCATGGTTATGCTTGGTATGATAGACTCAAGACATGTACTCAATTTAGAAATTATTATATTAGAAAGGCTCTCCTATGAGTTTGGTATAATTATAGACAGAGACTTTTTTATAAGGTGGTATTAGCCACTTCACCACAGGAAGCCTTTTTTAAAAGGAAAGAATGGGTTTAGAATTGGAATTGGCTGCTTTATAATGAACTTTGGTATTACGAACAAGTCACCTGGAAGTTTAAATCAAGAGAGATGATTCTCAGGGAAAGCAAAGATCGTAATTGGTTTGCTTATATGAAACTTAAGGACAGATTTAATCAAAATAAGATAAATGCAGCCATAGAGGTTAGAGAAAATGAATTTTACTTAGAGTTGTGTAAACATGATGATCACATAATTTTTTAAAAAAGTATATAAATGGTTTTTGGAACTAGAGACAGAAAATGAGCCTGGAAGAGACATGATAAAGTGGGTCCAAAATGTCTGTATGGTTGTATGGGAAAGATTTGTACAGTAATTTAAAGGAAAACCTTTGTGATATTATGTGTAGATGGCATCTAACACCAAATAAACTGTTGAAAATATCCCAGGATGTTTCAGACCAATACTGAGGATGTCAAGAGAAGGAGGGTTCCTTTTTTCAAATATAGTAAACTTGCAAGGAAGTAAAAAGTTACTGGTCTAAGATTTATATGTTAATTAAAAAAAATGTAAAGGTAGATCTTGCGATGTGACCAGAAATTGTTTTCTTGAGTGTTTATAAAGAACTGGAGAGTAAAAAAGAGATTACTTCTTCAATATATGATGACAGCAACAAGAATATTGTTGCTTGAACTTGGAAACAGACTGAAGCACTGATGATGGAAGAATTGACTGATGATGGAAGAGTAGCCTCAAATGGTAAAATTAACATGGGTTCTATAAGATAAGCCAGCTGAAGACTTTTGGAAACTGTTTATGGATTTTTTCAAGAACAAGAAAGCTAATGATGTAATAATCTGTGATTATGGTTATTAGTAATTTTAGTAGGATTAGTTGGATCTATAATGGTAGAATACTATTTTTTTTCTTTTTGTCTTTTCTATTCATTACAGTCAGGGTAGGTGTGGGGATCAGAGTCCTACTGTATATTAGTTATATGTCTTTTTTTCTTCTTTTTTCTTTTCTTTTCTTTTCTTTTTCCTTTCTTTCTTTCTTTTTTTAGCAGTCACATAGGGATGGAAGGCGATGGGGCAGTTCAATCCTGGCAGCAATGTTTTTGGGGCGTACTGGCTCATAGCCATGCCCCTGTGTGCCGTGGCCCCGACCTCACACACTGTGGCCATGCTGCCACAGCATAGCCCCACCCCCTCCCGTCCACCTTCACGTGATCCAGGCTCCGCCGCTGTTTTTTAATGCATATTTTTTTTTATTGTAGATGAAATTGTTCATGTTAAAACATGAATTAAAAAGGAACAGAGTTCTAATTGTGTTTAGGAAAAACACGTTCTTTCTTATATCCTGGTGCAATTAAGTAATATATTACTCAGTTCTGACTTTGCCATCTGCAACTACATACAGTTTTTTCATGAATTCTTTTATTGTCTTGAATCTTGTAACGAGAATGAAGTATAATGCTGTTACAATGTAATAGAGAGGTTGAAAGTAAGAATGAGCAATTTATGCATCCTGAAAGAGAAGGAGAATCAGCACACCAAATAATATCCTTTGTGTATGTTTGTTGCAGTGAATGAACTGATCTGTACATGTAGAATTCTGTGCAGTGACTTTTAACTCATGTTCAGAGAATCTTGGCACATGCTTGTGTGAACTGGTATTTATGTTAACTGTACAGAGTGCTCTGTAAATCAATATGCAGAGTTTCAATAGGCTAAAGATTTGCATGATATAACTCTGTGTTAGAGTTGAATATTTATACAGCACTGGTCCAGCCATAGGCAGGAAATTAGAAACATCTGCTAATTTCTTAAGCTGGCTACAGGTTGTTGTTATTTTCTTCTATTCAATTCCTCTAAAAATGTCTCTAGTGGTGAATATGTAGTGTTTTTCTCTAGGAGGGCTTTGAACTTTAAAATCCTCATGTGTAACACCTGCCTCTTATTGCTGGTAGCATTTCATTCCATGTTATGGACTGTGTTCCTTATGGAATTGTTGATAGTGAGTTATTATCTATTTTTCTTGGGGGGATCTTTGCTAACAGTTCAATAGTAATCTTTTACTGGTGCCTCTAGTGTCATAAATATTTAAAGATTATTTTTCACCTTTTGATATTGCAGATGCATATATATTGCATTGCCAAATTGCTTCCCCAGTTTGCACTCCTCTTATACAGGATTGCATTGTAGTTTGATCTGGTGCTGATAAGGGAATCCACACTGTACTTTGTACACATCTGTATATGTGCTTTGGTAAAGAAACATAAAGCCCTATTCACACAGCAAGTGCATTGAATCAACACACAAAGGTGGAAGAGTCAGGCGTGGCCAGATCCTTCCATGTTACTGGTGCAATGAATCCATCTGGTTTCATTCCAGCTCTACCAGGAGCTATCCAAGGTACCGATTCTGTTTAAGGCTTAGAGTTCGGCACCACAGATACCTTCTTTAAAGTCTAGAATGAAAGCCAGTCTGGATTCACTGCACCACTGACATGGGAGCCTCTAGTTGCCCCTGGGGAGTTCACTAACTCTGCCCCCATCATCTTCAGTTCTGTTGCTCTCTTCACATGGAGAGAAATGGGTATGAGTACTCTGCATAAGATCAGGATACAAGATGAGGAGGAGGAGGAGGAGGAGGAGTTTTTAAAATGAGGCTGCCGAATTCTGTGAAAACATTCCACGTGCAGAGAGAGCTTGTCTGCTCAGATTCATCCTCTTCTACATGAGGAGAATGGGGAAACTGGAAATGGATGGAGGGTGGATAATCCACTAGCCTATTCACATTAACCTGCTTTGTAAATGATTGAATAGAGCTATAATCTGTGGATGCTTGCAGATGTAGAGAATGCGAGAATGTGGCAGACCTAAACACTTTAGATCCAATTTGCTTAACTGTGTTGAAGATAAGCCTACTCAGTTATTGCTCTTATTGTATAGGATAATATTTCAACAAATTGAGGTCTGAATATGTGGTTCTATTGGTGGTGTTTTTTTTTCCAGCTTCGCAAAGCCATCATTGATCATATCTCAGACTCCTTCCTGGACACAACTGTTCCACTTCTAGTACTCACTGAAGCTGCTAAAAATGGAAGACAACAGGAAATAAAGGAATATGCTGCTATTTTTAAAGAACACACATGCAGGCTTATTGAGGTGAGTTTGATAGAAATGCAAAGTAAATTGACATGGAATGCTGTCAGCTTATTTGGAATTTTCTTTTTCTTTGAATTTCCCCCCCATGTGAGTGTGTAGAGTGGCATGAAGATTGTATTGATGGCTGAGCTCCCAGAAATATGTGTTTGGTTTTCTGTAAGAAGTTTAATCAATTTCATATGGGTGAGCGGCTTGGCCTGGTTCTATATTTCTTTGCACGGAAGTGTTTTTAACATACTTTTTTTAGAGGGTGCTTTTTGCTTAAAGCTGTTAAGTTTATTGAATTGTTTTAGACACTTGACAGTCATGAAATGATCAGTTTACTGTTTAATTATAGTACTAGGCTCATAAAAAAAATCTTTTCCCCTTTCCCCTTATCATGAAGAGAGTGTAATCCAGAGGTTGGCAGACTTGAAACTTTCAGGATCTACTTTGTTCTTCACAAAACTAACAATGTTGACCACCAGGACGGGTAGAGCCTATCGTCTTTATGCACCTTCCGAGTCATTCCTTTGATGAAAGAGCTTGCACTCCTTTTACACCAAGATCTGGTTCTTCTCAGTTTAGCAGACTAATGTGGGGGAATCCTTCTTTAAGCAACAGAAAGCCCCAAACCCTTGAAAATCATGTAGTTACCTACTCACCTCCAGTGTAGTGTAAGAGCATTATGCTGCAAGTCACAGAGCTTGGGGGTTCCTTGGAGCTGTAGACTGCAAAAATAATTTTTCCGAGTTCTGGTAAGTAAAACTTAGCAAAAAGATTAGCATCAAGCCCAGCGTTCTTGGGCAGCTACTGAGCCCTGCCACCCTAACTAAACCCACTGCTGATATCTGCTTATTCCCCCATTTTTTACAGTCTAGTGCTCTGAACAGCACTCAGCGGCTGGATAGAGTTGTCTTATTAATATTCCATAATGATCCTAATATAAAACATCACCTTCAGGCACTATGAGGAATTTAAGTGATGGCTAGACTCAGCTCCTTGATGCTTTGAGTGGTGATATCTGCTTCTGTCAGGCAAGCCCCTAAAGTCCCAGTGGGAGAGATGGAGTCCCACTGTTGTTTAGTTTGTCTGAAATCCAGCCAACCTGGATCTGGCCATGCCTCACAAATGAGATTGGAGGAAATAAGCTCAAGGCGGGCTGCAGATGAATGGCTGCTAATTTACTGAAGGAGGCTTCCTTACACAGTCCCTTAGAGAAGATATGAGCAGACATGCCATGTGATGCCAATAAAATACTTCTGGTTCAAGCTTGATGGTTCACATGTAATGAAAACTTTAGGTGGAAAAATGTGGCTGCTTCAGGCAGCAGATCTGTGGTGACAGGGCAGCCAATTCTTGTTTGTTTTTTTTTAATTCAGTGTGGCTCAAAGTGGTGATCCTTGGACTGGTGTCAGTCCTTGATCTGTACACACCCAGTTTCTGCTTGGTTTCCAGGAAAGAAAAGAAAAAATCAATTGTAGCCAGTAGTTGTCCAACACAATGGGAAAATATTATTGCTGTTACCTCACATTGTAGAGTCTGAGAAGTACTGATTTAATGTTCTACCACCAGCTTTTTACTACTGGGATGACAGAGTGGCGCTTGTGTGGTTTTATATTATTACTTCCAAAATAACTACCTAGGGTAGGAGCAGGGAGTTACAAGCAGAAGCTTCTTCCATTATCTCAGGGGCCCTGTTGTATTCTGACTCTTGATTGGAAAGGGCAGCCAAGAACTCTTTGCTGATCAAACCTCAGGCAGCAATATACCTTTACCCTCCATGCATCTGCTTTTCATAGTTTTGGTATACATTTCCATGTAGAAAAGCTACTGGAGGCCATTTTCACAGGTGAGCATAAACCAGCTGTTCTTTAACTCTGTCTCTAATCTCAAGGGAAAAATGCTCTTGGCAAGAATGTCAGCTTGCTTTCTCTTTAGGGCATTATTTTACTTGCTTAACATTTGTATGTGCCCAAAATATCCTATAGGAGGCCAAATATGGAAACCCAAGAAGTGATTCACCCAAGTGAGTTACCAGGAAAAAAAAAAGACTAGAGCCATTTCCGCACGAGTCTGTTATAGCACGATGATTCCACTTTCAACCTCCTATGGAATCCTGGAGTTTGCACTTTCGGGAGGGAAAGGTGGAATCATCGTGCTATAACAGACTCGTGTGGAAATGGCCTATATCTGGTAAATATGAGAGCTTGGAAAAGTTTTTTGAACTATGGACTCCTTGGAGTTCCTGTCCAAAATTCATTTTTTCTAAGCTCTGGTCAGCCTTGGAGGGTAGCTGACGTGGATCAGCTAGACTCAGTTATTTGATTTCAAAACAAATTACCGTAACTGACAGAAGATTGTATGTAGTCACAGAGGTCAAGCTCGTCGTGTATTTCAGGTGTTATATAAATGAGTGCTGAATGGAAACAAAAATCTGGTTTCACTTCTATTTACATGGCGTGGGGCATTTGGCACAGCTTTGTGCCTGTGCATTTTGTGCTGATGATCTGGACTGTAAAAATAAGCAAATAAATAAAAGCAGCAAGTAGTGCACTTTGTAGTAAGTCATTCCTTTTTGATGAAATTGCCTTCCCTGTAGAACGTAAAAATAGAAATTCTTGAAAATTGGCTTCACTCTAACACTAATGCCATATGTGAGTTTTCCTGGATGATTAAGAAACAAAACAAAGATACAGCTACTATAGTGTATTGTGAAAAGATCTGAAGCATCCCCTTGAGGAATGATTGATGTTGCCCTCCATTTTAGTCTAGCAGCAGATTTGCTTTTTCAGTATGAACATTGACCATTATTTGGGGGAAAGCATAATCAGCCCTAGACATGTTAATGTTCAGTCATTTCATTCTTACAAGTAATGGTGAGTAATTTCTAAGTTTTCTCCTTATTGCAGCAAAAACAAATATTTTTTGCTGAATTCTTCCCCAATATTCAGGAGTCCTGAAGTATTTTGAGGAGTTTATTTGCACAGAAATGCATGTGTGGTCTTTTTGCATGAGAATTGCATGCTCTTGTACAATACAAACTGCTAAACCATATATATACACTTTCCAGGCAACCATGTTTGTTTCCTGTGCAAGATTGCTATTGTCTGCAGAAACCCAGCAAACCTGCACAACAAAAATCTTGCTCAGAAAACAGCAATGCTGAACAACAAAACCATGTGCCTCTGTTTTGTGCAAGATTACAGTTTTTTACACAAGACTTTTTTTGTGGAAGATTATTGTTGCACAAGGTTACTGCTTTTGCACAAGATTTTTGTTGGACAGGATTTTTGTTGTGCAGTTTTTCAGAAAAACACTTGGGCTGCCTGGAAACAGCATTGTTTCCCCACAAAACCTCATAATTCTCATGCAGACCCCACCACCAATGGTATGCCTGTGTAGAATAGTTTTCTGAAACACTTGTGCAAATATTGAGTGAGAACTGTGCAAAATTCTTTCCACTGTATTATTCTTCCCAACCGGGTTTCCTGAGTGTTGGGAAACCCCTTTTTTGGCCAAGAAATGAATAATGGTGAATATTCTTTCCATGTCTTATCAGTACCTTGGATATCTCCATAAGGTATGAAATAAAACCATGAGGATCCATCAGCCCATTGACTTGGGAGCCGCCAGCTTTTCCTACCTAGCCCTGAGTGGCTTCAGTTGAAGCAAAGTGATATGCCTTAGCCAAAAGCCTGCAAAACTATGTTTTTAACTATATTTGTTTGAAAACTTGGGTTTAAATTATGTATACTAAAGTTGAAAAATGCACCTCTCTGCAAAATCTAGTGACTACAAGCATTATTAGAAACACTGCCAACATTTGTAAACCTCAAAACATAAACAGTATTTCCCCCCTAATTTCTTTGAAAAAACCTGTGAAGTTCTTTCTTGTCTTTCCCCCTCCTCCTCTTCCTTTCTCTCTTTGAGACCAAATGCTTTCATGTGCGTGTTAAATTTTCTTTAATAATCGGCTGAATATAAAAAGCAAGCTCCTTGGCAAACACTGCAGCTTCTAACTTTTTCTTTTGCATGTCTGCATTTTTTTTTTTGCATCTTCTCTTGTTCTAACACCCATTCTGAGTATCTTCTCCCAATTAAAATTAGAAAGACAACAGTTATTACTGTTACTGCTATGAACCAGATGTTACTTGAAATATTACTTACATAATATTTATGTACTTATGTATTTACTTACATAATATTTATTTATTTATTTTTATAGCAAGAATGAGGAATGTGTGGCTTTCCAGATGTTGCTGGATTGAAGCTTACCTCATTCTCTGTCATTGTCTCTGATGGCTAGGGGTTATGGGAGTTGCAGCCCAATAGCATCTGGAGGGCCATGGTGGCTTGCCTGGCTTTTCCACAAGCCAAAGAGTAATGTGTACGGTACCTGAAATTACTCTGCAGAATAAACTGTCACCTGTCAAATTTATTTAGAAGCATGAAGAATTAACAGAAAGAAAGAAAAAACCTGGCTGGTGGGCACTGAGAATGAAACAGCTTAACTCTCCTCCCTTCTGGACTAATTATTTTATTTGTAATTATCTCCCTATTATGCACTACTGGATATTTTGACTTAGGAAGAAAAACTGTGCAGTTTGCATTCCTATATATTGAGAAATTGAATCACCTTGGATATTTAAACTCTGGTAGATTTTCAGTGGAGTTTTGGAGGGGCAAGCTTGCCCCCAGAGCTAAGTGCCACTATGATGCCACCACCTGCTGCACAGCAATAAAACTTGTGCTTTCTTCTAGTCTTGTTTGATTTTCTTTTCAGTTGGGTTGAGGAAGGCTGTTCTAGTCCTAGGAGATGCAGACTAACCTCATTGCCTCAGTGTAGCCCTCCTGGTTGAGTTGGAAAATTCCCTGCACTGTTCTTGGAGATCAGAGGCAAAGAGCAGGCTAATTTTAGAACAAGATCTCAGGGCTAAGCAGAATTAGTCATGTCTTTGTGGATAACATCCTTTGTCTCATCACTAGTATAAAATACCCCTGTTAGCATAGCCATGTTGAATGGGAAATTCCAGGACTTGTAGCCTCAAAGATAACTTTTCCAAGTTCTGTTTTGAGGAATGTAGGACCCTGAATTTCAAAATCTCACAGAGACCTAAGTCAAAACACCACCCATAGCCAGCAACCCTTGGTGAAAGGCAGGGACTGACATCCTCCCTTTTGTACTCTTTCTGAAAACACCCAGCTTCCTAATCAGAGGGGAGTTCCTCAGAAAGAGGACCACTGACAGGAAGAGTATGGAGACGAAATCTCTTCTGAGGCAGGTGGCATTAGATCTAGGAGGCGTTATTCATCACATTCTCCGCTGTGGTTCTGTTCTCCTCATCTCTATGGCAATGCCAAAGAAACATTCCAATTGAGGAGACAGCCACAGGTGCCTTAAGGAACAGACTTTGCAGTATCCTGTCACCCTCTTCTCTGAAGAAAGAGATACAGAACTACTGGCTGCAGAGTCTGTGTTCAGCCTGGAGAGAACCTCCTTGCAGAAATGTCCAGAAGTCAGGGATTTGGGCCTTTCTCATCTCCAGTGACTCTGGGCCACCTGGATACAGATTTTCCACACAGATGTGTAAGCTAACCACAGTTATTTCACTTCTGAATAAGTATCTCTAAGTGACTGTTCCCATTGCTTTTATACAGCATGTGTGAATTGTGGATCCTAGCTAGGAAACATGTTTAGCAGCCATTGGGAATACTTTTCGTAGAGATTAAGTAATGCTTACATACATGATCTAAGGGTTTTCGCTTAAAGGTAATTACTTCTCTCACTTTCATGTAATCTTACTATTGAGTGGATCAGGCATGTAGCTGAGAGCTGTTTTAATTCTGCTAACATCAGATTCAGAAGGAATCTCATGCTCATTTAAGCACGCATAAATGCTGCCATTTCATTTTTAGTGGTATGAATTATTCTAATTTAGCTGATTCTGATGCTCCCATTATTACTTTCCAGTCCTGAGAATTATCCTATTACTCGATAGGTGTTATGAAGAAGGAAAGGAAAAAAATAGATGTAAGAAAATTTTATTTGAAACTTTCATGACATAGTTTAAAGTACTTACATATATTTCTGAGAAACAGCATGATTAATGGTGTTGAGGGCATTTTCAATAAATAGTAGTGCTTGGCTCTCCAGGAAATTAATTAGATAGCAGCTATATTGCCTCTGTCAAGTTAGTAGTATATCACTTGTAAAATACTCTAAAGTAAGCAGTCCCACAAGGGGATCTTTGACACACAAATTAACAGATTTATTTGAGGGGGAAAAAAGTCTAGTGCTTTTTGGCCTTATTATTAGAAGAAAACACACATACCCAAGAATGAAAAGAGTTGCCTCATGTTAACAAAGATCTCCTTTTAGTTAGCCTGAAATATCTTTACTAACAACTCGGAATAACAGAGAAAACAGCATTCTCATTGTTATGTTGTCTGTTAGGAATCTAATTTTAGATATAGCTTATTATCGTTACATAAAATGCTGTGGAAAAAATTACAATTAAATATCTGTGGCTCTTGCTACCTTTTCAAATACACACTGAGGACCCAGGCTATGTGGTGATAGACCTGTTTCTTCACAATGGAGTCTACTTCAGTCATGTTAAGGGAAATGAAAACATTTCTGCTCCAGTCTCTTGCATTTCTTTGAATCTTATCTATTTTTTCTTCTTGTCCTTGTTTAGGCTGGGTAGAAAGAATTCATTTTTTTCTTCATGTGTATGAAAAATCATGTAGGCATTTCACCCCAAATACAGATTTTTAACACATATATATTGAAAATTTTAGTAAAAATGTATTTTTCTAAGATTTTTTAAAAATGTACATGTTTATTTGTGTATACAATTTAAAAAGGCAGAGGAAAAGAAAACAATTGGGTATTTGTAGTCTCCTCCAAACAATTGGAAATCAGAAGATACACATGTGCTTTCATTAATCATAGAGTCACAGAACTGGAGAGTAGTAAGGGACTCCGAGGGCCGTTGAGTCGAGTCCTTTGCCATGCAAGAAGCACGGCTGAGAGATGGTCATCCAACCTCTTAAGACCTCAAATGTATGAGAAGCCGTCATACTCTGAGGCATCCATTGCAGTATCAAACAGCTCAATCAGGAAATTCTTTCTAAATTTTAACTGGAATCCCTTTTCTTGTAATTTGAATTGATTGATTCATGCCCTAGTCTCTGGTGCAGCAGAAAACAAGCTTGCTCCGTCTTCTACATGATATCTCTTTCGGTAGTTAATGATGGCTATCATGTCAGCTCTCAGTTGTCTCTTCTCCAAAGTAAACATGCCTAGCTCGCTAAGCTGTTCCTCGTAGGACTTGGTTTTCAGGCCTTTAACCATCTTGGCCACTTCATTCTAGGTGAGGAATAGTCTTGCAAATCAAAACTGAATTGTTTGTAACAAAATTTGATTAATCTACATTTCTTTTCTACCCCTAGTCATGTGCAAAGTGGGATATGATTTAAATTATCAATGGGGAGTGTGGGTGGGAGGCACTGCACACCTCAATTTTATCTTCCCTTTCATAGTTCCCCACCTGGGCAATTTTCCTCTCAGCTGGGAGGACCCTAATGTCAAATTCCTCTCTTAAATTAGTGCCAGTCTCAATATGTCTGAATAGCTGTTTATTCTTCTCTAAAATCCTAGGTGGGAACAAACTGAAAACATCTGTGTAACTTAAATCTGTTGCTTGTAATTACCTGGCAGTGCAGGAAGAATCTCTCTTGCACCCCCTTCTCATTTAGATCAGTGCCATATTATAAGAAAGAAATGATTCTCATCATAAGTCAAAATTCATAATGCTGCCCTTGGGAAAATTGAATTCTGCAGCTACTAGTAATAGAATAAATCATGTAAATTAGGCCAATATGCAGATGCTTATTTGTATTTGAGCTGCACATTCAGAAACATGGAATCTTGGAATTTTTTCCATTGTATTAGCATTAAGAATCTAGCCATTGTCATATTTATAATTGTTCCTATTTATTAAAAATAATATGTGTAAAATCACACATTGTATAATTAAGACAGAGTCTGTCAGCTGTATCAGTTTATTAGGAATCTGTAGGAGCTTTTTACTCTATTGAATGTTTTTGCTGCTGCTGACAATACATGCAAAAGAGGAGAAAGCCACTGCAACCTCATAATGTAGCTGTGTGATTATCTCACAATGTAAAAAAGTTATTTTTAATGAAATTCTAGAAACCTGGGTTCTGAAATGGTAGCATAATAACTTAATATAAATAATACATTGTATTTAACAAATAAGCAGATAGGAAAAACCTGGAACACTAAAAATGACATAAAACAATTGCCATATTATATTGGGCTATGCAGATTCTTTGGGCAAGATTCCAGTCATTTCTGTGCATATGTCCATTGCCAATATGCCTGTGATGCCTTTGTCATGTAAGTATGAAGTCAACACTCAATGGATTGTTTTACTGGAGTTTCCCTCCTTGCGTTATTCCTTAAGTGACCACTGTGGCCAATTAACGTTTATGGCAAAAATATGCTTCAATTGAATATGATGGTTGTGCAGTGAATATCTGCTAATCCAAAAATGTGAAATACATTTAGTAGAAAATATATATACTAGTTTTCCAGACTGTGGGAGCCTGAAGTTCATGAAGCATACTTCAAAGGAAGAGGCTTAGTTCCACAGCCCCACATCTTTGACACAAGCATCATTCAAATGGAAAATCTATCATGAACATAGCCACAGAGATTCTGGATGTGGAAGCCCGAGTACAGTATTTAAACTGAGAAAACTGTTGTAA
Organism: Iguana delicatissima; assembly: GCA_948472985.1. Classification (NCBI taxonomy): domain Eukaryota; kingdom Metazoa; phylum Chordata; class Lepidosauria; order Squamata; family Iguanidae; genus Iguana; species Iguana delicatissima. The sequence continues at coordinate 18,605 of CAOKZL010001525.1, forward strand.
TTTTCTGATTCAAAATTTGCTGCTGGCAAATTACACTATTAAGAAATGTAATCTTTTGGGATAAATGCAATTTTAGACTTACAGGAGTAGACCCACTGAAATGTATGGGTCTTGTTAAAAATGAGACTAAAACTGGGTTTAGCCATTGTCTTTATGGGTGTTGGCAAGATGTTAGTTCAGTGGTTCTCAACCTGTGGGTCCCCAGATGTTCGTGGACTTCAGCTCTCAGAAGCCCTGAGCATTGACCATAGTGGCTGGGGCTTCTGGGAGCTGAAGTCCACGAACATCTGGGGACCTACAGGTTGAGAACCACTGTGTTAGTTGAATGTAAGATACATTTGAAACTGGCTGTAGTTCAGTATGCCTTACCGGTCCCCAGGTAAGTGACTTTGTCATTAATTGCCACTAAGTTTGCATGCCACTAATTGACAAAGAAAAGAAGAGTTAGTGGGGGGGAAGAAATGAGAGTGATCACTAGAATAGAAGAGCCTATACTTTGTGCTGGAATGGTGGTTGTGTTGACAAAGCTGAAACATTACTTCTGTCAAGAAAGACCTCTTTCCCTTTCCATGGTGGGTACAGCTTGGCACAATTAGTGAGAGCAACAGTTTTTTTGCAAACTGGATGCTAGAGCTAGGAATGAAAAGATACTTCTGGTCTGTGTTGGTTTCTCATATTTCTCATTTTTTCAGTCATAAGTTTGTTAGTTCGCACTTTAGAATCAGTATGATTTTGAACAGCAGCCCCATACATGAACCATTACTTTTGAATGCATTTTCCTCATAAAACAGGAATGTGAATATTTTTGTCCTGATATGAGAGGTGCTGAGGGTTTTTTCCCCCATCTTGAGAGGATTTTTGAATTTGCATAAACAATTTTTGTGCAAACTGCATAAAGTGGACAGCTTGTGTGAGTTGCGTAAGTTGCATACTGAAACAATGCCTTATGTCATGGAATTTTACAGATGTGAAACATGTGATGGCTCGTTTGCATCTTTCTGATCATTCAGCCAGCCTTTTGTGCTTGCTTTGTGAGTCTGTGTGTGCATGCACAATTTGCTCCACAAAGGGAAAAGGCACTGGCTTTGGCCAGAGTCATTTTGCTGAAATAATAAAAAATTACTCGTTGTATTGTTCTCATGCTGGTAGTGCAAAATCTCATAGGGATTAACAAATGTTCAATAGGTTGTCTTACCATGCCAAGACAACTTGTCTTGTTGAAAGCCAGTCATTTAACAAGCTGTATTTACCTCCCTGCCACCGTTTTGGTACAATTTTCTCCAAACCCACATATTTGTATATACATTTTAGAAAAAAAAATGAACTAAGATCTGTTTTTCAATTGTGTCCTGATTCACATACTATAATGGGAAGTGCAAATCAGGTTGGTTTCCTTGAATGTGCTGAAAGAACAAGACCCCCATTATCCAAAGGAGGGTCATAGTTCTAGCAGAGATACCTTCATCTAAGGAATAACTGAAGTTAACACATTTTGTTACTGCCTTTAGGACATACTAAATTAAGATGTGACATTTTGGTATTTCTTATGATCAAGAGATCTTTCAGATTTGGATGAAACAAAAGTTAAGATGGATGGTAAAGTCTTACCTGCCACAACAATGACACTTTAATGTTTTGAATTGGAGAGGCATGATGTGATGAAAAATTGAATGCCATGTTTGGAAAACGTCAACAAACCCAGTTAAAATCCAGCTTTTGCCCAACTGCAGCTTATGTTTTTGAAACGTTGCAACATGCTGCAAATTATATAGCTGGACCTCTTGAAGAGAGCTGCAATCAAAGGCTTATGAGAAAGTCCAGCAATATCGTGCAACTGTGAAGATTTCTTGGAATGGTTGCCTAAGTAGTTTTGTGTCAGCTTTGGAAATGATGAAAAAGTCAATAGGAGAATAGTTAAATGAAATAAAACAGGGATTTGGGGCTCACTGTGACAATTGACTTTTAATGAAATAAAAAGAATATTCAATTCATCCTTTTTACCAGCCACAGTGACTAGCTGGAAGACACAAGTGGGTCTCAGAGGAGTATTGTAGCAATATCAAAGCACAGACGTTGGAACCCTGTTGTTTTTGTCTCGAGAGCACCAGGAGAAACAAGATACATTCAGATGGAAAAAGAAGCACTTGGAAAGGCTTAAGTATTTCTGGGCTTTATTCTGGTTTTGACCTTTAAAGAAAAAGAAGCACTTGGAAAGGATTAAGTATTTCTAGGCTTTATTCTGGTTTTGACCTTTAAAGCTGTAGCTGGTTGGTAGAACCGGAGCTTACAGCCAGAATAATATATTTCTGAGTATTGGCTACACATTTAAGGTGCATTTTCACAAAATTCACACCATTGGGACTTAAAAAAAAAAAAATACTCTGCTGCAACCTTCCTCATAACCACTACATAGGAGGTGGAGGAAAATTTGAAATCTGAAAGAAAAAAAAAACGGGGGGGGGATTTAAGGCTTACTGTGTGTGGCAGGGAGGATGGGGTCCCAAACCAGACAGAAGTAGGTGTGTTGTACAGCATATAAAAGCAAAGCATCTTAAACTTCCAGATATGCAACATAATTTTTAATAGCTGCTTCAATTATGGAGGCCTTTCAGTGGGCATTCATGTACACCTTATTGTTATCAGGCAGATGTGAGAATCCTGGTGATATTCAGAATTGTGGGAGTCTTAAGTTCTGAATGGGGTTGATTTCTTTGAATTTTATAAAATGTTGCAAGCTGCCTTAAGTTTCTCTTAAAATTCAAAGTTGGAATAGAAATAACACCTCAGAAAGAACTTCCTTTGTTCATCAGACATTCCAGCTCTTGAAGTACCTGTTAGGCCTAATGTGTACCATGTAGCTGTCTGCACTTTCAGAAGAGTTGAAAATAAGTCCACTGGAGCCTAATGAAGTTAGGAAATAGCTGGACCTGGAAGGAGAGGTTGCCTATTGTTCTCTCTCTCTTTGCTTGATCCCAAGAAGAAACAATGACACCAAAGGCTGATCCTAACAAGAACCAATGACGCCAAAGGGTTGTTTGTTTTCTGCATGCCACTCTATGTACCTCCCTATTGTATGTGCATGGGGGCAACCTTTGCTAGCATTGCAATTGAATAGAAGAGGGAAGAAGATGAGCTGTGCTTTGGGTGTCAGTGTTGACTGTTTGGCGGTGCTGTTTGAAAACTTGTGTGGGTGTTTTTGTTTGTTTTTGACTATAATTTCACCCTGATCACTTGTCTAAGGAGCATAGTTTCTGCTTAGTCCCTGACTTGGTTGGTGGTGGAGCTAGTAGCTGTTAGTTCTATATAGCTGCTGCCTCAGTCTTTGGAGCTCAATCTGAGGAGAGAGAAGAAGTTGAGCTTGTGTTTTGTGGGGGTGGGGTCAGTATTGATACTTTGCCTGTATGGCTGTTTTTGTTTGGCTTTGGCTGTGTGCTCACCCGAGCAAATGATCTAAGAGGCAGGGCTTCTAGTTGGACATTGACTAGGTTGGGGGCAGAGCTAGCAGCCGCTAGCTCTATGTAGCTGCTGCCTTAGTATTTGGACCTCAGCAAACAGGAAAAGATAAACATGTTTTTATGGGCACTTTGTGAAAGATTTTAAGGGAGAAACCTGGATAGCTGCACTGCTATGTCTATACAGTGATGAAGGTGGACTTGTTGCAATGACCTGCAACATCTATGCCATGCTTCTTTTCTTACCAGAGGATCTACCATGCTATACTTGCAGCAAATGTAAGCTGGTTGCTCTGTTAGAGGTGCAGTGTCTTGAAGTCCATGCATATACACTTCAACATGTGGGGGAGAATGAAGCTTTTTTGGAACAAGTGGAGCAGGGTCTTCTAGAAAGGCAAGAAATGGGGAATGCCTCTAGGGAGGGTAGCAGTTCTGAAATGCAGGAGGAAGACACTTGGAACAATAAGACACATAGAAGCAGAACTATCAAGAATCCTGCCTCAATTTTGGAGCTATGCAATCAATTCCAAGATGTTCCCTTCATCAGAGGGTATGAGGCACAGGAACCAGGACAGGAGCATCACCTCTCTGAAGTCAGGGTGGTGACCTTGGAGGGTTTTATGAAAGATCTGCTGTCAATTTTCAGAGGAAGAAGAGATGTGTGGTGGTAGCAGGTGATTACGTGTTGCTCAGAACAGAAGCAGTGGATGTAGGACTGATAAAATGTCTTGAAAAGTGTATTGTCTCCCAGGGATAAAGATCCATGATGTAACACAGTGACTAACAAGACTCATCAAGTCCACTGAACACTACTGTTTCCTTCTGATGCACATTAGAACAAATGATACTTCCTCTAGGGAGGAAGCTAAAGGACCTTGGGTTGTTATTTCATGATCACTCCTTCCTGTTAAAGACTATGGCCCAAGAACAGGGAGAAGTATTACAGAAAGGAGCAACTGGATTCACAGATGGTGCCATCAAGAAAAACATTGGCTTTATATAAGGTCTACACTTTCATGAAGAAGGATTTCTGGCAAGAGATGGGTTGCACCTCATGGCAGCTGGAAATAATGTATTTGCAAGGAGCCTTGCAAATCTGATCAAAAGGACCTTAAGCTGAGTTTCATGGGAGGGGGAGACAGTACATCTGAAAAGGATCTAGGGTCTTGGTAAACCACAAGCTAAACATGAATCAGCTGTGTGATGCAGGATCTTAAAAAAAGTGCAGTTATGGGCTGCATCAAGTGTCCTGATCAAGGAGGTAGTAGTGCCACTTTATTTTGCCTATTCTGCCTTGGTCAGGCCTAACCTGGAATGGTGGTTTCTGGTTCTGGGCACTACACATCATGAAGGATATCAGCATGCTATAACATGTCTAGAGAAGGGCAACAAGAATGATCAAAGATCTGGAAACCAAGCCTTATGAGGAATAACTCAGGGAACTTAGTATGCTTAGCTTTAAGAAGAGAAGATGGAGAGGTAACACAATAGCTGTCTTTAACTATCTGAAAGGATGCCATGTAAAAGATGGAGGAAGCTGATTTTCTGCTGGTCTAGGATTCAAATTACAAGAAAAACAGATTCCACCTGAATGTTAGGAAGACCTTTTATATTGTACAGTGGAACTGTACCACAGTGGAACAGATTTTCTCTGAGGATGGTTGACTTTCTTTGGAGGTCTTTTTACATAAGTTGGATGGCCATCTTTCAGAAGTATTTTAGTTGTCTATTCCTGAATGACAAGAAGTTGGACTAGATGGGCCTTATGAGCAGTCTCCACACACTTTTTTTCAGTTTAAGATAAACAGTTGTAGGTCTACAGTGAATCTATTTAGCATGACTTTGTTGTTAAACCTTCCTCTACAAACAGATCATAAGGTCGTTTTGCACCTTTCAGAGAAGAAACTTCCTATAGAACTTTCCCAAGGGTTCACAAATGTCATCTCTAGACTACAAAATGAATGTTCTAGATATTGGTAAGGAAGAATTAATGCCATCAGGTATTCTTCCAAGATCATGGTTCAAAATATTGTTTATAACTGAATTCATTACATCTGTAATAAGATGTATCTGTAATAAGATGTATAAAAGGATTTCATTGCTGAGGAAAGAAGTCACTTCAGCCTGTTTAAGGGATCCTGGAATTACAGATAATGGCTGCTTTGAATAAGACTTTTTTTTTTTCAAGGTGGTTTGAAGGATGATGGCTACAGGGAAAGCTTAGAGAAGTCCATCCTCCGTGGGCTCAGGATGAATTTCTCCCCCACTCCTGCTGGTGGTGGTGGAAGGATGCAATATATCATATCCTACAGGTACAGAAAGGCATGGTGGGGATCACTCGACCACAGCTTGTAGCTGCAGTTCAGGAGGTTAGGATAAACAGTGTCATCACCAGGGAAAAGCCTTGTTTGTGGAAGTTGTGGAATTAATGCACTTAGAAAAACCAGACCTGTCTCAGTGCAGTTAATAATGCAGATGCTTATTCAAATTTATGATGTTGCCTTTGCCTGACACTTCTGGCTGGACATTTTTTAAAATTTATTCTAATAGGGTTCAGTGTCTTTACTAAGTTATGATTGATTCTGGCAGACTGTTTCTTGGAAAATAAATACACACACACTTAAAGTCAGCAGAGGGGAACTTCTTTTCCCCCGATGTCTTTGTTCTGTGCAAGTTATTGGATATTCCAAATTAAGTGATTTTAAAATATCTAGGGATTTAGAGCACATAATGCAAACAGCTGGGAAATATAGCACTTTCTGCTGGTTCCTACAAGGCCTTAAGCTCAGAAAACAATGAATTGTAATAATACAGATTGTCCTTGATCCTCTCAGGATTTCACAGATTCTGCAAATCCATCCTGCATGTCCTGCAGGGCATTTTATATTTCATCTTTCTCAGCTAAAGATCTCCAGGCTGGGAACATTCCACAGTCCTGCATTAAAATGAGACTGTAGAGTTAGTTCATTATTGAGTCCCCTTCTGTGTGAAAGGAACTGCACCGGTGAGGAACAGCACAAAAAGGTTAGAACTGTTTGACGCTGATGACCTGGCAGATCAAGATAGGGCAAGCTGAGTTGCCCACAAGTACTGCATGACTGTTTCCTCAAGCATATGCACTCAATCACTTCTTTAAATCTAGTAGATGCAGGAATACCTGTTAAAAGAGTTGTGTCGCTGATCTTGATTTAATTTGATTTGTTAGGTGCATTATATTAAGAATCACTAAGTAACAGTACGTTCATTCATTGATTTTCTCTTTAAAAGTAGATGGAAGAAAATCGTGGATTTTACTGGGCCACATTGTTAGTGAAAAGTATTGAAAGCCTTCTAGTAGCTTATAGTCCCTGTTTTTCCCCTCTAAGACCACCATAGCTATGGTGGCATATTAAACAATGAAAACAAGTAGCATTTGCAACAAGATGCTGCAGTATGGCATGCTTCTGTTCAGTGCTTTAGCCAGTCAAACATGCCTTTTTCCATTGTACAAAAGTTTACAACATAAACTATCAATAAAATTAAAAAAGCAAACAATTAAAAAGAAGAACAAATATAAATGTCATAGTCCATGAAAGGCCCTTTCTCCTTGAGCAGGCATCTCTCAAAGGCCTGTCAAAACAAAAGGTCTTCACCTGCCCACAAAAAGAAAGCAAGGAGAGTGCCAGTCTAACCTTTCCAGCAAGAGAATTGTTACCCTGTGTGCTGGGGGATCCCGGGAGGGGCGCCCAAATAACCGAATCAAACCAAGCAAAGATGGGGAAATCAGCTGGAGCACTCTCTTAAGCTAAACGAGAGGCAGGGTAACTTAGCAGGAATCTATTACCCTATGTATATAGGTTCAGGTCAGTGAGCAGTCAGGCAGTTAAAGTAGCAACAATGATATTTATTAACAAGCAGACAAATTATTAAGAAAACACAACCACACAGCTAACTAGAAATAGGAAATGAGAGTTTGGGGGAAAATGGGTGATACAACACCTTTCTCGTAGTCCTGAAGAAATCCAATTGAAGAGAAGAAACTCGGCGTTGCGGCTGAGGGGAGCTCGCAGAACGAAGCAACGGCAAGGCAGGAGGAAACTCTGGAGCGGTCCAAGGAACTCTCGGAACTTGGGGTTTTTATTAGGGAAGGTATGACCGTGGGCTAGTCTAGTCTTGGGTGAAAACACTGAGGATTGGGCTCAAGACAATGTCTCTGAAAGGTCAGAATTTACATGATTGAGTTAAGGTCTGAATTGACAATGGTATGGCCAGTATGCAGATGCAGCTAGCTTGACAGTTGAGCTTTCAGCTTGCCAGGGTGCCCGCTCGGGGCAGGGGTCTCTTTGTATTATCGCGCATCTGTAATGAAGGTGTTTGTTTTGGGAGGTCTCCTAAAGCAGATCTGGCAGTTTCTGGCTTGCCTTGGTGTAAACAGGTATGAGTCAGCATAGAATAGCCATGCCTATCTTCATGCTTGTTCGGAAGCCTCTCAAACACGTGGCTGAGGGTGGCAGAACAGGGTCGAATTGTGATATCAAAATGATATCTAGGGTTTACCAAAGGCCAGGCCAGTTCAGTTCACGGTGGTAACAGAATTCCAGAGCCTGGGAGCAGCTACTGAGAAGGCCTTCTCCTATATTCTTACCAGAGGTACCTGTGAGTGTGGTGAGAGAGAGAGAAAGGGCTCCCAGAAAGATCCCAAGATATGGGGAGGCTCATATATGAGGATAAGGTCCTGATACTCTGGCAAGAATGACTTCCTGTCCAAGGACTTTCAAGGTGCAATTCCTAAGTGCACTAAGATAAGAGAAAATTGAGAGCAGTGATTACCCCTAGAGAGAGCCTAGGGGAACACATGCAGGAGTTAAGCCTCAGAGGCCTGCAGTCCTGACATTTGATTTGCCAAAGAATGACTCTTTCTCATAATCTAGAACATTTTGAGCATATATCCAACTTCTTTCATCCAATCATAGCTAGGGGCCATAGTTGGCTTTACAGTGTCTCCAGATCCAAACACTGTATGGCCCCTTTAAGCAGCTTTCTTTAGAGGAGGCAGAGCTTGAGGTAGCATCCTTGCTGCAGGACCTTTCAAACGAAAACCATCCCCAAAACCTCATCCCTAGCTTGCACTGAGCTACAGAGAGCTGACCAGGGTCCTGAATTCGTACAACTAGCTGTGGTCCTATGAAATCTTGCCAGCATCCTTGCATTGCTTCTGCTGTGAACAGGATAGAATCCCTGAAAACAAAATTGGTCCCCCCACTTTTTTGTTCTCAGTTTTTTTCTCCTTGTGTGCTGGTTATGTAGTGTCCCATTACAACAGTGCAGAAGTGCCTGGCATGTGGTTATTTACCACTGGGAAGAAGAGGTGGAAAGTAGCCTAATAGTCTGGATTTGTTCCCCTTGTGACCTTGAATTTCCTCCAGTGCCTCCCTTAGCATATGTGAACAGCTTCTCCTGGTTGCTAGATAGCTCTTTGATTCAGCTGCATAGGACTATTTACCAGTTAGTTCTGGTGGTGGGGTGAAGAGGGGCTTATTCAAATAGTTCTGAGTAAAGTCCATATTTACATAGTGACTCATTGTGCCTAACTTCAAATGGAGGAATGTATTTTGGCCCCGGCATTCTCCCATTACTGTGTTTTAATCCAATCCAGAGAAGAACTTTTGTTTCACTCCAGCCCACCCACTCCTATGGCTGTTGTGTGGTGACAGTTGGCACGAGGAGAAAGGGAGATCTCCTTCTACCCGCCCCCCGCCAAACCTGTTGTATTTCTGGAACCTGTTGCATGTATCAGGAATGAAGTTTTTCTATGCATACGTGAGAAAATTACATGCCCCAGAGCTACTGACATATGGGGGATATATTCTGTGAGTGCAAAGGAAGGAAGAAGAGACAAACTTTCCTTCTTGCTGCCATTGCCAACAAGGGGATCATACTACCACAAAGAGGAGGCAGAGGGATATGCCACAGTGGGTGGGGAAATGACAGGAGGCACTAGATTTTGGGAGCTCATTAGGGAGAAGTTATTATGCTCATGGTTTGGGGGCCAGAAATTATACATAAAATCCAAATTATCATGTGAGGAGCCTTTTTCACTGGCATTCATAATTATCAGAGTCAGTTCAAACTGAGATTGGGTGGAAAATTGCCAACCACTAGCTGGGACTGAAGTGTTATGCAGTGATGTCACAAAGGAATGGAAATATGCTTTATTCTGTTTTCCAACCTTTTGAGTTTTGATAATCACAAGTTCCTCAAACATACAGTACTGCCATTTTTTCTCTCTGTCAGATTATTGAGAATACTTTGCTCACTCATCTTGGTGAAGTGATCTAAAAGGGGAAGGTGAGCAGATAACACAATGCACAGTGTCATGGGACATTTCATAGGTAGTCTGGGCATAGGTAGGATGATATAATTAGATGTAAGCTGTACATGCCACATTTTTCTTTCATGCATCTTTGCAGCCAGCTAGTTCTTTGCAGAATGCCTTGTCATTTTTGCATTGTTTCCGCCCCCCGATATAAGTCTCTTGGCTTCATGATTGCAGAGGAACATGTGTCTGAAAAGTCCCAGCAAACAGAAGTTAGATAAGACAACAAGCAGATGTGTTTATTCTTTTTAAAAGTCTAAGTGATGATTTATTATTCTGGTAAATGTAATTTTTTTCAGTATTTGAAAAAAAAAAGCTTACCGATTGTATTGGCCATGTTAGCTGACCAAGAATAAATCTCCAGCTGATGAAACTGGACTTTCCAACTACCAAAGATTAAAAAACCCCCGAAACTCTACATATTTCTCTGACCTCTTATGAAATTGTGACATGGCCAATATCTCTGTATAACCATCTGTGTTAGCTTCATATACAACATTAGGAATAATAAATACTGGGTTTTATTAGTAAAAATGTCATGAAATATACTTGCTTGGTTGAATGTAAAGCACAGAATGCTTTCTGATTAAATATATATTCATATATATGAGAATTAAGAATGGAAATTACATCAGTTTTTTAATCCTCTCTGTGAAAGGTTGTCTCTACTCAGTGAGATGTTGTATGAAAAGAATTGTTAAACCCTTTTCTTGGTGCGAACATGAGAGTGGACAGATTACCCTTTTTTCTTCTTAAGTAGCAGTGGATAAAAGGAAAAAGTGATATGCAAAAATCACTCTATTTTGAACAGAAATGACAGATTTTGTGTAAAAATTTGCACAGAAACTCCTTCCCAAACCATTAAAAAAATCATTGAAAAATGCAGAGAAAACTCATTAAATTGCTCAGGGGGAAGATTTTCTTTTTGAGTGAATATTTTATGCCCTTCAAGAATAGAATTAACACATTGTGACCCTAGCGTTCCTCCCATGGTGTCTATTTCAGGATGCATTAATCAAATTTGCTTTGATCAAGACAATGGGTTGGTATGGATGTCAAATTCCATATTTACTTGCATTTCTTCGTATACACATTCGCAAAACCTTTTTGCATTTGAGCATACTTTGTGCACATTTTCCTATAATATGTACTTTTTGTGTGCATTTTGGACTAGCCTGTCACTTTATAAAATCTGGAGAAGTACAGATTTCACCTTACAGATGTATTTTCAGTTTAGGATATGAAAACTAAGTTAATATTCCTAAAAATTTGGATAGACTGAATTTCTTCTGTAAGCATTGGCTGTTCTTCTTGCATATGGTCCAGTGAGAGAATGCTATACTTCAGTGACTCACCCATCACCAAGATAACATGAGAAGGGGCAGCTGAAAGGGCAACTGTATTCCTTAATTGTCTCTACTATTTTGCCCCACTTAAGGGTGGCTGCTGGCTTCCATTTCACAGTAGGACAGTGAATCCAATCTGGTTTCTAGCTTGCTTCAAAGAAGCTATTTAAGATGCTGGGAATAGTCTTCAGCACCTTGCTCAGCTCTTTAAAATTCAGACTGAAACTCACATTGGATTCACTGCTCTACTACCATGGAAGCCAATAGTCTCCAGGGGCTCCACTCGTAATATTTTTGTCTCATTATTTTTCTTCTCCTTCCCCCCAAGTCAGACTACTATCTACCACCTATTCATTTCTCTGTGTGTGTTTTATTTTCTGCACCTGGAACAACCCTTTGGCCCATCAAATCACGTTCTGTTTCTTTTCCCCAGGCTGCTTCTCAAAACTTACATCCTTTTTTTATTCCACCACTAAGTTACACATTCCACTTGGTACCAGTTAAATCTCCTTTTCATCATCCTTGTTATGTGTTGTTTGAGCAGTCTTCTCTCCTGTTGGTTTAGTCAACATCATTTACATTGTGAACTCACCAAGCAAGAGATCATCTGTGCTGTGGATGTTGCCTAGCGTGCTGTCATTGAAAAGCTAAGTATATGTTTAGTAATAACATGGTGATGTGACTCAGAAAGTCTGGGCAGCCATTTTGCTGCCTCTTTTTGGAACACCCTCATAATAGATGCCTTCTATGTTTGTAACAATAATTTCAGCAAGGGTAATTGGCACTGTTAGATGTCTCCCATAAGAAGTGCACACAATTTTTGTTTTCATTGAAGCTAGGGAGCATTCTGGTTTCATAGAGTTAGGAGAAATAGATCAAATAGGTGAGCATCTCTTTAGAGAAATTCTAAGGTCTCCAGTTGTGATGAGTGGTCTTCACTCTGGGTGAGATTTATTTCACTCTGGGTGAGATTTACTTTTAACTCCATTGGCAGCTCCCATTGAAATAAATATTATTTTTACCAGAGAAAGACTGCAACTATATATGCATGCTGAGCTTCATGTTTTCTTTAAACAAGTGCTCTAGTTTGAGTTCCTCTCAGAAGTAGCTCTGAATTCTGAGGAGAGGTATTTCTGTTAAATTAGTACTCAATGCTATATTGGTTAAGCATCATGTTCAGTAGTAATTTAAGAATAATACCTAAGATAGCTCCATTTTGTATTCCTGTTTTATTTTGATTTTGATATTCCAAATACCAAACTGCACAGAAAAAAAATCAACAACAGAACAACTGAACATAAAAATACAGTACAGAACTCTTCATGATGCACACGTATCACTATTATCTTTTACTTTTATACTCTACTGTTTGTGTTGTGTGGTATATTCTAAATGACTAGGCCAGGATCCTGTACACTTTTGCTATAATGTCAATATACACTGTTGTAATTACAGTGGACCCCAGAGTGACGGAATCCATTACGCAGTGAGGATTAAGGCCTCAATCTCACTTGCTGCCTACCAGTTTTCTTATTTTACAGTGAAATAGCTGCAGACCTACCTACCAAGTCAAAACATAGAGACATGATTGTGTATGTGTTTGTAGAATGATTGGCTACTTTAGGAATCTTAATGGTGAGAAAGTGTGCTTTGGCAACATTTTTTACACTAGTGTAGTGCTCCAATAAGGATTCTGGCCTTAGTAATTAAGTCCTGATATTTGCTATGGTCTGATACTAAACAAAAGCCTTCAACTACTCCATGTTCTTCCTGGATTGGTCAGTTAATCTCCTAATAGTTTTATAATCTTTGAATTTATCATGTAGATAAGGATGGGCAATGTTCTGGCCTTAGCATACTTTGCCTTTAGCTAAATAGTCCTAATAGTTAACTCGCATCCAGTCACTTATCAGTAAATGAAATCTCAACTTTATTTTAGAGCTCAGTAAAGCCAGCTAAAAAGGGAGACAAAGTGGTGGTGAGAGGAGTGGTAGGATGTGTGGAAGAATGAGTGACAGGCTGAATGGAAGCATGAGAGGAAGGAAGAGGTTTAAAAAAGTAGATAAGAAGACAAGGCCTTCTAGACTGCAGAAAAGGAAAACTGAGAACCAAGTCAACGAGAGATGGCTTGCTAAGAACAGCCAATCAAATGTGACATTAGGAATCAGGTTTGATCAGTTGCCAACAGATTTGTACACAAATAGGAACATGGTTATAGTTATAACCGAGCATAATAGAACATACAACAGAACTTCCTGTAGGGCCAGAACAGGCAACTTCAGTGGATGGGAAGCCATATTATCTCACCTGGAGCCATCAGGGATTTCACCTCCTGTTGTCCTCACCCTCCCAAAATTCAGCAAAATCAGAATAGGCATAGGGATGGAAATACATTTAGGGCCTTTCCACACTACATTGTTATAGTGCTATTATTCCACTTTCAACCTCCTATGGAATCCTGGGATTTGCAGTTTAGGGAAGGGCATTGAGAATTCTCAGCCAGAGAGCTCTCTGAGCTCAGGAAACTACAAACCCTAGAATTCCACAGAAGGTTGAAAGTGGGATAATTGCACTATAACAGAAAGGCCCTTAGATGGACTTGACAGTCTTCATAAGAAAATAAGGTTTTCATACTTCTGAGACTTGCTGCAAGAAAATGTACACCTGACCTTGAGCATTCACAAACAGGCGAGGCTTACAGGGCATTGCCAAGAAATAACGTCAACAGAAAACAATGTGCATATTTTAGCATGCAAATGTTTAAGATATATATAACTGGAAGAGGAAAAAAAGGAAGTTCATGTTCATTAATGGAGAAAAGTTCCATAAATTAAGTTCTTTGTGTTAATGGAGAAAGGCTGCATAAATTAAATGCCCAAATAAATGCACAACTTAAGAGAAATGTGTTAAAAATTGAGAAATTTCTGCAAGGATAAATCATAAGATCTTACAACCCAATACAAAAACAACAGTGGGAAAACATGAAAATGAGCCTGAGCTTTACACATTTCTAATTTAAGATCTGAATATAAAACTGAACTACATCAAGGATGTGCTGCAAGAGAATAGAAATTTACAACCATTCTGTATATGGTACCATACACATCAATGTGAGAACATACAAATTTTAAAAAAGCAGCTGCTACATCATCAGTACACTTTATTTCAAAATATACCTTTCTAAATGAATTTTAACTAAAAAGGCATATTTTTATGTTCACATTCATGTTTTTTAAAGGACCATACATAAAGTCCAGAGAACTGCAAGATCCAAATAATTATATTCCTACAGGTTATGATTAAGACTGTTCATTTCTAGAGTGAGCTGGAAAAGCTGGGCTTGTTCGTCCCAATTTTCCCTCTTCTTGGCCAGGCTCAGTGGCATTCAGTCAATTAACTGTGCCTTTTTTACCAGAAAGATGCACATTTATAGGAACAATATATTGACTTTTGAGTGCTTATTCTATATCTTGATTTTTTTAAAAAAGAAAACGATTATCCTCCTGCCCCACTACTATTTGCATATGCATTTGTACTTCTGCCCTTTCATGCATATGTATATACTCGCCACTGTATAATCACCAGCTGATGAATGTTTGCATTTTTGAAAGACATTTGATAACCACATGTGATGAAATTCTGGGGGTGTGGCTTTCTGGGGAGCCAGTGCAGCCTGAAAGTAGGTTGTTATGCAACCAGAAGAGAACCTCAAGAAACAAACCCAGCCCAGCTGTGTGTGAGAGGGGCTTGTGACTGAAAGAAAAAGTTATATAAAGCCAAGTACCTGTGGGTATTTGGATTCCTTCATTGAGAACCTAGCAAGCGGCTAAGGAGCAGATTCCCTCTGTCAGCCAAAGAGTGTGGCTGTTTTGTTTAGTTCTCAGTGGAAGCCTAGTGAAAGGCAGAAGAATAATTGAGCCCTAAGAGGATCCAGTCAGAGAGTGTGACTTAGGCCCTTTCCGCACGAGGCTGGTGAATTGGTTCATGCCGTTTCTTACCGGATTTTCTGGGCTCAAAACAAGGCAGACTTTCCCTCATTTTCTTCCTCACAGCTACTGTGTATGTTCCATTCTGATTCAGAGGAGTGCAAGTTCATGAATCCACACTGCCTGCACTGTGGCCACTTCCACTACTCCCCTCACCCTGCCCCGTCGGCTGTGATTGCCCCCCTTTTTTGCATTGTTTAGTACGTCATTGCGTATGTGCGTAAGTCTGTACTACCCCCTGGCCCCTCCCATGAGCCCTCCCCGACCACCGATTCGCATTGGCGTGAATGTACGTGTCTGTACCACTGTGAAAGTACGGATTGGATTGATCTGGAAAACTGGAAAACCAATTTCTTCCGGTTTTCAAATAGCGCACTTTACCACCACAGGGGGGTCGGAATTATGTGCGGAATGAAGGTAAATAAATTGAACCTAGTCTGCTCCAAGGTGCAGAAGACCTCCATGACAAGATGCATTGGCCCGCCTTAATAACCGCGTGCGGAAAGGGCCTTAGATTGGGGATTGAGTCTTTGGTGGGAGTCTAGCTAAGGTGCTGATCTATGATAATTGCACCTTTTGTGAAAGTTTAAAGATATAATTGAACTGTTTCTGAGCAGTGAGTTAACTGTTAATAGTATCTGAAGAGTGCTCTAGACAAATGTATCCACATTGAACTGCATATGAACCCTAATATGATACCGTATTCTTATTGCAATCTTAGTAAATGGTACATTTTCTTTTGTAGACACTGACTTGGCTTGAGTTGTACACAGTAACATGGAAAACACACTAACATAGAATTATTAAGTGATTGTAAATAAACATTGAAAATCCTCCTCCTTTTACACAAAAGTGGTGTAATGGGTAGGTGGGGGATGAGGCAGAACTGTCTGGTAAAGGCAGGGCACCGTATCAGACTAGGAATCGCCAAGCCAGTCTGGAAGAAGTAAGGGCCTGTCACACCATGCATTTTATTTCTCCTTTACATATATGGTTTAATTATAACATCTCTTATTATTCATTGCATCCCAGTGCTTACCATGTGAAAAGGCTGAAGATTTTTGAATATGAATTTTTGAATTTATTATGAGATAATTATATGTATGGAATACAATAAGCAGGGAATTGGAGTTTATGAAGGTGAAAGGGTTCTGCTTTGCACACAGATTGCTCCAGAAGGAAGTCTGTGATGGAAATGGGAAGAGGTACTTAAAATATCAATGGTAGTTCTCGCATGGTTCTCATTTTTGTCTGAGCATGCAAGTTCCACTGAATCATATACAATAGAGCCTAAAAAAAAGTGTGTGTGAGAGAGAATGCATTCATCTGAACTCGCTTTGAACATGGAATGTTAATTGAACTAAGCCAAATTGTCTTCTGCACTGAACTAAGCGCCATAGTGATTTAAGAACATGCACAATTTGTATAGGCCAGTGACCTTTGTATTCAACTGAGGGACTAATACCTCAGAGGAAATCTATGTGAATGGATTGAGGTTCAAGAGCCATGTTATTTCATAGTTTTGAGAAGCAGATTTAAATAATTAAGGGAAGGAATTATTTCCTGAATCCACATGATGATTGCTGGTGAGGACAGCAATGTTAAGTAAAAGAAATGTATTTTATTTAGATTTTCTCCAGTCTTATTCCAATGATTCTTAGAACAAGTTTGTAGCATATAATATTTTCCTCATACTCATTTTGCTCTTTCTACAATTCTGTTAAAAGATTTAGCTAACTGCAGAGTTTCAGCCTTCAATAAGATATAGGACAGATTTGTATACTACCAAGCTAAAAAATTAAAATAATCTATTGGTCAGTAAAATACCCCACTTCCCTAGGGTTTTTTTTTCACTTTCTGTCTACAGATGAAAGAGAAATTTGCTCCATTGGTTTTTAAAAACAGAGTTAACAAACCTATACCTCCCAGACCAAACATGGAAATGGATACAATCTGCAGTAAGAAATCCATTTCTATTCTGGTGACGCATTATGCAAATTAAAAAAAGGGGTTCAATAGCACATTCATCTTTGAAAAATGTATAAAACCCATGGTGTGTTTCTAAAATATACATAAGCACACTTTAGTCAATGAAGCTGTGCATCTATGAATGCATCTATTTGAAATATATGGAAACATTTGTGGCGGGGGGAGGAGGACATCTGTAGAAATGGACTTGGACTTTCCAGTCATCCCTGGCTCTAATATCATATCAGGAAATAGATCCTATCTGTGGACCTGAGGGTGAAGGTTAGGGACTACCACTAAATTCTATGGCATAAAACCAAATGTGGATGGTAGATGAGAGAAGAAAAAATCTGCTCATCTCCCAAGGCGCTCATGCTGGACTGAAAATGTGTTCCCTCCTTCTTGGTCTGACTGCATAGATGTGGAATTGCTTACTACACCTTTTCATGTTGAAGCAAAATTATTTGAAATTCTAGTGGAGGGCTGAGTGGACAGATGTAATGGTACAATGTGCATTTTTTCTCTTTCCTTCCACTTAAAAACACCTCTGTTACTACTTCGAGTAGCTATGTTGCTGGTGCTCAGCCCTTCTGGTAGCATCCTTTCTTACTTTTTATCAAAATGTCCAGTGTGGGAAAAAGATCAGTCACAGCAGAGTTACTTCCCACCCTGAAGTATTATGAAAAGAAATGTTGACTTGACCTAATGAGTAGCCTGTATGGCAGCTATCTTCTCCTTCACCTTATAGTAAGCATGGATCCAATTATAATTTCAGTATATTATGGGGCAGATTTACGTAACTCTGGGACTTAACAGACAATATATCTTCTGGTTCTGTTTAGATCTGGTATAGACATCCTATCAAAGCTCTCCACCCCTGTTTGTGTGCAGAGAAATACAGAGTGGAGAGGAATTTAACTGAATTTGGCTTTGCCCATCTTGGCCTTTAACACCTAGCTGAAGTGGAGTGATTAGCCTGATCCAGAGACTGGCGAATACTTCCTTGGTAGCACAATCTTGAAAGAGGCAAGTGGGAGGCTACTCTTTCCAATACCTTCGAGGTGGATTCATTGGAATTGCTTATTAGCAGAGCATCAGTTTGGCAGGACCCCCACAGGGCTTGTGGGGGTCCTGCCAAACTAATGCTCTGCTAATAAGCAGAGCTTGTGGTAAGGTAACCTTGTCCTCCTTCACACTACAGGATTCTTACACAATGATTCTACTTTAATTGTCACAGCAACATCCTATGGAATCCTGGAGTTTGTAGATTGGGGAGTTACTAAAATTCTCTGGCTGAGAATTCTAGAGGTCCCTCCCTGACGAGCAATCCCTAGGATATTACCTTGCCAGTTAAAGTGGAATTTAGAGCTATGAATTGTGTAGTGTAGAGGGGCCTCTGCTCTAGTGGATCCAGCAGGGATGCTTATGCGTAGGTCCCTTGAGAACTGCAGGCCACAGCATTTTGGAAGCAGTTCTGTAGACAAGCCACTCCAAATTAGAAAGAAAGAAAGACTGCAATGTATATTCACATTTCACACTCATCCCTACCATAAAGGCTCTACCTGGGCAAATGCATGTTTTCCTGATCCCCTTTCTTCTGATGGCTACAGTTTTAAATCAAAGTATAATCTGTGTTCAGATTATCATAGTTCCAGGAGTACTTCTGGAATCAAGGTTCCCATCATTTCATTGTATGCAATTTCCCAATAGGCCACCACACATTATGAAAATAATTGGATAAAAGCCTCAGTTCTCCAGATCATTCATTCAGCAAACTCTAACTTTTCCCTGACTAAACTGAGCTTCAAGCTAGAGATGCTTACATTCTGATTAATCAATTTAATCACAGCCTTTATTACACACATTTTCAGAGTGCCTGAGAAGTATGTTTCAATAAGAGATAGAAATGTCAGTCAACCCACAGTTAACAGGCATAGCAGATGGTACACTGTGTAAACAAACTTAAAAATTGTACTGACCTGTGAAATGTCATATTAACATTATAGAGTGGCTGTCTCTATCTAGCATATAAATTTACATGATTGAAGATTAGGGATTGCTTTCCTTTCCTTTTAAAAAAAATTATGCAAACCAATCCAGATGATTCATATATAGAAGAGGAGGATCAACACACCAAATAATATTCAGAGCTCACAACATTTTCTTTTGGACGGCAAATCCCAAAATCCTCTAACATGGCCACCTCTTTGTGTTAAACTAGGCCATATATAAGAGCTGAGAGGACTCAGGAGAGGATCTGAAAGAAAAGCCACATATCTTCAGGATAAAAATATTTTTAAAACACTAAAGAATATTGTCTCAATCCTACTTGTACCTGAGATCCAAAGAGCCATTTTAGATGTGTGCAAAAACTTGGACATGCACAGTGAATTTTTAAAACTGTATAAAAGGGGATATATTGTAATCTGGAATTCCTTTACATTTCAAAAGTAGTTTGCAGCATGGAACGAGGAACTATTTTTCGTGCAACATATGCTTAATTTTTCCCTTCTTTCCCAGTTCTCTTGGTTCAAGGCAGGTCACCATTTTTGCTCACCAAATACATCTCTAGGACGGCCTTCTGTCCCAAATGGCTTATAATTAGGGATGGAGGGATCAATCTGTTTAGGCCCCCAAAACAAAGTAGTCTCACATATAAATTCACAACACCCTGCAAAATACAATGTTCTGTACCAAAACTCTTATTTTTTGCTGTTATTGAAGAAAAGGTGCTTGCCTTTTGCTCTTGTGCAGGAATGAAAAATCTCATGGTGGCTGATACTTTTTTCAACCTGTTGTCATCAAGGATAAGAAAATTGGTGACTGTTCCCTACACCACACTCCTGAAAAATCTGTTCACATCTTTGAATCTAGTCATATATTTGCCACTATGGAGAAAACAGGAATGTCAATGTGGTGAAATGAAGTGTTTTCTTTTTCTCCAGTGCTGAAACATGGATGGTTCTTTAATTTAAACATAATGTGGGTGAGAAAATCCACACAGACTTTTCTACAATGGGTGGGGACTATTACATTCTCGGGCTGACAGGAGGACCAATCCACTATGCCTGGGTTGATCCTCGTGCCAGCTGACGCAGGAGCCATTCGCAGAGCTTTCATAATTCCGTAAACCGACTCCCTGTCCCTCTCCCTTCAGTTTTTCTTTCCTCCTGCGTGCAGTGAGACGCATCAGACTCCCTCTCCCAAGTAGGATAGTGAGGAAATTAAAAAATTAAGGAAATCGAGAGAAATTAAGAGAGGAGGTTTTGAAAGGGTAGGAAAGACTGGAAAAGACTAAGCAACGAAACACATTATGGATGAAGTGATCCGCAGCACCACAGAGTTGGGCTCAGACACTGCAGTACAATGTTCCGTCCAGAAGCCGCCGCAAGGCAGGCTTTGGACGAGGTGACTGGAGCAGCAGCACAGAAGTTTGCACAGCATCTCTTAGATGAGAAATGTGCTGCTGAACTCCAGAAAATATTCCTGTCCTCCAGCAAGAGTGAGGCAGATGACTGGAAAATATCAAACGCAAAGAGAGCCATGGAGGTGAAAAAGTCAGATAAAAAGGCAGATACAAAGAAACCTAAAGAAAAACATGGAGTAAAAAAGGTATTGAAAGAAAGTACGAAGCCACTCACCTCCAAGAGTTCCAAGATGGCGCCCAAGGGTTCAGCCACTCCTTTGAAGGCTTCGGACACCATCTTAGGTGTGGCAAAGGCTTCGGACGCCATCTTAGGTGTGATGAAGGCTTCGGACGCCATCTTAGGTATGGCGACGCAAGCACTTATCTCCAAGGGCCTGAGTTCGACAGGGACTGTGGAGGTGCGCAGCGCTAATAGTGCAGTATGGGCGAACTCAGTAGCGGTGAATATGGGCCCTGGAGTGCAGAAATGCACTCCAGGGCGCTCGTGGAGGGATGGCTTCAGAATGCGCCGCAGAGGGGGCCAGACCCACAGTGTGACCATGAACAGGTATGCTGGGGTGGCCAAGTAAGTCAGAGGTCGTGCATAATGGAGAACTTACGCACAGAAATTCAGGCTATGATCAAGGAGGCTGTGTCTTCACAGCTCCAAGCAGTTTAACCAAGGCCAGTTCACCAAGTTTCTGCTGAACAAATGGAGGTGAATGAGCATTTGGTAGCACACACAACAAGCAGTACATACAAGCAGCATGAGTTACAATCTCAAACGATGGCCAATACCCAGAGAACTGGCAGTCAGAAAAGGTTAAATGATGAGGAGTCTGTGGATGATGAGGAAGTAAGGGAAAACCGGTTAAAGAAAAGGAGAATTGAATTGGAATTTCAACCTAACACAAAGGGAAAGCAAGGATCTGCCCGGGAGAAATCTACATTGAAAACACTAGATTCACTACAGGCAAGAGGGGTCACCTCTGATACGCCTGATGTTGACACCTACACTGATGAAGGTAGATGAGGAAGAATTGATGGAAGTAGAGGAAACTGAGGTTTCTGATGCTGAGGAAGATGAAAAGATAAAATCGGATAGGATGTTTGAGGCTGACTCCTTCAAGAGTATTTTAAGAAGGGTGCTTCAAACATTAGGGCTGCATGACTCTAAGGGAGAAAAGGACAAAGTAAGTAAAGAATGTAGAATAGCAGCAGTAATAAGGAAGAGAGAGTCGAGGTGCATGGAGTTCCCTCTGCCAGATTTGTTCAAAGATATAATTACAGCAGAGTGGAATAATCAGGGAAAAACCAGAAAAAATCTGACATGCAATAATAAGTTATACTCCTTCCAGGAACAGGATGTTAAATTCTTAAAGGTGCCCCCCATGGACGCTCCTATTGTAGGACTGGTGTCTGGTGCGATTGTCCCCAGGGAGGGAGACACTCAGCTTAAAGAAATGGATGAGCGAAGGGCAGAATCTTGTCTGAGGAAGGCACACGAGGCTTCCTCGGCAACGATTAAAGCGTCAACAGCTGCTTCGATGTCTGCCAGGGCAGCAGTGCTGTGGTCTCAAGACACCTTAGAGGCACAAGATCTGTCAATGAATGAGTTAATAAAAGCAGTGGAGCGAATACAAAAGGTTCTTAAATTTATTGCTGTTGCTGGTTTGGATGCTACAGCATATGCAGCAAGGAACATAAACCTATTAACGGTAGAGAGGCGCTCCCTGTGGTTGCGACACTGGGAGGCAGACCAGGAGTCTCGTAGCAAGGGAGGCAGACCAGGAGTCTGGTAGCAATTTGGCATATGTACCACATCAGGGTGCTCTGCTCTTTGGCTCTACCGCGTTGGAAAAGATATTGTGGAAAACAAAGGATAAAAAACTAATGCCAACCCTTCAAAAAAGGAAAGTAGATAGAAGAGGGTTTAGGAGCTCTAATTACTCCTTTTGAGGTGGAAGAGCTTATGATTATACCAGAAGGAATTCAGAATATAGATCTGGGAGGCTACAAAATATTCTTTCACACCTCCCTCAAGGACAGATTTTTTCCTTCCCCAGTACTGGAAGGTCAGGAAAAACGACAAGTAGTAAGGCAAGAAATTATGCACCTATTAGACATAGGGGCCATAGAGAATTCCAATAACAAAGAGGAACAGGTGTGTATTCGGTATTTTTCGTAGTACCCAAACCAAACGGCAAATACAGGCCAGTATTGAACCTCAGGTACCTCAACAGGTTTGTGGAATACAGAAAGTTCAAGATGGAGACATTACAAGCAATAAAAGAGAATTTGGAAGTAGGGGACTACTTAGCTTCCATAGACTTGAAGGAAGCATATCTCCACATTCCCATGTGTCCATCCAACAGGAGATACCTGAGGTTCAATTTCCTGAACAATCACTATCAGTTCAAGGCATTGCCATTCGGTCTGGCATCAGCGCCAAAGCTATTTCAAAAGTCCTAGTTCCTCTAATAGCATTTCTGCGGATGCAAGGGGTACAGTTATACCCATACCTGGATGACATCTTGCTGAAGGCAAGGTCACTATCCAAGTTACATCACGACTTGCAATACCATTCGAGTGCTGTTGCATTATGGGTTTCTACTAAACATCGACAAAAGTGTGCTGTTCCCAACTATGGAATTGACCCATTTGGGGGCCAGAATAGATACAAGGCTGGGCAGGCTGCATCTATCCTCAGAAAGGCTAGAGAAGGTAAAACAAGCAGCGCGTCGGTTGACGCAGAGCAGTTCTATGGATCTAATGCAGCTGGCAAGAGTTCTGGGCACCTTGGTCTCAACAACACAGTTGATACAATGGGCCAGTTTTCACTTGAAACCATTGCAGAGATTACTGATGAGACATCAGTTGGCCATCGTGAATAGACGGCACTACAAAGTAGAAGTGCCTCAGAACATTTGGACTGGCATGCACTGGTGGCTGAAGGAAAGGAAGGTGGCTTCGGGCATATATTCCAAAAAAGAATGTGGTGCATATCGACGGATGCCAGTCTGTATGGCTGGGGGGCCCACTGTGCAGGGTTCGCTGTGCAAGGCCATTGGACGATCACAGACAGGCGTTTCAGCATCAACTTCCTGGAGTTGAAGGCGATACGCCTAGCACTCCAAAGATGTGTGCGTCTTGTCAAGGGCCACCATGTGATGGTATTAACAGACAACATGACGGCAAAGGCTTATGTATGCAAGCAAGGAGGGCTGCATTGTGCCACTAATAACAGAGGTGACTCGTCTGTTCAGATGGGCCGAGTTGCATTTACAGTTGATTTCTGCAGTACGCTTGAGGGGAGTCCACAAGGTACATGCAGATTATTTGAGCAGAAATTACATACACCCAGGAGAATGGCCCCTCAATGTAGAGGTTTTCAAGGAAATAAACAACAATTTTGCGCCTTTACAGCTGGGATTTGTTTGCTACTGCAGAAAATACTAAAAAGGTATTTTCAATGCTTGGAGGCAAAGGTGCCTTGGTCATCAGGGACTCACTATGCTTTTCCACCAATCAAAATTGTGCAGAAAGTGCTGGTGAAGATACATCAGGAGAAAGCGTCAGTAATATTAATAGCACCGTTTTGGCTGAGGAGGCCATGGTTTCTGTTGCTGATGCAGTTAGTCCAAAGTCCACCCTGCACGTTACCATGCAGGCCGGACTTGTTGAGTCAAGGTCCTGTGAACCACCAGATCCGAACTGGTTGAAGTTGACAGTGTGGAATTTGAGAGGCGACTGCTGACTCAGCAGGGATATATGGAAAGTGTAGTAAATACAATGATGGGTTCCAGAAGGGAATCTACACAAAAAATTCACGACAGGACATGGAAAACATTCACAAAATGGTGTGTAGAAAGAGAACTGCTGTAACTGAGGTAGGAGTGACACAAATACTCAATTTTCTGCAAGATGGACTAGAGAAAGGTCTCTGGCCTAACACTTTAAAAAGGCAGGTGGCAGCGCTGTCGGCATTCCTAACGGAAGACGGTGATTTGTATGCGAGTCACCCACATATTAGACGGTTTCTAAGAAGGGCAACATGATCATCATTTTCCTATGGTGCACAGATTTCATCATGGGATTTAAACTTGGTGCTAAATGCACTGACAGAGCCACCTTTTGAACCGTTAGCTAAGGCCTCCCTCAGGCTTCTATCTTTCAAAACAGCTTTTCTACTGGCTATCATGTCAGCCAGGAGGGTATCAGAATTGGCAGCATTGTCAGTGAATGAACACCTATGTAAATTCGAAAATGACAGGTTGATTGTGGGGTTTGACCCCTCATTTAAACCTAAGTGCCTGATATCACTTAAGCAACAACAGTTAATACATTTACCAACTTTTAGCCCTAAACCTGTTCATTTTTCGGAGAAAAAATGGCACACATTACATGTCTGACGAGTGGTAAAAGCCTACTTCAAGAAAACAAAGGAATTTCAAAAGTCAGACACACTCCTACTGTCTTTCCAACTGAAAACGCTTGGCCAAAGAGCAAGCAAGGCAGTGATTGCGTCTTGGATAAAGACTTGCATTTTCCTATGCTACAATAATTCAAAGCAGCCAAGGCCTGTGAATGTGTGGCCGCATTCCACGCGTTCAGTGGCCACGCCAGTGGCATATGAGTCTGCTTTTTCACTGGAAGATGTTTGTGGAGCAGCAGGTCGGAAGGAAGTGTCCACCTTCATTAAACACTACAAGTTAGATAAATATAGGTCAGCTCAGACGGCCTCTGGGCGCAGGGGGCTGCAAGCTGTACTGTAAAGATTATTGCCCACCCAGGGAACAGCTTGGGAAAGTCCCAGGCATAGTGGATTGGTCCTCCTGTCAGCCCGAGAATGAAGAGTTGGTACTTCGTGAACAATATTCTGGGATGACAGGAGGAGCAATCCACACCCACCACTAGGTTAAGTACAGATTTGAATAGGTGGGTTAATAGGTACTGTATGCTAGAAAAGTAAACTGAAGGGAGAGAGACAGGGATCGGTTAATGGAATTATGAAGCTTGTAACGGCTCCTGCGTCAGCTGGCATGAGGATCAACCCAGGCGTAGTGGATTGCTCCTCCTGTCATCCCAGAATGATCGTTATGTAAGTACCAACTCTTCAATCCCATGTTGCAATTAAGAACACTTGATTAGATCTGCATTAGTTAAACTGGGCAGTTACTGAGCCACTGAGCCTGCTTCTAGGCACTAGGAAAAGACTCAAAGAAAACCTGAAACAGCAACCTGATGACTGCATATTACAAGATGAAACAGTGAGCATGGAACTCTCACTCCCTGGAGGTCTTTAAACTGAGGGTAGATGGCCATCTCTTTGGAGTGTTTTAGTTATGTGCTCCTGCATGGCAGAGCATTGGACTAAATGGCCCTTGTGGTCCTTTCCAATTTTAAAATTCTACAAGTGAGCATGTTCATTATAAGCAAAACAAAGTAGCCTCATACCAAAAAGAGACAAAGGCAAAATGGATAATTACAAGAGAGAGGGGATTTACATAGTGGGCTCCAATTGTGAGATGACCTCCTCATAATGGACACCAACAAAATGGACTTTTTGGTGCAGAGTGAAGATTTTTTTCACTGTCTTTGGCATTACAAGAAGTGTGTCAGTATTGCTGCATCTGCTATTAGCTTTAATTTGTTTTAATATGCTGTGTTCTTTTATTTTTTGATGTTGGTTTTACCTTGGTAGTATTCATAGTACTATTTTATATTTTCAGTAGACTGTTTACAACTCCAGGGAACTTGAACAGTTAATCATTTACAAGTGAAATCAATCAGGCCATTTCCACATTACACTGTTATAGTGCTATTATTCCACTTTCAACGTCCTATGGAATTCTGGGGTTTGCAGTTTAGGGAGGGGCATTTAGAATTTTCAGCCAGAGAACTCTTTGGCCTCAGAAAACTCCAAACCCCAGAATTTCACAGGATGTTGAAAATGGTATGATAGCACTACAACAGCGTAGTGCAGAAATGGCCTCAGTCTGTGTGCTGTATGACACATGAAGAGCACATATCATTCTAAGGGGCTCTTCTTCTTTTCTCTCTAGCATAATCCTTTTGAGTGCCATTGGGAAACACTCATGTCATGATCCAGTTTGCAACATGCAGCCACCAAGGTTTCTCTGTATTTTTTTTTTTAAGTTTGGTCCATATCTCTCAGCAGCAGCCTTCTTCATCTCCGTTATGTGCCTTGCTTTGCCTTTGTTGATGAAAAACTTCGTTGATGAAAATGCTGCTGTTCCAGACAGTAGTTTGAGAGGCATGGGCTGGGTCATGTTGTGCAGGAATTTATAGACTGAATCCTTAAGCATGCCTAGCTTATTTACAGTGTGAATAAATTATAAACTTTTACAGCTTCTTTCTTTGCAATGACTAACTCAACTCCTTTTCAAAGCATGATGTACCTAGTCTGGATCCAGTTTACTAGGTTTTTAATCCCTGGGACAATAAACCTCAGAAAAGTAGCTCTGTGTAATGAGTTCATATTGAAAAACTTTTTGCATTATAAAGTGCTGGGCTGGCCTAGACTACTGAGCTCCATATTGGTTTTGTTTATAATGCTTATAAATGTTTTTAATGTATTCCCTTATGATCCACCAATCCTTTTATACCTTTCCTAGAACAGTAATATTCCTGTAAGGTGCGAGGAGCCCTAGTGAAAGTGTTTTATCATCCTTTTAAACTGAATTAAGAGGAAGGAAGGAATTTGAGGGACGTGGAAGCATTTTTTTAAATATATAATTTCATTATTTTAACTTCTTTATTACTTTATTTGAGGCAATATCTAACAGATGTATACTTTTTAAAACAGTGTTAGGAGCTAGTACTTTCTGATTCCATGTAATGTTTCCAAGGTAACTGCAGGAAGATGATAACCCTTGTCCCTGGTGTCTCCAACCAAAACACAGTAAATGCACAAAAACCCAATAAAATTAAAAGAGACTTTGCAAACACCTGAAGTAAAAGCTGTAATGCTACGTTTTATGGGAAGGTGGGAACATGAATGAAAAAAAATTAATTATATCTTTATAAGCTAGTCAACAGATGAATTGCCTTGTATACAAATAAATAACTTTTATTTGCAAAGAGTGTGCAACAGAAACCAGCCAGACAGTTTTCAGTGGCTGTTAGCCTATTTTCAGAAGTGGATGCAGCATTATAAATGCCCAGGTCGTCCAACAGGGGGCATTTTCCCACATACACCAGCAGTAACAAATAATATTCATAGTAATATTCCTATTAATATGGTTGAATTTTGGAGTAGCTCTTCAACCATTGCAAATGCATCACTTTCAAAGTCTTGTTATTTTTACTCCAGAGGACTTCAGAATATATCTGTATATTTAACCCTCATACACTAGTATGGAAAATTTTAGTTCCCTGCATTCACTTTTTCTAGTTGCATTTGCACTGAAATAGTTCTTATAGAACATTATCATGTTCATCAGTGCTTTTTAAACTGTTTAATGTGGTTGGCTGGCAGGATTTTTTCCTCAGAGTGCCCAGTGTTGGCACCATATTTGTGCTTATTGGCTACAAGTTTTTGCTTCTTCTCTGAGAACTCCCTGTGGTTTGGCAGTCCTGTTGTAACACATTCATACAAAAAAAAATGCCCATCCTCTTTTGGGGGGCAAACTCTAATGTAGGGAACTGTAGTGGGATATCCTTGTTTTTCACCTATGTTGAAATAAAGACTGGCCTTTAATGGAAGGAGGAAACTGGAAGTTGAGTGGTGTCAAAAACTACAATAGGACATTAGTGTGGGAACTTTTTATGTTTATGTTTTTCCTCTTCTGTGCTTTGCCTCCGCATTTGGAGGAGAAACATCCTTGATTCTACAGCCCCAAGCTCTCTTTTGACTGGAGGGTATTTTTGTATCATATGATGTATTGGAATTCTCAACTCACAATAGGAACACTGTAAAAGGTTTTTTTTTTTTAAAAAAAAATATGTACAGTTTATCATGAAAGGTTTTTCCATTAACTACCTAAGCTTTTACTATATCTTACTGAAAGGGAGTGCATCATCCAAATGTCAGATACAGATGTGTCTTTGCATGGGCCCTTTTATACTGCACAATTGTAGCACAATGATTCCACTTTAATATCAATGGATGCATCTTATGTAATCCTGGGGTTGTAGATTGGTGAGGTACCAGGTGAGGTTCTTGTTGAGAATACTAAATACTCACTCCTTAAACTGCAAATGTTAGGATTCCATGGGATATCACCATGGCAGTTAAAGTGGAACCATAGTGTTACAAATGTATGGTATGAAAGTGTTCCAGGTTTCTTTCATCTGTCTTTTGGATTTAAAGACGTGATAACATAATGGCAGAAAGTTTTGATGTGTGCATAAAACTCGCTTAGTCTATTGCATGTGCAAATCACCCCAGGATGGAATCTCAGACTGGAATGTCTGTCATTCCAGTTAGACTTGGCCCATAATTCTGTGACATAGTGGTTCTGTGAACATTTCCAAATTCTATTGGAACATCTCTTCCATGTCAGGAAACTTGCTGATCACAGTCCGGAAGTTGAAAACATGGTACTAGACTGTAATCCAAAAAGTAGTTACTCCAGTATCGGATCATAGCAGAGTAGGGGAAAGGGCCTTTGATAATGTATTACATTGCCCATACTTCTGTTCCCTCCCTTTTAATAGGTTTGGTTTTAATTCTATTGGTAATCTAATTATAACTTTAACTTTTGTATGTTGTGGACTTTTAGCTGTATTGGTTTTAACTTTTGTAAGCCACCTTGAGTCCCAGAGCAGAAAAAAAAGTGGGAAATAAATAAATAGCATTAATATAGCTACAGTGCAGTTTGAGAGTGTGAACAGAAGTCTGTCCTTGTAAAGGAACCTGTATATTACCAAAGTTGTCCTGCTGTACTATAGAAATATGAATTATTTTGACAGTTGAAACAGATGTTAGTATGAGGTACAAGCAAAACTACACAACACAGAAAGAGAGAGAGGAAGGGAGGAAGGGAGAGGGAAAAAAGGAGATTGAGAATGTTTCTGCAGGCATTTAGAGTACGTTTAGCAGTTGTGTACATTATTTCTGGATGAAACTCCTTAGAACAATTTCAGAGAATACCTATTGTTTTAGCACAGTTTGTCATACATGAGAAAATATCAGTGTATTTCACACTGTCTTCTTGGAGAATCTCCTTTCGGAATGAAAGGTCCATGAAAACAATGCCAATTCCTAACAGTGATATAACATTATTAACATTATTAAAGTGCTGAGACCTATAATTGTGACCATCATGATATAACATTTTATAAAAGCCTAAAATCTGTACAGATCCATATTTGTAGGCTGCCAAAGATTACAGCGTTCTTAGTTCTGATAGCTTAATCTATTGTTTCTGGAATGTGCACAAAGCCTATTTTGACATAGATTTCTTCTCTTTTCATGCCTTAAAATGGTTGGATTTTTCTTTCTACTTTTTTTTTAAACAATGAAAGCATTACATATTTTGCTTGACAAGACTCTGCATTTGTAAAGGATCATCAGCACAGAGAGAAGACGTTTACTGATACTGGTTGAAATGCTATGGCCTATCTTTGTAGCTGTTTAATTTAGCTAGGGACAAGTGGCACTTCCAATAATTGTATATGAAAAGCAATCTCTCACTTCGGTGAAATAGCCAATCTCCACTTTCCCATGAGGCTATCTCTGCCTGAATTCCCTTTTTTAATGGACAGAAACAGCACTTCTACATTTCCAAAAAAGTGCAATAAAAGATTTGCCCCTGGCAAATGATTAATGTTAATGGGTAGAAAAAGTTGCTTTCTCTTTTTTGTTTCCCACCCCATCTTTGAAAAATAGTCTTTCCATTCCCATAATCTTGAATAGAATGGTCTTCGTGAAATCTTATGCAATGCTTTTGAGAATTAACGGTGTGTGAACTGAGACCTGTTTTAAAGATATGACATTAGTAAGGAATTGCTCCATGATGCCAGTGTCATGTTTGTAAACACATTTGTTGTCTGGAAATCTGTGGAAACTCACATCCCAGATCAGTGTCCTGTCTGTTGAAAAGTAACGTCTTAAAAAGTAATCTGGTTTGTTGAGAAATGTGCACATTGCAGTAACTTGTTGCTGTTAATGCTGCACCTTTAAAACTTAGGTCATGTTACTCTTCCTGTTATTTTTATTTAAAAATGTGCACCTGAGAAAATGGGCTTAATATTTAGATATATCCCCTCAAAAATGTCATCTAAACCATTTTTCTGCCTAGAAAATTAATGGGAGAAAATAATAGTTCAGTGTCAATCATTAAGCAGAAAAAGTCATGCTGTTACTTCACCTCTGATGAAGTTGACTGAGGTCAGGCAGTCCCTCCCAGAACTACAACCCCCAGGATTCGATAGGATGTTGAAAGTGGAATCATAGCGCTATAACAGGCTAGTGCGGAAGTGGCCTGAGTTTATTAGAACTTATGCTACCAACTTCTTTCTCCTAGTTAGTCTCAAAGGTGTTACAAATTTCATTTGCATGCTGTTACCACTTTTTATGTTATTTTATAAAAGGAATATCATTTTGCCCTCATTACATCATAAAGTAATGTGTTAATTATGAGCAGTGGTCTCAGTCTTGACTTTACTCCTGGGAGCAGTGGAAATCTCCAGGAAAGCAACTTGCTCCAACAATCTTGGGTTTGTAGTCTGGTGATTTACTACAGCTGTCTTGAAGATAATTCTGAATACTCCTACCTAAACTGCAAATCCCCCGATGCCATAGGATATTGCCATGTTGATCAAAATGGAATCATAGCATTATAACTATGTAGTGTGAAAGGGCCCTTGATAGTGGCTGGTGCTCATAGGTTCAGGCCATAGCTGAACAACCTTGAGGTGTCCTCATCTTTTGGATTACATCTTGTGTAAACTCCTGCTAGCATGAGCCATGAATTTTGGGAAGGGCAGTCTAAAACAGGTGGCAAGAATGTCTGTGCTTGGATGTCTAATCAGAGAACTAAATAACCTACGCTTCTCTGTGTGATATAAACAAAGAGAAAGTATTTAGCTACATTTGCTGAAGTATAACTCATTGGTTACAGTTTAAAAGTTATAAGTACGTTTATATATCAAAATATAGTCACCGTGAAATATTTTTCCCTTTCCTTAAAAATAATTTTTAAACCACCTCTATTTAAATTTTTGATTCCTCCTATCAGCCACTGAGCAACATAATTATTTAATACAGTAACAATATGATTCTAAATATCTTTAATCTGGTACAAATCTCACCGAGTCCAATGTGAGATACTACTAGGTAAATGTATACGGGAGTATTTCCTGAAGCAATAGTCCCCATACCACTTACCCTAGTCTTATTGAAATAAACAGACTTACTTTGCCATAACGTGCCTTGCTGTTGGAAATGATAACCAAAAATTTTCATGTTGAGAAAGTTGTGGTTTTTTAAAAAACAAATCCATCTTCTGCTTTATTTTGTCTAGAGGCTTGCACATTTATTTTCTTACTGACGTTGAGTGTACATACTGCCTTCCTGTTGATACACACGAAGTTACCAAATTAATGGCACACAATCTACTATGGTACAAAAGGAAAATGGATTCAGAAAGATATAAGAGAGCAAGAGTATCTTCCACTCAGCATCTTGCAAACTAAAGTCTTGTAGCCAATAGAATTCTGATTTCTGTTTACAACGTCCATTGATTTGCTATTTGTGTGTGCTCATAGACTGTCACTATCACTCTTTATAAAAATGCCATTTCATTATAATCCCCAATATGAGAGTCAAAAGGATATTAATATTTCTTTAAGGCAGTGACAATGTGGCCCACTGTCTGCATTCAGTCCCAGCTGGAGATGTGAAGGCTGAAGGTCCAGGAAAAAAAAAGGGAGGGGGGAAATCAGAAAACAAAAATCTATTTTCCCTAAAACTTTTTAAAAAAATATGTTGTGGGACATTATTCTCTTTTACAATGAAGAATAAAATATTAAGACAAGTATTAACTCACTGACCTTTTTGCCAAAGGTTATGCAGCAGTTATATAAAACTATGTATAGTAGTTCTTATTATTGCAATTCCTGGGCTTGGTTTTCTTTTCTCAGTTATTTTTCTTTAGCTCTGTGGAAGACTAAAAGAAACATTTTTGTTTTGTTTTGCTCTACTAATATTGATGGTTTCTGCAATTTTTTTTTTCTGTTTGCCTGCTCCTCATAAATTGGCATAATCAAAGATGGTCCTTATAATTTAGGGCGCCTTACAGTTCATGACTTTGTAGCTCGACTTGCAACAGAAAGATTGGGGAAAAATGAGTTTAGTTTCTAATTGTTTTTCTAAGAAAACCTGTACTTTTAGTATATCAAACATGATACCTTTATGCCAAGCCAAAATATACATCAGGCGTTTAATGTTCTTAAAGTAACAAAATGACTTTCAAAGTGTAAATGATGCTAATATTATATTCTTCAGCATTTCCAGACATTTCTATTTTTTTCAACAAATCTACGAAATTTATTCTGAAGCCTTCAGAATTTCTGAAAAATTTCATGTCTAGCCCTAGCCCAACTTTTTGTCCCTCAGCTACCCCAGACCTCTGTTTTTTTTTACAGATTACAATTTTTTCCTTCATTGAGCCCTGTAAACCTGCTATTGCCATTTCTGTGTAAATAGTCCTTAACCTAAGTAGCCCCTGTGACAGGCCCTTATTTTGCCACCGATTAGTTTGGCAGTTCCACTCTAATAAGGTTTCCTGTTAATATCACTTAGCCCTGACTCCACCTTTTATCACAACCTTTGTGTATCAGGGTTAAGGTCTAAGTGTTCACTCAGAACTAAATAGTTTAAGGCAGCATATTCTTTTTATCATCAGTGACTTTAGATAACTCAGGCTGACTCAGTAGTCATAAAACAAACTGTAACATTTATTATAGTAACATTAGAAATAAAGTATCTTGTTAGAGCAGTGGTTCTCAACCTGTGGGTCCCCAGATGTTCATGGACTTCAGCTCCCAGAAGCCCCAGCCACTATGGTCAATGCTCAGGGCTTCTGGGAGCTGAAGTGCACGAACATCTGGGGACCCACAGGTTGAGAACCACTGTGTTAGAGTTTAGTGTGGAGCATGCTGCTGCTCCATTAAACTGTTCTTATTCTGATAATTCGTCCCCCGACGCCCAAGCAAAGCAGTGGCGGGGGGCGGCCTTTGCCGCCCTCGCGCGAGAAGAGACCTCTGGGGAGGGGGGCGGGGCGCATCGCCGTTTTTAGGGCCGCCCCGCCTCCTCCCTCGGCCTCTTTGTCCAGCAGGCGACGAGAGAGGACGACGCTGGCAGGCTCTCCACCTCGACCGCGTGGTTGGAGTGAGGCCTACCGGCCACGTGGCGAGCCTGAGCGTCGGCAGCCGGCCTCTCCGTCTTTGTTCAAGCAGCGGAGGGGGACTGGTTGGGCGACGCTGCGGTGCCCCCTCGGTTCTGCCTTCGGTGATGGGGAAGGGAAAGGGCTGCGGAGGCGAGGGCTCAGCTGAAGAGGCGGTCGCCTCAGCGGCCGCCCTGGTAAAGGCGGGGGTGCGGGGTGGCCTGCATCCGAGGGCCCCATCTTCCCCTTATTGTTCCTTTTGGTTTTTTAAGTGACGGTTTAGGGTTTGGGACGTAGTTGCAGGTGGTGCGCTAGGATAGGCCCCCTTTCCTCTCCAACCAGTTAGATTGGGGCGACAAGGCCTCCCGGGTCTGGGGAGGGTGCTCCCTATTATATTTTCGAGGCCCAGCTTCGAAAGGAAGACTTCTTTCGGTTACTTCGCTGAACGTTACAGTTGGGTTGAGAGATGTGATATTAGTGAGTTTTGGGCGCCAATCCCCCCTTCCCTTCCTGGTGAGTGGTTGTAGGGGGAGAGGGCGG
Organism: Iguana delicatissima; assembly: GCA_948472985.1. Lineage (NCBI taxonomy): Eukaryota > Metazoa > Chordata > Lepidosauria > Squamata > Iguanidae > Iguana > Iguana delicatissima. The sequence continues at coordinate 53,013 of CAOKZL010001525.1, forward strand.
AGACAGTGGGCCCATATTGGGGAATAAACATTAAATAAATAAATAAATTAAAAATCAAAAAAATTTATAAATAAATAAATAAATAAAATTTAGAAAGCTTTATCGCAAGGGGGAAGTTGTTGTGTTGAATATGGCTTCTGCACAACCGGCAACATTAAAGGGGGAAAAGCAGCCTGCAGGGAAGGCCAAGACAACCAAAGGGGCTGGGGGAGCGAAAGGGGCCACGCCAGCCAAGAGGCGCAAGCCGGCTAACCTGCGGCTGCCCCACTAGGGCCTTCTCCTCGGAGGAAGAAGGGGGGCATATACATCGGCCATTTAAGAAGCTTCAGACCAAGGGGAAAAGGCAATTTGCAGTGATGGGAGGAGACAGTGACGAGCAGTTGGTTGTCATGCCAGTGGGCACTATTAACCGCATGTTGGCGCGACTAGATGCCCTTGAGAAGAGGCAATTGGGAGAAAACAGTAGCCAATCGTTGTCGGAGGGGCAGAGTCAGGCTTCTCTTCATTGCAACAAGGAAGCGGGGCGGCCGGACCCTCAGGGAATTAGGGGCAGCAGGAGAAGTACAGGGTGAGTATAATAGCCCGGGGGATAACGGTGCGCCTGTGTCTTGGCCTTGGAACCTAGCCACACCATCAGGTAACACGGAGGGGCCCAGCCTGCTAGCATTTCCATGCCATTGGCTTCTTCCTCTCCAGCCTCACAGGGCGAGGCAGAATCGCCCTCACAGCCAAATTAAGGGGGGTAGAAAATTCTCACGTGACCCCGGGATTCGTTCAGGGTAGGGATTATGGGACACAGGAGAAAGACAAGGGCACCAGCTTTGGGCAAATGGAAGAAGGACGGCTGGGGGTGCTGGATGAACACCTCGCTGTGGCCACTATTAGAAAATACTGAAGGGAGAATATGTGGATTTGTTCACCCTTTTATATCGTGAGCTAGACAAAAAAGAGAAGGAGGATTTGGATGCTGGGGAGAAAGAAAAATTGAAACATCGTAGGATTGAGAGGAACTGGTCTAATTGGTTTATAGGATACATGATTTACATGGATGTGGTAATTAAGGCCCAGCCTTCCAGGGGGCACTCTATGTTAGTGTATTTGAATACCATTTATCGGGATATACAGAGTTTTCAGGGAATGGCTGGCTGCATTACGATGAGAAGTTTAGGCTGAGAGCAGCACGACAGCCAAACCTACGCTGGGACGAAATCATAACCGAACTATGGATGCAGACGCTGACCTCAGCGCGTCCAGTGTACGGTGAGCGAGCCCAATCAGGACACCTGGTGCAGTTTAGTGTCTGTCCCCCCCCAAGGCCCAGGGATCTCAAGAACAGCAACAGCATCCACAGCTGTGCTGGGACTATGGAACGCAGGGGTTTTGTGCCCGTCGTCCCTGCAAATACAAGCACATATGTGGGATCTGCTGGGGCCCCACCCCGCTCGCTACTGCAAAAAGGGGGAGAGGGGAGGAACGGGCTTCAAAGAGGGAGCCAATAAACGGGGGCCAGGGAATCAACTGGCTGTTTACAAAGGGCCCCAGTCCAATTAAATTGGAAAGGCTGCAAGCATGGCCCCAAATTTACCCGGACCAAGCAGCAGCACAATACTTGAAGGAAGGATTTACTGAAGGTTTCAGGATCCCAAGTACGGGTCCTCGTAAGTTTTTTATGGCTAATAATCTTAGATCTGTGGTAGGTAATGAGCATGTAGTTAGAGAAAAAATTAGTAAAGAGGTTTCGGAGGGCAGGGTGTTGGGCCCCTTTGATCAGCCTCCTACTTCTAATGTTAGGTTTTCCCCCCACTAGGTGTAGTCCCCAAGAAAGCTCCGGGGGGAATTTCGGCTAATCCACCATTTGTCTTATCCCAAAGGTGAATCCGTTAATGATGCCATTCAGCAGAGTTATTTTCAGTCAGGTATACTTCATTTGGTACAGCAGTGCGGGTAGTGCGCAGGCATGGTGTTGGGGCTGAGTTGGCTAAATCTGACATCAAGTCAGCCTTTCGCCTGCTACCCGTTCATCCCTCTGATTTCAGCTACTAGGATTGCCTTTGAGGGTAAATTTTATGTTATGCTCCCTCCCAATGGGATGTTCAGTGTCGTGTTCTGCCTTAAAAAAGTTCAGCACCTTTTTAGAATGGGCCATCAAAAGAAAATCTGGCCTTTTGGGCATTGTGCATTACTTAGACGATTTCTTATTTATCGGACAGGCCGGTTCTGGGCAGTGTGCATTCTTGTTTGCACAATTCACATCGCTCATGGGGGAGCTGGGTGTGCCATTGGCACACGAGAAACTGAAGGTCCTTCACAGCAGCTCACATTTTTAGGCATTGAGTTGGATACAGTGAACGACATGTAAATTACCACTTCCTAAGGTTCAAATTTGAGTCGAGGGTGTCATCATTTCTAGGCAGGCGCAAGGCCACCCTTAGGAGCTTCAGGAACTCCTGGGACACCTAATTTCGCGTGCAGGGTGGTTGCACCTGGCAGGGCGTTTCTTAGGCGTTGTGTGATGCCACCAAGGGCGCCACCAAACCGCATCACAGGATTAGTGTCACAAGGGAGATGAAATTGGATCTAGAGGTATGGCAGGAGTTCTTGGCAGGCTTTAATGGGGTCTCCTTTTGGCGGGATGAAATCAAGGTTAGGGACGCATACAGGTATCATCAGACGCAGCAGGATCTGTGGGTTTTGGAGTCTTTTTTAGGGGCAGATGGTGTGCGCAGAGATGGCCTGAGAGCTGGGTGGAAGCGGGCATCACAGCTGACCTTACATTTTTGGAATTCTTTCCAATTTTGGTGGCAGTTTACATCTGGGCGCGGGAGTTGGCAAACGCCTCTGTCCACTTTTGGTGTGACAATCAATCTACTGTCAGGGTGATTAATTCCCTTTCTTCCAAACACAACGCGTTATGCGTTGGTTCGGCTTTTACACTTCAATGTCTCCGTTTTAATATAGTCTTTACAGCTGTACATGTGGCTGGCGTGGATAATTCCTTGGCTGACTCTCTCTCCCGTATGCAGATGGATCGTTTCAGGGAACTTGCACCAGAAGCTGCAGTTCGTCCAGAGCCGATGCCTTCCCACCTGTGGAAGCTTGGCGGGGTGAGGTAACACAGATGATTGGTATGTCAATTGCACTGAGCACCAGAAAAAAGTTATAATAGAGCTTTTAGGGAGTTTAACAGTTTTCGTGAATCCAAGGGATTATCTGACGCTTGGCCACTCCCGGTGGACGATGTTTTGCAGTTTTGTGTGGCTCTCAAGCAAGGAACTATCTCCACAATCCATTAGATCTCGCATTTCAGCACTGGCCTTTTTCTCTAAGGCGAGAGGTCTCCCTATAACCGGGATTTTAGGATACGTAAATTTGTGGAGGGATGGCACCTGTCGAAGGGGTGACCCGTGATAGCAGACAGCCACTCTCCCCAGACATCTTTAGAGGTCTGAGTGGTGCTTGGAGGGTTTTGTGTGCTTCGGCAATGAGGCTCTCTTGTTTTTCATTCGGTGGCTCTCACAGCATTCTTTGGGGCATTAAAGGGGGAGCGAGCTGGTTGTTCAGAGTAAGGGGGCAGGTCGGGCAGGGCCCTGGAGTGACGTGACCTGTACTGCGGCGAGCGGTATTTGCGTCTGCACATTAGGAGATCAAAGACAGACCAGGCCAGGAGGGGCAACGTGATAATTTTACAGGAATGCTCTGATCCCCGTTGTGCCTATACGGCCAGCCGGGGGACCCATGCGGGGCCACAGTTTTGTCATGCTGATGCGACTCCGCTCACCAGGTATCAGTTTTGGGCTGTGACAAAGAAAGCGTTGTCACATCTGGGGCTGCACGGAGCCAATTTTGGCCCATTCTTTTGTATTGGTGCAAACCCTCTACTGCAGCTTTGATGGGCATGAGGGCCGAGGACATCCGGAGGATGGGGAGATGGAAATCCTCGGCATACCAGCGGTATGTAAGGCCCATCCACCTGCCCTAATGTTTCTGGTTCTTTTCAGAACGACCTGCTTCAAGGAGGAAGCGAGTGCTGATTTGTGGTCACAGTTTCGTCTTTTGGGCTGAACGGCGACTTGAGAGGGCCAATTGGGGCCGAATTTGGGATTGGGCGAGCGAGCCTCGATTCAATGGCTTGGCAAGAGAGGCCTTTGCTGGCACGGTTTGTTACCTGAGTTGTTTAAGGGGGGCTGTTTTCCTCCGCCTTGACGTGTTGGTCATTCACCTTGGGGGCAATGACCTTGGACTTTTGAAAGGAAAGGCGCTGATTATACAAGCCATTCATGATATGTGATACATTCAACACACATGGCCTCGCACTTGCATTGCTTGGTCGGCTCTGATTCAAAGGAGAGTATGGCATGGGGGAGGTGACCCAGGCCTTTAAGTTTGCACGTAGACGAGTGAACAAAGAAATTTACAAAGCTATGAAACAGGGCTTGGGTTATTTTATTCCACACCATGACATCGTTTTCGATAAGCAGAGTTGTATGACATGACGGGGTCCACCTGTCACCTGCAGGTAATGACATCTTTTTGGGATTTGCAGGTGGGCATTGAAGCCATCCTGGAGGTGGGTTGGGGGGATAAGGACTAAGAGACGCTTGACCTTATCCATGGCCGGTAGGGGGGGGCAATGGTGTCGGTGAGTACCTATGGCACCATTTGGTGTAGGATAAACGCTATCCTTGAGGAGGGCTCAGGACTGGCCCTCACTGGCGTGAGCCCGGGGGGTGGAGTTCGGGGGTCACCTCCCAGACAGGGACCGGCCAAGGTCTTAACGCAGCTTCAGCGGTTGGCTTTGGGGCCCGGACCGCTATCGGACTATGGAAGATGGTCGGGAACTGACTCTTGCCATAGTTCACACAGGCCTTGACCCCCGTCTTAGGTCAGAAGTTCAAGTTCAAGTTCAAGTTCACCTCATAATTATGTTAATTAGGCATATTAATAAATTGCCCTATTTCAACCCAAGCCCTGTGTGTGGTCTCTTCATTTCCGGGTTGGGCGGCAATAACTTCCAGCCTTAAACCAGTTTTCTGTTTTTCCCTGCAGTTGCTTAACCACAACTCAGTCACCTTCTCTGGCCAAGATCTCACTGAAGGTTCAGGACATAGTAAAACTTTGTCTTATATAGAATTCCTCTTATCCATAAGCCCCCCCCCCCCACACACACACACCACTTTGATGGGTTTCATTCTGAAGATGCTATTCCTGTTGCCTAGCAACCCACCATCAAGTTCCACTGGTATTCGAAATAGCTAACCCCCAAAGCAACTTCATCACATTCCTATATTGAAGAATGGCTTACATGTCAGAAGTAAAAACTCAAAATAGTCCAAGGTGAATTTTTGGAAACCTGGCAGTGCAGTTCAGTGCAGGGACAAAAACTGTTCACCACAATTGCCCAAGAATACTTAATTTTTTTGTACGTCTCTCTCCCAGGTGTTTGTGAGTGGGAAACAGTTGTTGGAACTGAGACAGTGAGAGTGTTTATTCAAGTGCATTTAGCTGGAGCCAGCTGAAAGTGGGGGCTCCAACTTTCATGGGCTGTCCAAATTTTTCTCTGTGTCCTCTACTTGAAACAGACATTACTTGATCTTACTACTTGTGCCCTGCTTTTATCTTTATAAACATAGGCCCTTTTTGCATGTTACTCATTTGCGCGGCTGGGGGGGGCATCTCACGCGAAAAGCCTCAGCAGGAACGCTGCCACTTCCCTGCTCCTTGAGTTCTGCAGCACTTCCTGGTTGCGCGAGCACCCCACCCCTTCCTACCGCAGTGCAACCTGGGAATTGTAGGCTAGCACTGCAGCAGGAAGCACGACCAGCCCGGCTCCCGACGCACTGCACAGCAGGTAAGTGCGCGTGGGCCCCAGGAGCATTGCGCGACTGCGCAGCATTTTCAGCTTAAAGCCAAAAATAAAAGGTGTGTGTCCACTCTGCGTCCGGCTTGTGAGTGTCGCGTGAATGGGAGTGTGTCATACGGACCGACGCTCCCATTCACGTGATGCTCAAGGGGCCCTCTCTAACAGAAACTGCATGTGAAAAGGGCCCATAGAATGTCATGAGGGGGTAATTCCATTTAATTCCATATTGTTACACACACCCCACTTCTCAGTAACGAAAATGGAAAATTATAGGCATATGTGGAATGCTTGGCTGGACTGTTTTGTTGTTGTTGACCTGGAAGTTGCTGGAAATAAGCTTCAGTTTCTTAAGTTACTGGCAGCATTCACCAGGCTGAGGAACTTTAGCTCCCATCAGCAGATGGGAGCTTCAATTTACTTGGCAGACATCAAACACAACATGACTTGGGAAGTTAATCATGACCATAGAGAGAAACCAAGGCTTGGGATCCCAGGAGGACTGGACTCAGCTCCATTCAGTTCTGAGGTTCCCAACTCTCTTTGCTGAACTGTAGTCCTCTCCTATGAGGGGTTTATCATTCTTTTGTCCACTGAAATTGTATTACTGTCATGGGACTTCAGCTTCCCTAGCTCAGACTTTGAGAATTATTGCCTGAGGTGCTTGGCCCTATGATGAGGAACAGCGAGCTGGGCAGCTCCGATAGCATATTTTGGGAAACGTGAAGAGTTATAAACATATTAGTTATAAATGCTAGATGTTAATTATAAATTTACTATTACTGTCAGGTGTAGAGGCAGCTGCTTGTGGCTTTCTCTGTTTCAAGTGCCAAAACAATTTGGTTGACTTTGGATGCTATGAATCGTGCCTTGTGGGATAGCGGCACCGTTTGCTGTTTTGCCTCAGATAATGAAATGTCTTGAGCTGGCTGTCGTTGTGACCCATACCAAGCTGATGTAGCCTTTTGTACATGTGTTAGAACCCATCAGAATTGGTAGGTTTGCATTCAGCTCAACTGTCCTTCATTTTTGCAGTCATAGGCAGCAAAAATGCAAGATTTATTAAGCTACACTCAGGCTACTGCCATACAGAGTTACTGAGGTGCAGTCATCTTCTTGGGTGACCGTGTGCTGGTCTGGTGTAGTTAGTGTGAAAATAGTTCAACCATTTGGGTATATATTTCATTTCCATCATTATTTGGGGGGGGGGGAGCCAGTGTGCCACTTTTGGATGTTTCCCACGATTACAGATCTTTGAACTCTATGTCCAAATATATATGTCCCCACATTTCTGTGTACTTTATTGGCACATGCTTTTCCACTCCCACAACAATTGAGAAATCCCTTTTAGTAAATGAATAGAGAATAGTCTTCATTCCTTTCTCCCTCCTTCCCTCTCACAAACTGTATAGGTTTAATGAGAGTTGTAATAACATCAAAACTAAACCTTAAAATGTGTACAGTTAAGCCTCATTGGAAATGTCGTGTAAGATTGTTTTAAAAGGTGACCTTTGTGTTGTCTTTGCAAGAGCTGCCCTGGAGAAAGGAAGCAGAGAAAAGATAAATGTATATTGGTAATTCTTCTCACAGTTACTCTAAATAGCAACCCTACCAACTCCCCTGAAATAGACATTGCTGTGAAATGAAAGTAGAATTTGGGCTATAGTCTCTCTGGTTTAGGAATTAATTAGTTTGTTGGATTAAGTTTGCTATTCTGTTTCAGATAGAAAACTCTATTCTCTGCTGTGGATTCTTCATTTTTTAGGGCAGTGAAGCTATTAGAAGGGTCTATCCACAGAGACTGGTGGGTCCCAGTATATTCTTAAGAGTCTTTAAGGAGGTTTTTGGTAACATTACTGTCAATGTCCTGGTCTGGACAAAAGGAATAGTGGCAGGCCCATCTTGCAGGGTATAATTTAATCTTTAATTCTGGTTATTTGAGCTATATTTCACCCTATAAATCCTGTACACAAAGCTTGTTAAGCCCTCTGGTTGCATGGCCCAATGGGTTGTAGCAATAAAGGAAATGAGATAAAAGGTAAGGATAGGGGAGAATTTTGTTCAGTTTTTTTTAATAAGTACTTTCCAAGATTCACAGATTTCTTCATAAACATGATAAAAAGAACCTGAGAATAAAAAGAAAAAGAAATCTGTATGTGAGAGAAGGTAGCATGGGCAGGATCTGTTCCCTTTAGGCAGAATCACGCATCCAGAACGGAAGGCTTTGACTGTAGTGTCTTCAGAATTTTGGTCTGAATGCAGCTCTTTTGAAGTGCTGAATTAGGGTTGATACTACTTCTTTCCAATATGTATGTTTTCCTTAATAACCGTGCGTCTCTGCCTGTACAACATGGTGCTGTCTGTGGGAATAGCTGAAGCTGTTGAGTTTGGCCAGTGTGAGAGGCTGAAAGTTCTGCTCAGTTTTTCTTTTGAATGAAAAATTGTCATCATTAGGAAGATTTCTGCAAATAGTACTTCAGATTTTTTTTAAAAAAACCTGAATGTAGGAGAAAGTGAGGCTACATATTAGTCTATCCCTAATGATGAAGAAATGGAAGCAATAAAAAAATGAATTTTACTCAGTACAGGGGAGATCCAATTTTAGAGTATACTCGATGAGATTGATGGTGGCAAACAAATAATATTTCTCTCCCATCATTGCTTCCTTACAGTGCCAGATGCCAGAACTTTTCTGTATGGTTCTCCAACTCAGTCATCAACCCCTAACCTTTCCCTTCCCAGTGCTTGCAGTGGCTTATCTGAGACCATTTACAAGGATAAGGTTGTCTGTAAATTGAGGTTGGAAAACAAATTGAAATGGATCTAGAAGACTGTCATCTAAGACTAGGTAATTCCAAATATACCCACTTGAGTTAGTGACAGCTGTAAACGTTGAAATACTTTTGGATGACTTATCCAGCATCCTTTGCAGCAAAAATCTGAGAATTCTCTCTCCAAGGTGGTTCCTGGTAATTAGTGCGGTAGCTAACAATAATTCAACAGGTCTGAGTGAACTTGAAACCTTATCTATATATGCATTAACTGTAAGCAAAAACTGTCCTATTGTGAAAGTGTAACCTGTTATTAACATGGATATGGGTTAAGCCTTTATCTCATAAACACCCATTTACACATTACCTTGGGAAGTCTTTTCATTCACAGAGAGCAAACTTTTGATGATAATTGACTGTAATGCCAGTAATAATATCCTAAAATGACAAAATTAGAGAAACACAGACCTCTGAATGTTTGCACAGAACGCCCATCTGGGGCTGCATATTACTCCTAGGTTTCTGAAGAAATTTCACTAATATCTTGTTTGTAATTTAGACAAAGCAAGACAGTCTGAGAAGGACTGCCCAACATCTATAAGAGTACTTTGGCTTAATAGTTCTCTGTGCAACCAAACAGCAAGTATAAATTTAAAATTTGCACATTCAGAGAAACGTGCAATTCTCTGGCAAATTTTCTCTGAGGCAGACAAAACAAACAAACTACAACAATAAAACCCTTGTATTCCATGATTCAGCAATTAATTTTGTCACCCTAAATGTTTTAGGCAAAAGAAAAAAAATGTTTTATTAATTTTTGTTTTTGTTGCTGAAGACTATCTTACAGTGACCAAACACTCATTGATCATCCTTAACTTGTCTCCCCCAAGATACGTACTGCATACCTGAACAAGAAAAGCTGGCCACTGTGGTGGTCTGTTTATGCCGTCTATCTTAAAGGGAGAGGCAGGCCAGTATTACCTCATACTGTTGCTGCCTCCATGAAGAAAAGAGACTAGCCATTATGGCCATTTCTGCACTAGACTGTTATAATGCTATGACTCCACTTTCAACATCTTATGGAATCCTGGGGTTTGCAGTTTAGGGAGGGGAGCAGTTGAGGCCCCTCCCTAAACTGCAAACCCCAGGATTCCATAGGCTGTTAAAAGTGGAATCATAGCTCTATAACAGTCTAGTGTGGAAATGGCCTCTGTCTTCATAATGATGCTGTGTACTTGAAGGAGCAGGGCTGGCTATTTTGACTTCATACTGATACTGTCTACCTGAAGAAGATAAACTAGTCATTGTGATCTCATGCTTATGGGGCCTGCTCGTATGAAAGTGGTCACTATGACCCCATGCTGGTGCTGCCTGGCCATTATGACTTCATCTACCTGAAGCAGATAGACTAACCATTGTGATCTCACATTGACATGTCTTGTTTGTAGGAGAGCACTCGCTTTGATGTAGTGCTGATGCTGTCTGCTTGAAGGAGAGAGAGACTGGCCATTACGACTTCGTACAGATGCCACTGGCTGGGAGGAGGGAGGCACTGCAGCTTTGTGATGATGTTGCCAATGTGAAGAAGAATGCTGTGCATTCTGATCTCATGTTGATGCTGAACAAAAAGTAAAACTTGTCAAGATTCTCCCACAACTGCTATGTATTGTGTATGTGTGTGTGGGCAGGAGAAGATGCCAACCTCACATTTTGCTAGATGTTTTAAAGAGACACTTGTTTTAAAGAGACACTTTACATCCTGGAACAGATACAGGTTTCGTTCTACCATCTTCTTAAATGTTAGTTTCAGTTCTCTTCAGGAATTAAGGAAGGCATCACAGTGTTGTTGTCGTTGTGTACCTTCAAGTTGTTTTTGACTTATTGGCAACCTTAGGGTGAATCTACATGGAGTTTTCTTGGAAGATTTATTTGGGTGGGGGGTTACCTTTGCCTTCCTTCTGAGGCTGAGAGAGTGTGACTTCCTCAAGGCCACCCAGTGAGTTTCCCTGGCTGAGCTGAGTTTTGAACCCTGGTCTCCAAATTTCTAGCTGAATGCTCAAACCACTACACCACACTGGCTCTCTAATATCCAAGTTTTAAAGGGCATGTTATGATTGACTTTAACTCCCTCTGTCTGCCAATGATAACATCTCTCTTTGCTACACCCAGCCCTGCCTTCTAGCCAATACTGTATTAAGTGGGAGCCCTGGAAGAGCTAAAGCCATGACTTGGGAATGAGAACACTTTGGGCAGCCAACATGGAAAGCATTGCAATAATTCCAACAGTGAAAACTGGCAAACTAAAATGAAATTAAAACCTTAAACGGAAAATGGAATTACAACAAACAAGCAGATACCTGAGCCTGAAATGAAAAAGTAAACATTAGGACTGAAATGCTACCTACTGTACTTGCTTATAAAATAGCACAGATAACTTTCTAAGGCCATTTCCACACGGGCATATTGCCCACTCTAGAGCGACGTCTCCAGGAGGTCTTCTTCATGGGGGTCTGCGCTGGAGCAGTTAAAAAAAGTGAGGTTCTAGACCTCAAACTGCTCTAGCGCAGCCCTGGGGGTGGCGCTGTGAGTTTTATAAAAACCACCTTCAAAAGTGGTTTTTATAAAACTTACGCACGCTGCCCCATAGCAGCCCCCAGTCAAGAACTGAAGAGACGCGGTAGCACGTCCCTGCAGATCTGCCCGGGGGCGGGTTTCTGGCTGGCTTGCTGTCCTAATTGGCGGAGTGCCGCCGGAAGCCACCGGCCGCCATTTTGGGCGCTGCCAGGCGCCGCCAAGCACCGCCGAAATTCAGCGGCGTTTGCAACGGCGGATCCGCGCTCTTCGGAGGGACGGAGCAACTCGCTCGCGGGTAAGCTCCGCCCCTGCATGCGTGGCCCCGTTTCGACCCCCCCCCGTGAGGAAAGGGCCTAAGTATGGGATTGCAGGCCAGTTGGATGAGATGGTTGTGAAGATGGCACAATACTTTTTGATTTAAGAAATTTTTGAAAGCAAATAGGAAATAATGTAGTTTAAATAACAGCAAAGTCTGCTCCAGGTTTTACCAACCACATGACGGAGGGACAAGGTGCACGACAGAACAGTGTCCCAGAAGCAAATACTCCACATGATCTCCAAGGCAACCCAAGTTCCTTAAATGCTTATTCATGTTCAGTCTAAAGTTCTAATGGTTTGGCTGGCTCCACATTAACTTCTTGGCTTGGGATATTCTGAACAGGATAAATGCTCAGATGACTACTGACTGATATGTTTAAGCTAAGGAATTCATTATGGCAAGAGACAGTGATAATCACCAAAGTCAGCCAGAGGGTACTCTTGGGATCAGGTCTTGCTTTTGGGCTTCTTTAAGGCATCTGGTTGGCCATTATGGCAACAGAATGCTGAACTGGATTTGGTCTGGTCCAGCATCAGTTCCATGGAATAGGATTTGCAAGCTGCATGTCAGAGTTCTGGTTTCATGCCATAGATTTCTGGTTTTCAAACCAGAACTTCTATTCCAATCAAGGTACCCCTCAAGAGTGTAGACCAGAACTCTTCTCTCTGAAAAAATTTCCAAGGCTTCAAGTCTCTGCTCAGAGATAATCACTGACTGGAGATGGGAAGAAGAGGTTTGTGGAATAGATGAGGAATTCCTGCAGGCCACAACCTGCTGATAGACTCAGGAATTCCTATCACTGGTCTATGTACTTTGTTTTGGGGCCAATTTGACCAACATTGAACTTAGAACGTGTGGAAACATCTGCTGGGTTTGCCACACAGTCGAACTGTTACCATATGCCAGCCAAGGACAGGTATCTTGTTAATGTCATATACGTGTATAAATCTCACTAAGCATGCAGGGTGAATTATTTGCTGTAGTGCAACAGATATCTTCTGTCGACAACGGTAGGTGTTGTAAGCACAGAAACATTGTGTTCTGCAGTTGCACATTGTATGTTGCTGTTTTGATTGCATACTGTGCATTGTGATTGTGCACTGCAGTTTTATATTGCACAATGGCAAGCAATCATATACACATCTTGTGCAATTTTGATATTCTTCATGGAAATTGTGTAGTCCTGGCATAGGGTATCTCTGAATGCAGATATTTATGCTACACTGAGAGAATGTTGGATTGCAGACAGTAAGTGATAGTACACAGCTGCTAATGGAATTTTACCTCTTCAGTCTGATGAAAAAAAACTATTTTATTAGATTTAATATACTTTCTGCCCAGCTCTGAGGTTGGAAAAAAATGACATCTACAAACATATTTTTAAATGATAAAAAAATAGAACATAACATTCAAATGTAAACATATAGTGTAAATATTTCTCTGTTTTAAAAAGTAGTTCATTGTTTCATTCTTAGTACCTTTGTTTAATTAAAGTGTCAGTAGAAAAGGGGGAATATGATGTAGGACAAGCAACAGAGAGTTATGTTATCTATAAAACATTTTGTTTCCTTTGACAAATCATCTGATTTAGCCATTCTTCCCACTGTACATTTGTGGATACACACACACATTTCTGAAGATTTTTTTTTTTTTTTGGAGTTGCCATTACATTATGACACAAAAACACATTCTTTCATATCCACTTCTCTAGCCCAATTTCTTTTTCCAGCTGGACCAACCTCTACAGCCAGACACAAGAACTACATTTTTGATACAACATGAATGAAAACAGGGAAGCACATCAAGCTTGTTGCCCTGAGCATCAGGATACAAATGCTGGACAAAATGTGTATGGAGACAGACTCTGTGTGAGGTCTATAAAGTGTTGTCAGCTGGCCATATTGTTAATGTAATGTTGCTGGATTTTTCACTTACCTGTATTTTTGTTTTTGCTCTGCTTGATGAAACAGAGGCAGAACACGTTCTTCAAATACTGCAGAGAACTGTAGCGTAGATTTGTGTATTTTGGGGAAAACTTCAATTCCTGCTCTTGGGCAAGGAAGACAAATTGCTACAAATTTAAATGACCTTCTGATTAGAAGTAGCATGGAATTCCACTTAGCACAAATACTGGATGGTCTGTTTTAATTATTGACTTACTTATTTTAAAAACCCACACTACCCTTTGACAGAAATATTCTCAGCATACGATGCATTATCAAAATAAAACTAATATAACAAGGCACTCATACTTTTTGCATACCATTTAAGTCCTGAGGTAATATAACATTCATCATCTAGCTGTTGAAATATCCCAATAGGGTGAGGGTGGAAAGGTGTGGCCCAGGGACTGCATGGAGTTCCCTTCACAGCTCTTTTTATGAGTTAGGATGCTTCCAGGGTCCCCAAACTGTCCATTTTCTGGCACAACAAAAAAGATGAAATGTTGCTTCTGGAATTTTCCAGAAATAATAATTCACCTTTTAAAAATAGGTTGCAGGGTGGCCCTGCATTGTTCAGCGTCAAAAATTTAGCAGTTTTTTTTTCCTAGAGGGGAGCATTGTTGGCAGTCTCAATGGCTCCCTGGAGGATCTCAGGGCAGAAAAATGGGCCTCAGACCTGTGATAATCACCCCCCTTTAGCTATAAGTTAAGCGCCTTTCCACCCTACACTGTTATCCTCTGGAATTCTGGGGTTTGTAGTTTAGTGAGGCCCAAGAGCTCTCTGGCTGAGAATTCTAAGTGCCCCTCCCTAAACTGCAAACCCCAGGATTCCATAGGATGTTGAAAGTGGAACAACAGTGCTATAACAGTGTAGTGCGGAAATGGTCTAAGTCAAGTGTTACTATCCCAAAATTGCAGACGGAAGAGAGTTGAAGCAGAAACAGGCAGACAGCACCTCAGCTAACTTATATAGTTTGTGCTGGTTTTTTTTCTAGTAACAGCATTCAAACCTGAGGTGCCTGACAGAAAATCTCTATTAGAACCTCTTTCATTTCTGAGACTTGACTGTACTTTTTCACCCAAATGTAATTGTTCATGTCTGGTCTCACTGAGCGCTATTTATAATGGGTCCGTAAGCCCTCAACATTGCATGCTTTGCCTGTTGAAAGAGAAGCTGGAACTTGTACTGTTTATTTTTAGTTTATTTTTTAAAAGTCTGGTAACTATATTTGCCCCTTCACAGCTGTGCAAGTATGTGGGTTGAAAACTAAATTGTGTGCTTGTTCACAGGTGCACATTTCTGTTGGTATGCAGCACAAGATATTATAAATTCCTTCAGAAATCATTTCTGCTTTCAGTGGGCTCTTGGATGGCAGTTTGGTGATCAATCCAATCCAAAGCTTGCTTAGAGGGTAACCCTTCTGCAGGAAGAGGGTTTTCTTTGTATTTCTTTTGCCATATCTTTTCCTTATGTTCCTCTGTCATGGCAGTTGAAGGAGATGCCTGACCCAGAGCCCTATTCATAGGCACTCTGGCCCTGGAAACAGCAAGAGAAATGACCTCAATCCATTTGAGGTAGAAGGGAGTTTGAAGAGATACTTAACCACTGGCAATGGTTCGAACATTGCTAGATTGGCATCCCTGTGGCTTCATAGTACACATAAACTGAAATCACCAAGGAAGAAGCCATAATAAAAATAGTTTGGGGCAGCGTCTTCAGATTTTTTGGCCCCAGCCTTGAGTCTTCAGATTTTTTGAGTCATCTCCAGGTAAGATATGAGGGTACAAATTATCCAGTTTTGCAGGGCTGAGTTCCAGGTGACAGGAAAAGGGCTGTGCTAAATCTCCAGCAAAATAAGTAGATCAGCCGCTTGCTGCAGTTTGCAAGGCTTAATTGATTTCTTGCTGCAATTTGCAAAGACTCAAGGTGGGGGACTCCATGTGTTTATTTAGCTTTTTCCTTCCTTCCCAGTTGTGGCACCAGGCCTCCTTCCCTCTTGTTCTGCTTTGATCCAGCCTCTGACTAGAAGCAAGTGAGCTAGATTAAACATTTTGCGAAACAGATGAGAAGGAATAACCCCTCATTTCACTTCCACCTAGGAACAGCCGAGACTTTGGCTAAGACTTCTATCTTTATTTCTAAACACGAACCTCTTCCCCAATGCATGTTTGAATGACTACCTGTGAGCAAATGTAGTTGGTACTTACTGCAAAATGCTTAATGAAATTACCAGGGGTGGTCCCTAAGTCACAAGATTTTGTCCAGAAATTTTAGGGCCTGTGATGATTCTGAAATGGCAACCCATAATAATGAGGCAGAAATAGGATTAGAGTAATGTTAGAATGCACATTGGATGATGTACAAGTGATCCAGACTTTACCGTACTGGGATAGAATTCTAGTGTAGATTGGATCCCTTATTGATTGTTCAGTCTGAAAGCAATAATTTTTGCAATTTCTAGATTAAAACCTTAAGAGGTTATTTGACTGTCACCAAAAAGAGAGCAAAGTAGGCAGGACTCTTACCGCAGGAATTGTATGAGAGAAAAACTAGGCCATTTCCGCCCTACAGTGTTATAGTGCTATTATTCCACTTTCAACATCTTATGGAATCCTGGGGTTTGCAGTTTAGGGAGGGGCATTTCGAATTCTCAGCCAGAGAGCTCTTTGGCCTCAGTAAACTACAAACCCCAGAATTCCACAGGATGGAATAATAGTACTATAGCAATGTAGTGTGGAAATGGCCCTAGGTAGTATAAGGACCAGTTCACAAAATCTCTTGTTGCGAAGATATGACTGGACCTGTACAACACCACCTCTTTCTGGCTGTATGTGATTCAGGGTATATGCATAAAAGCTATGTTGAAGCATATGCTATTCTTGTGATTACTTCCCCTCCCTCCTTTTCATATAATGAGAGGAATCATAGTGCACGGGGATATGTGTGTATATCATGCTATTTATGGGATTAGGAGCTAGCACAGCTGGTGACTCTCATGTCAATGGAACAATGAATCCACTCCAGTTTTTGATTTGAACTGTAAAGGAGCTTTCCAAAGTTCTGTATCTACTTTGAGAATAGCGTTCAGACTTTGGATAGCTTCTCTAAAGTCCAGGTTAAAAACCTGGAGTCAGTTCACCTGCACTTTAAGGTGGAGGTCATCAGCCATCACAGCTAGGGATTAAATCCAAAGCTAGATTTGTGGGTGTGTTGTTGAGCATTGCTATTTTACCTGTCTCTTTCCACCCACAGCAGCCCTTTGCTGTGCTAAAATCTGCTGGTGGTAGGGGTGGGTTCCAGTCCGTTGAAGCAGGTTTTTGGATCATGTGGAGAAGCCACAGGAGTGAGGGGGATTAGCCTGTTCTTTCGTCTACCAGTGGATGCAGCCTCTGCCAGTGGAAGGATCCATTGGATTCTAGCTTGTGATTGTCTAGAGCAGTGGTTCTCAACCTGTGGTTCCCCAGATGTGTGTGGACTTCAGCTCCCAGAAGCCCTGAGCATTGACCATAGTAGCTGGGGCTTCTGGGAGCTGAAATCCATGAACATCTGGGAACCCACAGGTTGAGAACCACTGGTCTAGAGGTATGCCCCACAGAATGCAGTGAGACATAATTTCAGAGAGAATATGTCTAGGATTATATTGTAGGTTTTGTTTGCACTGTTGATAATTTGGGAACTTTTTTTTCCTTTGCAAAGAGCCATTCATTTTGCTTCTGAAGTGTATTGCTTTGAGTTTGAATGGATATTTTTGTCAACAACATTCATCAACTCTTTATCTAGTGGTTTGTGAACATTAGTATTTACAGTCAATATACTTTGCAGTAAACTGACAAACCAAATGAGATTTTTTTGTTTACTTAAACAGCCCCGCATTTATCTGATGCTGTTTAGGTCTCATTAAGTCTCCTTTTCATGAACAGCCCTCATGGGCCAGCTGAATAAGAAAAGGTAGTGTCAAAGCACTTTATAAATCCATTAGGTTGAAAGGTCTTTGGTTTCGAACGTTATAAATTCCATGCCTTGCTTTAGGTTGCAGTGCATACCTTAATTGGGAGTTCTCATAATGTCAAGATACCAGCTGTAATTATAAAAAGTTTTGTTGGATCTGAAGATGATTATGAGAGTGTTAATTCACCTCAGATATCAAAACATATTTAATAGGTCTCTGTTTGGCATGTGAGAAGCCAAAGCAACATGAAAAGCTATACTTTTTTTTCATAATATAGGCTTCTTTGTGATTTTTTTTTAATTTCATGACTAATTCACTTAGGTGCTAATCCTAAACCTACCTACTCAGAAGTAAGCCCCGCTGGGTTCAACAGAATTTATTCCTGGGCAAGTGTCTATAGTATTGAGCTTATTAGTGGCTCTAACTAGAGTACATCCAGTTTGACTCTATTGTTGAATGGTAAGTCAACACTTGACATGAATCCTGTTGACTTAATGGCTCTCTCTAGTTGAGACTATCAATACAGCTGATCACTGATATTAACCTGTAATCTAACACCATTTGTCAGATTTGCTGAAACATCATATCCGCTCTCCAAAAAAAAGTGCAAGAAAAAATGATGACATAAAACTAGCTCTCAAATGTGCATTTTTTTTCAGATGCATAGGTATATTTATGATATATGAATACAGTGGGACCTCGATATTCACTAGGACAGGACCCTCCTGTGGATACCAAAATCCATGGATGCTCAAGTCCAATGGCAATGGTGTCCTTTTTGTTAAATGGTAAAAAACTCAAATGAGTATTGGAGAGAGCCTGAGGATCTGTGAAATGGTGGGTGGTTACAGCAGAGTGTGCCTACACATCAGCATAGTGCAGCAAAAGCAAGGTTTGATTTTTGCAATTTGTTTTTTAATATTTTCAGTCTGCAGTTGGTTGGATCCATCAGTACAGAATCCATGGATATGGAGGGTGGACTGTAATGATACACAGCTCTCAAGCTATGTTCTCTGAGTTTCTTGCACCTGATAATTGCCATCCTATTACATAATCTTAATAACATTTTCTGAGAACAATTTTTCTCCCATATTCATGTTACTCCAAACTAATTCTTCTGTTTTCTTTCTGGAAACTCATCCACTAAGACACGTTATTGATGGATAAAAGGGGCATTCCTGATTGCTGCTTGCTATGTGCCACTTGGAGAAAAAATTTTGGAGAGAAATCTAACCTGTGGGTTTTTGTCTTCATGGCTAGCTGAGTAATATGCAACAACTCTGGCAGCTGGAGTATAATGATTAATTCTGACTGCTACTTAGAAGTAACAGGTTTCAAATGAGTAATTATTTCAATTAATTAATTTTCAGGCATAACTAAATCACATTATCATTGTAACTGGACATGTCATAAAGCATTCTTTATCAATGTTACTGTGTAAAGTTAGAAGTTCCTTTTGTAGTTATGCGGGTACAGCTTACTCAAGTGGTAGAAGAGGGATATCATGTAGTTAAGATGCTGTCTTGTTTCATGGTTTCTGTTCTGTTGAGAGAGCTGAAGTGAGTTCAACTGACAGTGAGGTGGATGGGAAAATAATGTGCCCGGTATTCAGGCTTCCAGCTTGTAGTAAGTAAATAAGTAACTGAAAAGTTTGCTTTCAATAAGTAACTGAAAAGTAACTTATGAGAAGTGTGTAAAGACTTTTAAAATCAGATGACTATAATGTTAGATGACCACTGGGACGGAACTAGTGGAACTGTAGCCTAAACACAATAGCTCTAACTGGATTAGACTCATTAAATCATTGCTAAGTAGTAAAGCAGTGCTTATGGAATCCCATTGATTCAATGGGTCTTTGCTAGTTAGATACAGCAAATGGATTTAGACCTGTAATTAGCACTAATTACTTTTCAAAAGTAATTTCTCAAACTCTGATCCTAACAAAAAATGAACTGAACAAATTCTAATTGACCACTAGCCAGGAGGGAGGTGTTCAGGAATTTTCCCAAAGCAAATGGTACTCTGCAGTTGGCTTCACACACAACTGTTACGCACCTTTAACTATTGATCTTGGAAGAGCATTTTGATAGAAAAAGGGTGTGCAAAGCACCAGCATTTTTTATAAGAACCTTTCAGCCTACTTGGAAGAGATGTATGGGAGGTTTCTTTCCCCTTCCATTTTTCTGATTCCTCCATTTTCTATGCTTTTCTTAGTAGTCTTTGTGGTCTGGGCATTAGCTATCACCTTATTTAGACCCTTACTATAAGAGTCTTTCCCTGTTGGCCTTGCTTTAGGGGGGAGGCATGTAGCAACCTAGAAACATTGGCATAGTCTGTGTGGGTTCTGTTGTTTAGATACCCCATCCTACAACCTGCTGCAAGGGGATGCTGGATCCCTAGCATCTAAAGGGTATATAGATTTTTGATCTGCTATGAAAAACCTACTACATCCATTGTTCATCAATAAAGCTTATTTTGTGTCAATAATGTGTACCAATATTGGTACCAAATTAATCTTTTGAGATGATTGGGATAAAGTCCACTTCCAGCTGAGAACAAGAAGCCATTGCAGGAGGGGAGAAGCAAATGCCAAATCAGTCCCTACACAACTTTATAGATTTCCCCTGCCCTCTGGGAAGAAGAGGTATACATGGGCTCAGTTCCAAATCTCATACTGTCTAATTGTCATGGTTTGGTAGGGACAATGCCAGTTAATTCACTGTCATACAGTTTTTTCAGCTTCTTTTAAAATTTCCCATTTTTTTTCTCCTCCTTCCTCTTTCTGCCTTCTTCCTCTGCTTACTTCAGTTGCTGCAAACTGAATTCAGTGTGCCAAAGTAGTTGGCACTCAGTTCACTCAGCAGAGGGCAAGGGACAGGATGGAGGGAGAATTTACCCTTCCCAGCAGATTCAGGCAAAACAACTTCTGCAGCCTCTCCGAACTTATGTGTTCTTCCTCATTAACAACTTTTGCTGTCCTGACTACACCTTGATATGGCATATCCTGATTTTCATCTGTTAAATGTTGGCCACTATGGAATCTAAAACTGATTTCAACCACATGTGGCCTGTATGTATACCTTTTCTGAACTGTTATCCTGCTTGGCAACACCTCCACATTTGAGCATATATCCCAGTTTTGGCACCGCAGTGATTTTACCCATTCTGTATAGTTGTTATCTATGGAACCTCTAAATGGCTCTAGAAACAGCAGGCTTGCTTCAGCCTTTTCACCACAACCGTATGATAGTGTTACCTCAAACTTACAATACCAAATTGGGATTGGAATTGAGAAATTGGGTTACAGTTTTAGGAGAGCAAGAGTTTTCTGCATGTTGTAGAATGAAGTGTGAGATGGAACCTCGAGGACCACATTTGAATTTAATAAGCTCTAGTTAGTGCAAACAAAAGAGAGGAAGACAGAAAATGGAAAAGTACAGAATGATATATAGTGATCATCATGAAGGTCAGGGAGAAACAAATGGGTGAGATAGGATGCTACAGAACTGAATGCTGAATGCTTTGAGACTTTCAAGTTACCTGTCAGTAGTCTGCCTTTGTATCATAAGATGAATTGCTGAAGACAGCTGAAATGCACTTATAAATCAAAACTTGAGAGAATTTGCAACACTCTTAAAAGAAAACAATGCTCTTGATTGCCCAAGGCTAAAGAATTAGTTTATTATTCCAACTAAATGGCTTACTAAATCTGAAACTGATAAGATGTGTCAATAAGCACCTAATGTGCTTTGAATTCCCACTGCCATTTCTAGGTTGGACTGCAACAACATGTCTGAAACTGAATTTATTAACTGAGGAAGAATGTTGGTTGAGCAGCAAGAGGCCATTATCCACAGAGAGATATCCCTGTCCTTAGGCAAAATAAGCACAGTCTAGACTCAATAATGAACATCATAATACCACCAAAAGAGTGAGCATATTCAATTAATTATCACTCTGACTTATTCTGGTATTTATTTAATTACTGGAATATTTCTGTCCCAAAACCATGCCACCTAACTCAAAAATTATACAATGATCTGCAGTGACTGGAAGTGAAACACAGAACTTAATACTAAAACTTGCTAAAACAATCAAGAAAGGCAAGGCCAAGACACTACCTAAATCAATCCCAAACTTGCCCAAGATTAAATCCTAATGGTAGGCTGAAACACTACTAGCAAGGGAGTAATGTGGACCTCCTGAACAAGAGAAGAGCATAACTTGGTTGCCACAGTGAAGAAATACTGGACACCCAAATCCCAGCAAAAAGTACAACGCAGGGTCTCAGGTGAACAACATGGTGGGCAGTTTGTGAGGGTTTCAAGTTTTATCCAGGAGCTAAACCCTAAAACCTAGTTTATGAAGGTGAATACAGACTCCAGATCTGCACAGAAATGAGCTTGGAAAGGTTGCACTGTTACCCTGAACTAACTTCCCTGTGGACTAAAGGTGGGCAGAATGAACACACTTCATTTTTTTATTATTATTATTATAAAGAAAAAGGGACAATACATAACAGAATAAAACAAAAACACCACACGAATAACATAAATGTGAAAACACGTTTCAACACAAATAGCTTACATTACTATTTCTCTTCAGATCCTTTATCATCATATACTTATTCATTATACTTCATTCATTATACTTATTCAACATATTTTATATCATATTGATTATATATTCTTATTTCATGTATCTAAATCTCATTCTCCTTGTACTCATTATTGCTACAGTAATTTCATTCTTAAATCTATTCCTTTCAACTATATTTAACCTATTGCTAATACTATATATGATCCTGTTATTAACCGTAAACCCTAACCCTAAATGTGAACCCATTCCCAGAGCCAATTATATTTCAGTTTACTCTGCTTTCCAAAATTGTAATTCTTCTTGTAGAGGTGTGACACTTCCCTCTTTTGTTAAATCCTTTTCCACAAATATTTTCCATATTGCTTCAAAGTCATTCCTGTTCATTATTCCTTTTTTAACCGTAATTCTACATGTTAACTTATCGTTGATCGCAATTTTCCACACTTCTTTATACCAATCCTTTATTTGAAAATCTTCTTGAGTTTTCCATTTTCTCGATATAATTAGCCTTGCTGCAGTTAATAAATTTGTAATTAACTCCTTCATTGTCTGGGTACAATTAACCTTATCAAATATAGATAATAATGCTATTCTCAGACATATTTGTAAATCAGTTCCTGTTATCTCTTCTATCTCTTTAAACACTGTTTGCCAAAATTTCTGTACACCTTCACAATTCTCCTCATATGAATATATGTGCCAATCCCTTGGCAACCCCTCCAACAAAACCTTGAATGATTCTTGTCTGTGTGGTTTAACCTTACTGGTTTTGGGTACCATCTCGAAACCAATTTATAATAATTCTCCTTTATCCTTACGGATAAATTTTTTAAATGACACTGATTCCAAATTTCCCCCCAGTCTTGAGTATCTATTTTTTGTACTAATTCTTCCTCCCATATTTTTCTAAGATATTCATCTTCATCTTCATCTTTTGATAATATTATATATATTTCTTGCGGTACCCTTCAATATTTCATTTTCTTCCATACCATCTCTTTGCTAAATCATTTGTTCAAATCTAATGTATTCTCTAAAATCTTTATTATTGCTTTTCCAATTCCTTGTCCACTACTCCAGCTAAATATAATTAAGCCATGACATCTTAGTACTCTGCAATCTCTTTTTTATTCTATCTTTATTTGTCATTATGTTCATCCAATCTTTTAACTTATATGTTCCCTGCTTTTTCAATTCCTTCTCTAATTCATCCCTCAAATTTATCGGAAATTTTTCCATCATCATTACTGGAGTTAATAGTAAGATAGCCAGCATCAGTTTTTCCTTGTTTTTCTTCCAAATTTCTAATATATTCTTTAAAAGTGGGGTTTCTATTTTTTCTATTTCTCTCTTGACTGGATTCCAGAAAAAGATATTCTCTAGTCTATTACACTTCATTTTTTTTGTTCCTGGAGTTCCCCACCTGTCCTACCAGCCTCTTAAGTTTGTTTTAATTTTTTTTTGTGATTTTCAGCTAATTTTGGTTGAAAACTGCACAGAAAATCCCCCAAAGGCATGAAAACATGCAAAAATGCCCCATGCATACAAATCCCATTACTCCCAAATACCACTGCTTTCCTCAATAGTCGCTCTCAAAATGGCTACAGGAAGTGACATTCTGTTACTTCCAGACATTATTTTGAGTAGGACACAGAGAAAAATGGAGGTATTTGGGCTTGATGCATGGAACTCTGTGGCCCACACTGGGGCTTAGGGGGGAAAATTGCCCCCTTACCCTCCGTGTAGCTGCCCATCCCTACTACAGACCAATAACACAACCGTCTTTTCTGGAAAAAATCCTAATTTGTTATCTTTCTCATCCAAACCATTTCTCCGTCTGTTCAAAGTCTGTCTCACACTGGGTTTACTGTTGCCACTGAAGATAAGGTAAAGTATTTCCTCGCTGGGCTTCCAATAAGAGAGTTCCCATGTTTATTGTTAATTCCCCACTGTGAATGTACAATTCCCTGCTGGTTTTATTGCTGTGTCTTGTACTGGGTTTAATGTTACCTTTGGAGATAAGGGAGAGATTTCAATTGATTTCCTGGCTGTTCACATTTCAAGAACTGTCCTCTTTGTGCTAAAAACTTTCAATTTCCCTCCTTTATAACATTCACCAAATCAATGAGCATGGCAACGGCTATGATTAAACTTTGGGAAGGGATGTGGCTTTTCTTCAGAGTAGAGAATATACGGTGCTTGCAAGAAAGGAAAGATAAATTTTGTTTTAATATGTTTTAGAATT
Source organism: Iguana delicatissima (assembly GCA_948472985.1). Lineage (NCBI taxonomy): Eukaryota > Metazoa > Chordata > Lepidosauria > Squamata > Iguanidae > Iguana > Iguana delicatissima. The sequence continues at coordinate 77,271 of CAOKZL010001525.1, forward strand.
TAAAAGGAACCCAACTTAGGGCTGGGAGTAAAATGCTGCAGGTGGTGCTGGGAAATGGAAGAAAATGGTCCAGGATGTGATTTTTTTTAAATAGTGAGAATTACAAAAATAAATGCTGCACCTTGCAGCAACTTCATGATACATTTGTCACATCTCCCCACTGTCAGTTTTTTTTTTTTCATTCTGCTTCAAAACAGTGATTCAATGATGAAGACAGAGGTAAAACAGGCCCAGGAAATCCCCACACTCTGTAACAAAAGTAGTGAATCCAGCAGCCTGATGCCTTCCAGGACAAATATGCTTGACATCCTGTACAGAACAAAACAAAAGGAAGGGACACTGTACACTTCTTATGGCAGAGGGCATTTCAGAGCTTCAGAATATCTGAAGTGATGCTCCTTTTGTTCTAGTGCTGTGCCAAAATGGATGACAGTTTTGATTAAGAGGTGGAAATTAAGTGTACCACTGAGAGTAATTTTCACACTTTCTCCATGTATTTATTAAATAGCTGATTCAACTGTTCAGCCTCCTTGACAAACAAAATTATAGCTAACATTTCAGGAGTTATATGATTATGTAAGATGCTCACCTTGTTAACAAGGCCAGTACAGCTGGAGTAGGACATAAGTACTCATCCATTGGGTGTGTTGTGTAATTGTTTTTCAAATTAATACCAGATGTAATATTAATAAAATGTTGTATAGCTGAAGTAACCCAGTACTAGGAAGAAAACAGGTGTACTTGGAGATTTATTTGAGGGCTGTGGACTGGAGTCAAGCAGTAAGGAGCCACTAGGTTGCCTCCTGGCAGGTCATTCTTGTTCTCTGGAGTCATCATACCATTTTGCAGAGCTGGGAGAAGACAGCCAATCAGAAACATGAATAAGTGGGATGTCTTGAGCATCTGACATAGAAATGGCAGGCTTCATTCTGGTTCAGTTGGGGAGCATATAAGCAGTTCCTTTCTGCCTGCCAATTCAGATTTGTTTTATGGGTGGTTTATTTTTTCTGCATCGTTTGTCACCACTTTAGCAGATGACATGTGAGAAATTCAAGTAATGAATGTTGGTACCCTGTTTGGGATTCCCTTAAGGAGAAGTAGACATAAAAGGTCAGGCCCAGCTTGGGGGTGCAAGGACCTTCTTGCATCTTGGTGGCAGGAATACCACACAGTGGCTGTGTAACCATGTGGATTCTTCAGTTGTCACCCCATGGTTGCCTTGGCATTTGGATTAGAAAGCTGGGATGGCGGTTGGGTCATCCATTTCTGGATCTGTGTCTCATGTAAAGCTAACACTACACAATGTTAACAATCAAGCTGTAGCCTGGTACATTCAGTCAAATGTTATATGTATTTTGGGAAATGCTCCTTCTTCTCACACCAGCCTTTTTGGTTCTAGGCCCACAATCAGAATCATCCATTCATAGGATCACTTTGTTAAAACAGATATCTATGCTTGGGCGAGAGTGGCAATAGATAAGCTAAGGACCTGTTGAGATTGACAGGTTAAAAAAAAATCCCAGTGGTGCAGTAACATGGGGATTGTCTGTTGCATGTTATTGTACACATGATTATCACCACTGGAAAAATGTGATTGATTTCACTTGCACAATGAGATTCCTGAGCAAGCAGGAAAAAAAGACTCAAATCATGCATACTCCAGTCTGTTGCTTGAAGATGTGTATACTCCCTTTTGCAGCTATGTTGTGGGGCTCTGATACTGCTACCAATGCAAACACATCAGTGAAATTTGAGTGTACAGGAAATGTAGCCCTTTTTCTTCTTCCCACTTGAAAAGAGATGCTCTGCCCTTTTGTGTGGTTATAGCTCAGTAATTCATACCCAGAAAAGCTCAGCTAAAATTCAGTTTCACCTTGAAGAATAGGCTGAAAAATCAAGCTGCTTTGTGGTATTACTTTACTTTACTTGAGAGGTCAGTTTTTCAACTTAGAGGAATATAGTTTTTTCCATAAACCAAATATTATACTCTGCGTAAGATTATAAACCAAAGTGAAAATGCACATAACATTTATAAATACACATAAAAAGTCCTGTTAAATAAAATCTCTATATGCCTCAATACATTTCCATCCTTGCAAATATAAACCACAACCATTATTTATTATCAAGCTTATAGCTTTTGACAAATCATTCATATAAATACAGTGCATCTATGCTTAAGACTTCCTACAAAAATATAGAAGGTGTGTAGAAACAAACAGACTGAATGAACAAACTAAAATGGCAAATACCTCAAGAATACGGTAGAATGCTGTCACAGAGATGAACCTTTGTTTATGACATTATAAATATTATTTTTCCTTGTAAGTTTTAGAAGTGACATTCAAAAATTACTTTTCTTGATGTGTTCACATATTTTCCTGTAAACAGTGATCGTTAGCTGGTTGGCTAAGCTAGTTAAATTCCTACCTCGGAGTAATTAATAGTTCTCTTCTACATTAAAGTGTTGTTTAGTATTGTACCATTGTATAGTGGTTAATAGGCATTCCTGCTGGAGAATAATGATTCCAAAATCTCTATCCTGTCCCTACAAAGGAAATAGGGACATATTTCTTCAGCCAGAGTAATTATCTGGGTTGGATCTGAGGTCACTTGTGCTCCAAGGACTGAAGATCGTCTCAGACAATCCTTACAGATGATTTATACTCAGCCCTTCTGAATGTGGGCATTTCCTTCAAGTCACAGACCAGACTGCTACCAACAAGCCTCTTTGCTGTCCTTTTGCAACTACATCTGAACCTTAAAAATCTCAAATGGATCCCCCTGTCCATCAGAAATCTACAACAATTTCTATACTGAAGATGATATTGATACTGATGCTCATTTCAATACTGACACTAATCTTGGCACCAACCCAGACTTCTACTGGACTAACAGTGCTTTTGGTATTGATGGCACTCCTGGCGTTGACTACTTCCTTGACATCTCAACATTCTCTGGTGTTGGCCCTATTGACTACCACTGTGTCGGTAGCAGATGATTCTTGACCTCTGGCTTCTGGATCAAAGACCTCTCACTCTGTCCACAATAAATCTGGGCAAAAAAAGGGTGATCTCACCAGTTGGACATTCTGAAGTGAAGATTCCAAACCTAAAGAGAGGAAGAAACCTAAACATTCAATGAAACTTTCTGTGTCAGTGCCAGTGCCAGTGCCTTCTCTAGATTTGGTACCAACCCTACAAGAAAATTTGGCATTGATTGTTCTAACTCACTCACACAGACCATCCGTGCTAAGCACAACCAGTCTCTAGTCTCTTTCTGTACAAGATGTTGAAGAACTTCTCAAACAGAACTTACATGCTCTGCAATCTTCCCCTCCTCCTGATACTGCTTCTGAAACTTGCACTACTATTTCACTTCTGCATCATGGCTCTCCTAGAAACAGACCACTTCCAACATCTCCAAGATGGGACAGATCTCTTTTTTGGAGGGAACATTCACATGCATCTTCTTGTCATTCTTATCAAGATTGTCAGTACCAAGAAGACTTGCCTTATACATCAGTCTTTTATATGGACTGTTACCATCCAAAACATCTACGGAGTGAATCTCCCAGATCATATCATTCTTATTCCCCATCATATTGAGATTGTGGTTGCTACCACAAGTTCATCCACTTCATTCTTTGTGTTCTCAATCTCTAAGTCATTCAAGAACACCTTGCACTCACCTGCCACCTTCCTTGCCTATTTGATAGATAAGGCCTGTTCAACTTGAAAACTGATGATGCTATGGATCACTTTTTTAAGACCTGGTTTACAGCTGCAGATTTGGTACACAACAGGGGCAATACTCACCTTCCTGGAAATGCTCCTCATCATTATCTTTTTTCTTGATCTAAATCTCCTTCTATAACTTCACATACCTCTGTTCATCAAACCATATTCCAACAGTAGCATCATATAAACAACATTGTTACTAGCCTACTTCTTCAAAGGACTCTTCTGACTCATCAAAGTCTTGATTTAAGACAGTCTTCTCTAGATGTCACCACATCCAACCTTTCATCTTTTGAACCCTTTTCCATTTCAGGCTCTCAGGCTGTACTGCCATTACAACATCTGATGGAGCATCACCACAAACTCTTGAATTTTCATCATTATTCATCTGGGTTACACCATAGAATTTTCAAGTATTCCACACATTGGCATTTTTTATTCTACTTCTTCCCCAAGAGTCTCAATAGATGAGATTGCTACCACAAAAAGATGCTGTAGAAAAGATTACAGATCACTTTAGAACAAATGGACACTTTTTCCAGTATTTTATGGTCTCAAAGAGGGATGGAGAATTTTTTCCCATTTTAGATCTTCATGGTGTCTACCAACAGCTATGCCCACAGAAATTCAAGATGGTGACACTACACTACATTCTACCAGCCCTTTGCAAGGGAGACTGGTTTGCACTGATAGATTCCCAGGATGCCTACTTCCATATTACCATAAGGCCACAACTTTATAAGTTTCTCAGGTTCACTATTGGCAGGGACCTCTGTTGGAAGTTCTTCTCTTTGGTCTCTCCATGGCCCAAGAGTTTTCACCAAACATATGGCAGTAGTCATCTCCTTTCTCAGGTCTTGAGGAGTACAGATTTACCTGTATTTAGATGAGTACTGGTGGTGCCGTTCAAAAGTAAGTTCTGTGAAGACATTCATTGAACCTTGTTGCTCCTCCAGGGCTTTGGTCTGAATGTCAGCCCCAGGAAGTCTGTCTTGGGGCCAACAAGGGTGATGGATTTCACAGGGGCAACACTGGATTCTTTCATGGTGAGAACTTATCTCCAAATCAGCAGAGCATTCAGATACCAGGTGCAAGCTGTAATGTTTCATCCTTGACATTCTGGTTTACAATACAGAGCCTTCTAGACCCCATGGCTGTGACTACAGCAGTTACATATCTAGAACATCTCAGATTCTGACCTCTCCAGCGCTGGTTTCTCAAATAGTTTAACCCTCTTCAAAATCACCAATATGAGAGGTTAAGCTTACCTTGAGAGGTGCTTCAATCTCTTCTTTGGTGGACAAGACTTTTAAATCTCCTTTCAAGCATACCATTCAGGCCTCCAGAACCATCCTCTGTGGTCACTATAGATGGATAAGTCACTTCCCTATTAGGATGGGGAGCACACTGTGTGGAAATATGACAGTTTAGGGACATTGGTCAAATCAAGAGTCCCAGCGTCATATCAGTGTTCTGGAACTTCTTGCTGTAATCAAAGCTTTATGTGCATTCAAGAGGAAACTATTGAGGAATGTCATTCAGGTCACTTCAGATAACACAACAACTGCTTGCTGCATCAACAGACTAGGGGCCATACATTCATCAGTGGTGATCTGACTGTGGTGTTTTGGAATTGGTGTGCCAGGAGGTGCATTTATCTTATACCTATTCATCTTGCATATACGGAAGATGTGCTGGAGGATTTACTCAGTTGTAATCACATTCTTCAACAGGAGTGGTCTTTATCATATTAAGCCCTTCACCTGATTCCTTCTACTTGGGGCAGCCCTCATATAGATCTCTTTGCAACCTCTGTCAACAAGAAATGTTCCCACATTTGCTCCAGAGCAGGAAGTGGAGTAGGATCCCTGGGGGATGCGTTTCTCCATGAATGATCAGGTTATCTTGTGTATTTATTTCCTTTCCTTCTGTTACTGATGAAGATATAGTGAAATTCAGCAGAGACAAGTACAGCACAAGTCTGGTGGCACCATACTGGCACTGACAGTCCTGATTTGCCTTGCTTCTCCATTTGTCTCTACCAACAAAAGTATCCACTTTTTATTGCACCTTCAAAAATGGGGCCTTGCATTTTCCTCATTGGAGGTATATTTAGCTGCAAGTATAGACCATCAACCAATGTCTCCATGTTCTACTATTCTACATTCCAATCCATTCATGAAGAGTTTTTTTAGGGTCTAGCACATCTCTACCCACCTGTTCTGCCTCCAGCTTCACTCTGATCTCTATCACTGGTTCTATCACAATTAATGAACAAAACTTTTGAGCCTCTTTTATCTGTAGATGAATACCTCCTTACCCTGAAGGTCCTCTTCCCTGTTGCTATCGCTTCCGCAAGACAAGCAAGAGAGCTTGTGATCTTTCAGTGGGATGAACCTTTCCATTCCTTTCACCATGACAAAGTCATCATCTGAAATTATTTTCCTCTCAAAGGTTTTTTCTCAGTTTCATTTGAATCAAGACATTGTTTTGTCTATCTTCTACTCACAGCCATCATTGCCTCTAGAAAGAGAGCTCCACTCTTTAGACATCTGTCAAGTATTAGTTTTCTATGTTCAACATACAGCTACTTTCTGATGTTCTAACAGATTGTTCATTTGTTATTGAGGGCCCCAAAAAAGGACAGCAGGTATCCTCTCAATTGTTCAAGTCCTTGTTTACTCTCTGGCAGTCTTCAAAACTAAGGGAAGTAGCTTGGCAGTCTTGGAAATGTGCCATAGATAGTGAGGGGACGAGGTTCCTGCCAAGCTATAAAACTTTCTGATTTGGTCCCTGTGCAGGCACAAAACCCCCTTTGTGTGAGGGCACAGATGACCACTTGAAAAAAACCACAGTTAAGATGTAAGCCAGTGGTTATCAACCTGTGGGTCCCCAGATGTTCGTGGACTTCAGCTCCCAGAAGCCCCAGCCACTATGGTCAATGCTCAGGGCTTCTGGGAGCTGAATGCACGAACATCTGGGGACCCACAGGTTGAGAACCAGTGATGTAAGCAATGAGTTCATTTTTCTCCCTTTTACTCTATTACATTTATTTCTATTCAAACCTCAAGTAGGAAGTCATAACTCAGTTGGCTCTCTTTTTCAAATGATAGTTTGGAAGCATATCTAGGGAAGATAGTAAACTTTCTTATCATATATATGAATCAGATTGTCAAATCACCAAAGCTATGATTGTCAACTTAATGGAAGCAAACCTGGACAATGAAGAACAAGAAACAGAGAGAGAGTGTGTGCAAGTGTTATATTTATCATACACCATACTGTGCAAGTTTCACAAATTGTGTATGACATGCAATCTATTTCTCACACTGAAGGAGGTGATCTGGGATTAGATGAACAGCTTGGTTTCCTGTAAGATGGTGCGGCTTACAGGCAGTGCTTTTTAGTTTGTGAATCATAAGAAAATGTGAATTCAAAACTTAGGCCTGTAGTATATGTGACTTTGGTGAGGTGGGGGAAAGAAAAAAAAAGCCCCAATATGCGATTGTTACACATATTGCATTTATTTATTTATTTAATTTTTTATTACCTCTGTCCTCAGGAAAAGGCATGCTTATTAATGCTGGGATATTGATTATTAATTATTGCTAATTATGACAGTTCCCTGCCCTTAGGTTGACAACCAAAATAAGGAACGGTACATATGGAAAAAGGGACAGCAGTGGAAGGAGAGTTAATTTCAGCAGATGCCGTCAGCTCTTTTTTTTTCCCTTTAGAAGCAAGAGCAATGGCAGCTGGAATGTGGAGAAAGCAGTTCTCACCAGCTACTGAGACTCAAGCAAGACTGAGGGCCCTTAAAGCAGTCAGAATACAAAATGGAAGATTTTATCACTGCTATCTTCTACTGCTCTTCTTTTCTTGCTTTCCACACCCTCAGGCAATATGAATCCCAACTGTGTGCCAGAGAGACAGCTTCAAACAAGTATGGCTTTCTAGACACAGTCAGCAGCACAGAACCTAAAGCTTAGCCTAGTAGCTATGTTTCAGTCTTTTAATGCTTTGTTGTTGTGGTTTATTCCAAAGCACGTCTTCACCATTCCCTCCTACAATTGCAGCTTTGAGGCTAAATCCAACATGGAGGGTGAAAATAGTATGTTAGCAGGTTTCTGTTGGTACTCCAAGCTGTGTATTGCATTTGATCTTGTGTTTTGATCACAGCTACTTGCAGAACTGGAAATTGCACTGAATTTCTTCTTGCAGATGGTCTAGAACTTGGTGCATGCACATGCAACATCATTTGTACTAATGGAATGACTCTGTTAGATACTGCCCTTGGAATTTTAATATCTTTGAAAACAGATTTTGAATTTGCATAGCTGTACAATAACCTCCTCAATATGTAAGATAACATCTACTGCAAATGTACAAAGAATGTAGAAGGCAGCTTTAGACGGGAATATGATGTAGCTAGTTCCACATGGTCAAGAGGCCAGTTTATCTTGTAATTAAAGAAATTAACAGAAGAACCTTTATGAACTGGGATGTGATATAATGCACAACTTTCTTTCTCTTGCTGAGAAAAGAAGTTTGTTTTGAAACATTGACTCACACATTGAATAAATGGTCAGCCATCATCAAATTCTTTGTCTTGCGCAGGAATGAAAAACGGGCAATTTTTCATCAGTAGAAGGAATTTAAAAAATCTTTGACAATATTTTCATTAAAAAAAATCCAAAATGTGAAAAATCATCAAAGCATACAAAAACTCTCACAGACTTGCTTAATTGGGAGAAAATTTGAAAATTTTCACTCACATGCAAAATTTCATTTCATTTCACATGCAGCAGTGAAAGAAGATGAAATATATATCCCAAATGTCTAGTAGTTACAGGCATAAATGCACTATAAATTTTGTTTTGAGGATGTGAGTCTCTGAAGGAGGGACAGAATGTGCTGCTTTTGTCCAGACCAATCTGAGAGAATTTTTTTAAAAAAATCTGAAGAGATTCATGCTTTCACATGGAAGACTCCTCCTTCACTCTAGAACTGGAGTTATAAGAAACAGGCTTTAGAAATGGAGTTCCATGGCAATAAATGGGAAATGAATCATGCATATCTGAGAGAACTACACACCAGCATAGTCTAGAGTTCCCTGGCAAACTGTTAGGCAAGACTGATACTCTTTTCATCTGGATTTTTTTTTTTTTTTTTTGCGGGGGGTTCTATAATATTGTACTGTGGATAAATATTGGTAAGTTATTAGCAGAAGCCAGTGGGGATTTGTGGTTTGACTGTTGGAATAGGGCTCTGGGACAGCAGGATTCAAATCTTTTCTCAGCCATGGAAATCTACTGGGTGACCTTGGGCACATTACACTTTCTCACTCTGGAGCCATTTCCGCACTAGACTGTTATAGCGCTATGATTCCACTTTCAATATCCCATGGAATCCTGGGGTTTGCAGTTTTGGAAGTCCTGAAACTGCAAACCCCAGGATTCCATGGGATGTTTTAAGTGGAATCATAGTGCTATAACAGTCTAGTGCGGAAATGGCCTGAGAGGAAGGCAATGGCAAATGCCCTCTGAATAAAATTTATCAACAAAACCATATGAAAGGATCACTATAAGTTTGCTTTGTCTTAAAACCACATAAGAACAAGAACTTAATAGTAAAGACAAATAGTATGCTACATAACATACTACAGGGATGGGAAATTGCCACCTTCAAAGACGTATTCACTACAACAGTTGGTTAGGGATGTAAATCTTTGTGTTCTTCATTTTTATAGAGAAGAACAAGTAATTCCTACTGTATTCTTTCAGATGGATGAGAATCTGAAGATTTCTGCACAGATCCTAGTTACTATTTACACTTTGAGAAGTATGCATCTATACAAAACCCCACATCATTTGTTTAGGTAGGAAAAAAAAACTGTAGAAAACTTGTGCCAACAAAAGTGTACATTCTTTTTGTGTCAAAAACCCACGTTATTTCTGCACAAGTAAATACTTTGCTCAGAGTCCAAAGAGTCTCCCAGCAGCCTTGTCGCTGCCTCTGTTCTTCCCAGCAGGGTTTCCTGAGTGCTGGAAAAACACTTTCTCAGGAGAAGAATATCAAATATTCTTTCCCGCTTTACAGTTGAGTGGTGTTTCAGGAAGTTGTAGGTCAAAAACTTCTGAAGAGCTACAGCTGTCTCCCTTTCACATACTATGAGGGGTGGGGGAAATAGTTTTTTACTTATGATTATGGAAGTGAATATTCCAGTAGTGGCAATAAATATTTAATTTCCCAAGCATTAATTTCAGCTTTTTTTCAAGATAAAAATGATCTTCCTCCCTTGTCATTTATGCTTCTGCCTCTGAAAAACCATGCTTCGTGCAAATGTTAACATTTTCTCCCTCTGCTCAGCATTGTTGTATTTGGAAACTGTAAATGAAATTCATATATCTTTTGGTTTCTGCTTCTTTTCTCACTAAGTAAGAATGAGAAAACTAATGGTTAGAAGTTACAATATTCCTGGCATTATACCTTAAACCATTTTCATTTCAGGAGTAATAACAGAGTATATTGCTGTTTTGCCAAAAAGGTTTATATCATCCAAAACTCATCAAATTTTGTTCACTTTTCCCCCTCTAGGAACTTTGTCTTATTTTATATGAATAAAAAATATATATTCTTGATTCTCTTAAAGTGATAACAACATAACATCTTGTTGAATTGATGTAGTGAAAAGCAAATGATGATGGAACAAGTAAGGGTTGCCCACATTTGTCTTTCTTATTGAAAGTCTCAGTTTGATTTTGGGATATCAAGTTCATGTACTTTGTTATTCTTCAAAGCCTTGCCCAGCAATGTTCCTTAAAAATATGTTTCTGAAGTATGGTAGTATTTCAGGCCTGGATTATCTGTGATGCATTATATGTTATAGTAACCCAATCTTTCAGGGAGATATTGTACCATGCCTCCCCACTCATCAAATGAGAATGGTAATGTCTCTGGATTGAGAGTGTGCAGAGTCTGATTACATCAGGGGACTTCTTCAGAGTACTCCTTCAGTCCAGTTGGAAGATGGTTGCATCTTCATTGTATCCTGATAGGAGAGGAAGAGAGATGGTGAATTAGTTTGCTTCTGGGTATTTGTACAAAGAAACCCAGAAAGACAAAATTATTGTTAGGAATGCAGTTTACCAGCATTGGTGGTGATTCCAGATCATGGTACTTATTTAGACTAATCAAAATGATTCATATGACTCTGATTGGAAAAAAACAACAACTCCTACTTGAGTTTGCGTGTGAAATTGGCTCCTTTCTTCTCATTCATTCTTGTACTCAGACCATTTCCCCATCCTTTTTTATAAAAAAAACCTTGTATTTGTTTCACTTTTTAACTGCACACACTGTAACTATTTTACTGTGATGCCTGTGCTTATGAGCATTGATGTTTCTTCCTCTCTTTGAAGACAAAGAGATGCAGTTAGTTAGAAGCAAAAATATTGATGCTTGACTTCTAAGATTAATTTTGTTTCACAGAGATGCTCTCTTATTTTTATTTGCACCATACCATGGTTTATCTATATCAATGATTATGCATTTTTAGTGGGAACTAAAGTAAAGGACTGTTGCGATGCTTCTCTCAAATACACTGAAATCATAGTTTTATCCCAACAGGGATAAAACTAATACCATATTTGCTGGCACATAAGACACACTTTTTTCCTTTAAAAATGCCCTTTGAAAATGGGGTTAGTCTTATACACCAGCAAATACGGTAATGCTAAAAACATAGCGAATGAACCAGGAGCCAAAGTTCTCCTTGCCCAAGCAAACAAGAAGGGAAAGGGGTAATAGAATCCAGGTGAAGCACTCCTTACCTTCTCCTCTTCTCCTGTGCATTTTGACCCTCCTAGGGCCCAAGAAAAACTGGTGCAGCACTCTTTTCATTCCCCTCCTCTCCTGGTGCAACACCGTTTTCATTCCCCTCCTCTTCTGGTGCAGCACTCCTTTCATTCACCTCACCAGGGAACTAAAAAATTTTTTTCCTGAAAAATACTCCTTGAAAGTGGGGTGCATCTTATATGCCTGTGCATCTAATACACTGGCAAATATAGTACATTTGGGCAGCTACTGGGTTACTTTTGAGAAACATGGTTCTTAGACAAAATATTTGTTTTGGAGAAATAAAGTTCTTAAGACAAAAGTTTTGCTTATTAAATCTTCTAAGGGAATGTGGGGTGCTTGTGTCTTGCAATGAATAGAAAACTTATTGATTTGCCATGATTGACTTGATCTGACAAAGTGCCCCAAATAACATTGACGCAGGCCCTTTCCACACGGCATTCGCCATACAAAAAGGAGCTTGGAGCGTCGCGTGATTGTGAGGAGTGATCTGCATGACGCCCTCACAATCGCACGATGTCCAGGGGCCAGCAGGTGCCAATTGCGCACTTTTTCATTTTCGACTGGAAGCTGAAAATGGTGCACAATCGCGCATTGCTCCTGGGTCCTGCGCACACTTACCTGGAATGCGGAGCCCCTAGAGCCACGCCGGTCATGCTTCCTGCCCCAGCACAGCTTGGGAAACTCCCATGCTGCACTGCGGAAGGAAGAGGCAGGGCTCTTGCGTGAGCAGGCAGCTCGTGTGGAGCTGAAGCAGCAGGGACATGAGAGCCTCTTGCCAGAGGCTGCTCGCGCTATCCCTGCATCCCAGCACCGGAAAAAGGTAAGGTGCGGAAAGGGCACTAAATGAGATATGAAATGCTCAGCATTCTGCATAGATTGTAAAAGCACTGCTTGACAAAGAAGCTGCACAAGGAAGTCTCAGAGGATCATTTATAAATATTTGACTTTACTCTAGTAGCTGTAGAAATGTGGAATGGCTTCCTTTGGGGGCAAACATACTAGGAGGAGCAAAAAAAATAGTCATGGGATGAAACAACGCTGACAGGCTCATGCTTTGGAGCTGTATTACAACCACGTCCAGAGTTTTGCAAGAACAACATCAACAACATTAAAAAATGTTAAAATAAAGAACTATTATGAATTGAAGTTTATATACGACCTTTCTGCCAATGCCCTTCCTACAGAGATTTGGGGAGTTAGAGGTTCAGTGGTAGAATATCTGCTTGTAATCATGATCTTTTCAGTATTGAGTCCTCAATGTTCCATATTGTCTATCTTGCCTTCCTTTCTGAGGGGCAGCATGTCTCAAACAAGACTGACTTTGCTTTCAAACCCTGTGAAATCTTCTGAAGTAGGGCTTGCTATTCCATTGTGTTGATTTCAGAAGTAGTTCCCTGTAAACAGGAAGCCTCATCTTTTGACTCTTCACTCTTCAACTGAAGTCAGCTTATTTACACTCTCTTTCTGCCAGAAACATAGAGAAACATAATTTGATTTGAAATCAACCATTCCTGCTTAGAACAGACATTCTGTAGAATGTAAGACGGATGATAGCTGCCTCTTATACCAACCTGAGCACATTTAGAAATCTTAGGTGTCCAGGGAAAATATTATAACTATTTATTTAATGGATTACATTTATTTTTTTTGCTAACAATCACATTTTAAAAAATTCAAATTATTGCATTATTCTGATCTTGCTAAATTCTGTCTGAGCATCTCTCCCCATGTTATTGGCATGAGTTTCTCAGCCAAGCTACTGAACAGATATAATTTTTTGTGTACTGAGATGCAGAACTGGCAGAATGATATCCCACTTGGATCTTTTTTCCAAGCCTGGAGAACAGTTGCATTCCAATGAGTAGTGAATCTTATTGAATTTGGGGGGATTTATTCCCAGGAAAGGAGCTATAGGATTGAAGTTTAAGAGTTTTGCTAATTCAGTAGATGGAGGTAGCTTCCAGTTTGTTTATTTTTTTAAAATTTTTTTAAATTTTATTTATTTATTCATGTACTGCCTTTGTCCCAACATGGAATCCAAGGTGATTCACATCAAAAATAAGGTATATCTTCTGAGGAGAAGCATGAACAAGCTGAGAAGCTCTTGACTTTCCAAAATCTCCATGGGGGTAGAGTTGTCCTGCAGGATGTCAAAAAACCAGAGCAGGAGGAATGGAGGAATGGAACTGCTGCCATGGAGGTTGCCCTTCAGCTGGAAAAGAGTGTGAACAAAGCTCTGCTGGACTTGCACCAGGTGGCTACCCAACATACTGACCCCCATCTGTGTGACTTCCTGGAGACACAATACCTTGATGAGGAGGTGAAGTTGATCAAGAAGCTGGGAGACTACCTGACCAACTTGAAGTGTGTGCGTGCCAGTGAGGATGGCCTGGGTGAATACCTCTTTGACCACCTCACCCTTGGCGAGTCCAGCAACTGAGCCTGGAAGTCACGGCTCCATCTTGACTCCTCCAGCCATATCCAAGTGTATTTTGTTTAGCTTGTAATGAAAACTGGCTACTCAGTATGTTAAAAGGCTCTGTATCATTATCTGTTTTATGCATGTGGGGGAGTCTGTAACTGGCATTAAATAAAACTTGGCATTAAGCACTAAAAAAAAAAGGTATATCTAAAAAATCTCAATGATAAAAAAGTTATAAGACAATTAAATAAATATATTTAAGCATCAGTAGTTTAAAACAGTGTCAAATCCTTTTTTTTTTAAAAAAAACCCCATGATAATAACATAAAAATACAACACCATTAAAAGATTTTACTGCATAGCCAATAGGCCAACAAGGGTTTGTTCAAATAATAATGTTTTACCTGCTTAGGGGAGAAGAGCAGGGAAGAGACTGATCTAGTCTCTTATGGAAGAAAATTCCACAGCCTTGGAATGGCCACCAAGAAGTGGCTTTTCCCAGGGCCCTCCCCACCATTGTTAGTATAGTTATAGGCCATAACCAGCACTAGGTATTGTTTACAGAAACAAATCAGTAGCCAGTAAAGGTATTTCAACAAGGAAGTTCTAAGTCTGGCTGCAGCATTTTGGACCAGCTGAAATTTCTGAATAGTTTCCAAAGATACTCCCATGTAGAATGTTTTACACTATAGGTATACCTCAGTTAACAAAGCAGATGTGTGTTCCTGGCCTTTACTTCTTTAAGTGAAACTTTTGCACCAGTGGAAAGAATCGAGACAGGTTTCTACAAAAACAAAAAACAAAGGAAAAAAAGTGAGCAGTTCAACATGCTCCAGCAAACTTTTTATTCCAAACTAACATTATCCACATATAAGAGGCCAGGTTAGTCTTGCATAAATAAACAAGAACATTTTGAATCTTTTAGTGACCACTGAAAGCTTCTTCCAAAATGCATGATGTTTTTCTTTTTACAATCTCCATTTTTCTTATGATTTCCATTTTGGTGGCAAAACTGATAGATCTGTGCTTTTTCAGCATGCCTGGGTAGCTGGTGAGTCATACTAATTTGTTTTCCCCTTTTCTTTCTGTTTTGCTCTCCACACATGGTCAGTAAGTGATTCTGGAGGCATCTGTTCACCTTGCCTGTTATTGTAAGCACTCAGAGTTACAGTAGGGTCACCTAGAATAAAATCCCATTCTTTCCCAGGTCCAGCTCTATTGCACTGTTTACTCAGACACACTGCTGCAACCCAGTATTGAACATCTGCCTTACTCCAGCCCTCCTTCACCATCCACCCAATGACAATGCTGGGAAAAATCCAGCTAGACAGAAGGCAAGAGGGAGGTGGCTTGGCTAGGCTTCTCTAAAAAGATTTTGTAAAAGGGAGGTTCTTTGTCAGATGTTTTGTTAAGTATGCCTGTACTCTAAACAGGATGTAATCAAGTCATATGTCCCTGTGCCAAGATCTGATATCTCAAGGAGGTGGCAGAACTGCTGCATTAGTTTTAATTGTGCAGATGAACTTCTGACCACTGCCAAAACCTCATCATCCAAGGCTGAGTCCATAAATAAGCCCTGGTTATGAACCCAGGTTTTCAGGGGGAGTGTAATGCCATCTAACACAGGTTAAGTCCAATTCCATAATTTATCTTTTGACTCACCAGGAGCATCACTGTTTTATCAAGTTAAAGCATTAGTTTGTTCATGGTGATCAAATCCATTACTGATTACAGACAATGATTTAGCATCAGAATAGCTTCCTTGGAATTAAGTGGAAAGGAGAAACAGAGCAGACTATCATCATCTTACTGGTGACACTGAAACCCAAAGCTCTGGATTATTTTTTCCAATGGTTTCAAGTACATGTTGTACAACATAGGGGGAAAAAATGAGCCCTGAGAGACTCTGCAGGCCAACACCCAAGGTATCAAATAGGAATCCTTTGGTAACACCTTTTCAGTTCACCCTTTAACAAGGGACTAGAAGCAGTGAAGAACAGTGTTCCCAAGTCCCATCCCAGAACGGTAACTCAGAAGGATACCACAGTTGAGGGAACTGAAAGTCCCTGAGAATTGTGGTACCTCTGTCCAGTTCCCAGCAGAGATCATCCATGAAAGTGGCCAGAGCTGTCTCTGGACCATAACTGGATTGAAATGTATCTAGATAATCTATTTCATTCAGGAACCTCTGAAGTTAGGAGGTAAATGTGCACTCTAGAGCCTAGAGCCTAAAAGGGATATTGGGGACTGGCTGGTAATTTTCCAGTATGTAGAGGTGTGGGGATTTCCCCCACGTAATAGTTTCACTACTGTTGGCCAGTGACTTTGAAGACCAGGGTTTGAATCTGTGTTTAGCATGGAAACCCGCTGGGTGAGCTTGGATATGTATCAGCCTCAGAGGAAGGCAAAGGCAACCCCTCTCTGAACAAATCTTATCAAGAGAACTCCTTGATAGGTTCACCTTAGGGTCACCATAAATCAGAAATGACACACAGTACACACAACGGCATGGTGATTTTCACTTCTCAAAGGATGTGATCCATATCTATAGGCTGCACAAACTGAAAGCCATCCAATAACACGGAGAAGTAGGAGCCAAGGCTACATCCATTAGACCTGTAGCCACTACAGCTGTTATTCCCAACTTGGGGCACATGCATCAACAGTGTAGGACAAAGTACAAGTCAAAAATTGTGAAACTTATTGCGTATTATGAATCACAGAGTGGGTTCCATGGCTGCTGTGACAACCATAGCAGCTATGGCAACCATCCCAACAGAATGGCCTTGGCATGAATGTTAGTCCCCCAGTGCAACAAGTAGGAGGGACTCCTGTACTGCTGCCGAGCCCAACACAGTCAGCTCAGGAAGGAAGGCTTTTGAACAGTGTGGCAGGTAGTGCACCAGCAGAATCCCTGTTCTGTCCTGGCCAGCCATCTTTAAATATGTGCACAGTCTTCTGAGTTTGTCAGCATGGGCACTTGGTGACAGAGATGGAAACATGATAGACCAGAGCAACTCCATTTTCCCAGCCCCCAGGCCTCTCTTGCTGTTGTATCAAGAGCCCAAGCAAGCAAAACTGGAAGAGGTTACTCCATACTGGCAGCTTCATCCACCCAGCTCCTTATAAAACACCCTAAATCAGTATACTTATCCAGGATCAAATTCTGGAACAGTGTTATTTTCCCATTTATTGATGTGGCATCAAGTACTCTGGATAATTCATTCTTGAAATGTTTTACAGTGTATTTAATCCTAGTATTAAAAGTGAGCACTGGAAATTTATTTAAATTTTGTTACTCAGTGATCCACTGTGGTATCAGGTACAGAAAAGGCTATGTTACACCACACCTTATGTGATCTTTTTTTATATAAAGGTGTTGCAGGTACTACAAAACTTGCTTGAATAAAGGTATAGCAAGAAAGTGTGGGGGAATGAATATGTCCCTGGAGGAGAGGGTGATGGTGGTGATGATGATTGATAGTGGTGATGATGATTGATGGTGGTGGTGGTGGTGGTGATGATGATGATGATGATGATTTATTTATTTATACAAACCTTTCTCAAAGGTACCTAGGGCAAATGGCATTGCATAAAAAATATGAACTTAAAACCACATATTTAAAATAGCAGAGGAAAATACAATGAAAATAATGCAAATAGAAGAAAACAGTTGTTTGGGAAAACAGTTACTTATGTTCCAAAGTTTATGTATGTGTGCCTTCAAGTCACCTGTTGATTTATGGTGATCTCATGAATTTCACAGGGTTTTCTTAGGCAAGGGATTGTCAGAGGTTCTCTCACATCTCTCACATCATCTGCTACTCATTGGCAGTCTCCTATCCAAGTACTAACTAGAGTAGACTCTGCTTAACTTCCAAGACAGATGGCATCTGGTGCCTTTAGGGTATTAGTCCATGCAAAACAATAAATGTTTTTAATTGGTACCTGAGTGACAGGAATAAGGGTGCATCTGAATCTTTATAGGTTCCAGAGCCAGGGTGCCACTCTTGAGAAGGCCTTGCTACATTTAATAAATCTACATACTGTGCTACTTGGGGGGTTACAAGCAGAATCTCAGTGGCCAATTTTGAAGGCCAGGTAGGTCAATGCTAATGAGAAAGGTAATCCTCTAAGTACCTTCATACTGAAACATACAGAGCCTTCTTCACAGTGACAGTGACTTTATCATGCCACCATTTTTAACCTTCTGGAAAAAATAACGTTAGTCGACATGCTGATAGGCAGTAAATTCATATGAAGGTATTTTGTATATGTGTTAATATGTATTCATGCATATTATGCACAGCCCTATAAAATAAATATGTTCTATTTCTGTATTCACTGAGATAGGAATGGAAAGAATATTAAAAAATACTCAAGAAATGGTTAAAAAAACCAACAACCTTGTTTTTCAAGTGTTGAGAAACCCCAACAAGAAGAATTCTGGACTGATGAAAAGCTTCACAGTTCAGGATTTATTCTATGCAAAATTTGCACATGGTTGTTTTACACAGGAGACAGCATTTTCTGCATGGAAAATAATATTTTAATGGATTAATATTATTTCATTTGTAGAAAATAATGTTTTCTGTGCAGAAAATGCTGTAATTATGGAATTATTCTACAAAATATTTGCACATGGTTGATTTGCTTAGAAATCAGCGTGTTCTGATTTCTGTGTTTCTTAACATTTCTGTGTTGGAGTATCATTTTCCAAGCAGAAAGTGCTGTTTCCTGTTCAGAAAATGCCGTTTCCTGCACAACCATACACAAATTCGGCACAGAATAAGTCTTAAATTGTAAAAAGCCTTCAAAAACCTTGTGGTTTTGGAAGTCTTTCTCTCAGAGTTAAGAAAATTGATGAAATTATTTGTTTCTGCCTTTGAGAAGAAACTTGGTGAAGAATTACATTCCTACACTGAGGCTAAAAGAAATCACTCTTAACTACCCTCTTGTGATAAAATATCACCTGGAGCTTAGGATTTGTTTGTTTGTTTGTTTGTTTGAGCCAATGTCTTGTCTTGTCTTGCTTTGCCTTGCTCTGCCTTGCCTTTTCTTTAGTTCAGTTGTTCATCCTAACCGTGTATTTTGGTCATCTTTCACTGAAATACCAGTAAGTGCAAAAAAACAAAACAAAACAGTACAATGAAAGGAGTACACGTACAAACGTTTGTGCTGCACTGGGGTGAAGCAATTTTGAAAAAGGGAAATTAATGTTAATTAACTATATAATCAGATATCATGTCTCCAGAGTACCTGCCTTGCAAGTATTACCATAGTTTCTAATTTCCTTGTTTGGGGTACAAATGTTTGGTACTAGGGATATTTGTGATCCTTTGTTTGTAACTCTCTCATAAGAGGCAGTATGACTCTATATTGGTTGATGGTCAACACAAGCAGAAGGATGCTGTTGCTCATATTTTCTGTTTCTCAGATTCCTATAACATTTTGATTGGCCACTGCGGGAAATGGAATACTGGACTAGAAAGGCCTTTGATCTGATCCACCAGGATATTCTTTGTGTTTTTACATTTGCTTGCAACCTGAGGTGAAGCTTTATGCATCTCCTATGCGTCAGACTACAGTCCATCATTGTTTCATGACTTCAAGTAGATTCTGACTTATGGTGGCCAAATCCTAGCATTTTCTTGAGAAGATTTCTTTGGAGGAGATTTGCCTTACTTCCTCTTAGGTTGTAGACAGAGTATGACTTACCCATGATCAACCAGCAAAAACCCATGAGAATTCAAATCCGTGTCCTAGAGTCTCAGGCTGATACTCAAATTATTGTACCACACTGGTACAACCGTAATCTGTACTGGAGGAGAACTCTTTGTTCCTTCCCATTTACCAGAGCTGGCGGTGGTGCCAATAGCAAGAGGAGGAGGAGAAAACTTGCTAAGATATCTCTCTCATTATCTACTTGAAATATTGTTTTTTCAAGTTTCAGAAAATCTGAATAATTTCCATGGGTGCCTACTTTTCTTTGAAGAAAACCTGAAACCGCATATTCCGGGGCTTCTGCCACCAAAAGCCAAAGGAAGTATAATTTGCTGAGACCACTTGGCATCCTTTAAAGGGGGGAAACCCCCCCCCAGAAAAAAGAGGGTTTAAAAATTTTGTCTGTTCCTCCTTCTCAGCTGTGGACACTAGGTTGATTTTGATTTTGACTTGAGGGCGTGTAACTTTATAGAATCTGTAGGGTTGAAAAAAAAATCCCAATATGTATCTTGTGTTCAGTGGAGCAAAGATTAGTTTCAATAATGGATGGAAATCAATCAGCCTTATTTCAACAGTGACTTCTTTGTCATTGTTTTCTCCCCCCCAGAAATACATTAAGGGAGGTTATTGAGTGGGGATGTTGGTCAGATATGTGTTTTTAATGCAGTGATTTGTGCAATAGAGTGTGCTCAATAAATCCAGCTAAGAGCTTTGTTGCTTTCAAGGTGTCTGTTTTTAAATATTTGGCACTGGTGATTAATGTTTTTTAGAAAAGATACTAGACAAACAAGGACAGTTTTCTTTTTATAATTTTTGTTGTTGTTGTGATATTGGTTCTCACATGAGTAAACCCAAGAATACTCAGGCATTCTGCCAATTATAGTGATCGTATATGTCATTTACAATGTTATTGTCATTTAATCTCCTTATCCTACTTAAAAAATATTAGTCTTCACATCCATATTTCTACTTGACCTCTTAGTCAGCTGGGGACAAAAACCCAGCAGTTTGGAGATGTATGCTCAACCAGCCTTGTCAAATACATTTAAAGGGCATGATTTTTGTTACAATCCCAGTTCAACATGGTGAGACTTTTACTGTGTTGTTTGGCACAATGTAATATTTTACAGTCTTTGGAACATTCCTTTAATTCTCCAAGGATGTTTAACTGTGAGCAGCTCTAGATGATGCAAACAAGCACTGCCAACTGCTTGTGCACTTTCTTTCACAGCTAGCTGGCAGTGTTTCCAAGGAGGGAACCTGCGGTTGTATGGATAAACTGACTGTAGAAGTCATCATGGAAACAATGGGTACATTGCTTAGGTCAACTAAAGCTTGTCTTAATGAATTTTTAGATGTACCAGAGAGTGTGGTGTTGACACATAGTCATCGTTAACATATTTTCTGGCTAAGGTGAAGAACAAGATGATACCAACTCCCATTTTATGCACAAATGTCAGTTAGAGTGGCAATTGAACCTGATGATAAGAGGGTATCCCCTTGTTACCCTGTGACTTGGGGGTTCCATAAGGGACACCCAAATAACCAAACAACAACAAGCAAGATGGGGAAATTAGTTGGAGCACTCTCTTGACTAACGAGAGGCAGGGTAACTTAGTGAGGATCTTTTACCCTACGTATACAGCGTCGGGTCAGTGAGCAGGCAAAATGGTTCAAATTAGCAATAATATTTATTAAACAATTATTAAGGGAAGCACAAACACACTTGCTAACTAGAAATAGGAAATAGAGCTTTAGGGGAATGGGTGATACGCCACCTTTCTCGTAGACCTGAAGAAGCCGATTGAAGAGAAGAAACTCAACATGGCGGCCGAGGGGAATTCACAGAAAAAGTGGCAGCAAGGCGGGATAGAAGTCCAGTGAAGTCCGAGGAACTCTCGGAACTGAGGGTTTTTATAGGAGAAGGAATGGCCGTGGGCTAGTCTGGTCTTGGGTGAAAACAATAAGTTTTGGGCTGGAGACAATGTCTCCGAAAGGTCAGAATTTACATGATTGAGTTAGGGTCCGAATTGACAATAGTATGGCCGGTATGTAGATGCGGCTAGCTCGGCAGTTAAGCACTTAGCTTGCCAGGGTGCCCTCTCGGGGTGGAGGTCTCTTTGTTTTAGTACGCATCTGTAATGAAGGTGTTTGTTTTGGGAGGTCCCCTAAAGCAGATCTGGCAGTATCTGGCTTGCCTTGGTGTAAACAAATGTGACTCAGCAGAATAATAGCCATGCCTAGCTTCGCGCTTATTCCGTGGCCTCACAAACACTTGGCTGGTGGCAGAGCAGGGCCGAATTATGATATCAAAACGATATGTAAAGGGTACCAAAGGCCAGGCCAGTTCACGGTGATAACACCCTGTAACTACTCGAAGGCCCCACACTTAAGCCCTTTTCACATGGCATTTCTGAAGTGAAAGGGCCCTTTGAGCGTCGCGTAAATGTGAGGAGTGGTCCATATGACGCAGTCACATTTGCGTGACGCTCAAGGGCCTGACACGGACCGCGCACACATTTTTTCATTTTTGGCTCAAATCCAAAAATGCTGCGCAGTTGCGCATCACCCTAGGGCCCTGCGTGCTCTTACTCGATGTGCAGAGCCTCGGAAGCCGGGCCGGTCGTGTGTCCTCTCCTCAGTGCAGCCTGGGAGGTCCCAGGCTGCACTGCGAACGGAAGAGGCGGGGTGCTTGCGTGACCAGGAAGCAGCTGTGGAGCCGAAGGTGGAGGGATGCGACAGCATTCCTCCCAAGGTTTCCTGCGCAAGCCACGCAGCCCAGCACCAGGAAAAGGTAAGGTGCGAAAAGAGCCTTAGAGGTTACATAACAAGCTGTATAAGACACAGCTCTGTCCTCTTCATTCCTGGCTTCTGCCTTTCAGTTTTTGCTGCCTTGGTGACAGCCTTAGAACTTAGCATGTATTTTTCCTCACTCTTGTTATGGTGGCCTGCATATTAGATTGACTGGCTCTCTTTTGCTCAGGTGTGATATGACAGGATCTAAACAACCTGCATATTTGGGTACTCAAGAAGTTGCAAGCTTCCCATTCAGAGGATGAATCTTTATCTTGTTCCCATCATAAGCATGCAATAATTTCCGATTTTGTATTCATGTGCATATAAATGTCCTTACCTGTTCAAAGGCCTCCTGTTCCATTAATTGACTCAACCTTCTCTCCTACGTTGCTGATTATGCTTTGAAAGGCTTTTGAGAAAAATATGTGTGGTGTTCCTTCTCTCTTTCTTGTCAGATCACTCCTCAAGAAAACACACCTTTTGGTTGAAGTCTTTGATCAGCACCAGTACTTTTCATGACATATTAAAACTAAGCCTAAGTGTATGTCAGTGGAGACATATTTTCCACTGTTTATTCTTCTTCATTTGTTTTCTTCTCCTCTTACTGATACCTCTTATCTGTGATTTTTTTTTTAAATAAGAAAGAGAAGGAGAAAGAGAGGAATAAAAAAAGTGTAAAAGAATAGAAAAATAACATTATTACTGATTGATCTGTACAGTGTGGCATGTTCATCTGTCGTGAGCACAAATCCTTACTGGATTTGTGCTCACGACAGATGAACATATAATTCAAGAAAAGTGCAAAATTATTTGAAATCAGGACTCTTGTAGACCAAGTAAAGTCTTTTGAGCAGCCCATATTGGGAGAACTAGAATTTATGGGCCTTTCTGCACTACACATTATAGTGCTATTATTCCACTTTCAACATCCTATGGAATCCTGGGATTTGTAGTTTAGGGAGGAGCCCATAGAATTCTCAGCCAGAGAGCTCTTTGGCCTCAGTAAACTACAAACCTCAGAATTCCACAAGATGTTGAAAGTGGAATAATAGCACTATAACAATGTAGTGTGGAAAGTCCCTCTGTATTGATACCAGAGGTATGAATTTCCAAATTTATAAATTTATATGTTCGTCAGATTTGAGATTGTAAACTCCTTAGAACTATCTATCTGTCTATCTATCTGCATAAATAATATAATATTTAATGCCTGATGGCTGATTTGTTTAGGATAGCCTTCTCTACCTTGGAACTCTCCATGTTGCCAATAAATTATTGTGCATAGAGAAACATGTGAAGGTGTGTTTGTTGCCAAACAAACAAACAAACAAACAAACAAACAAACCCTTTATTTCCTGTGTACCCTTCCATTTTCTGCAAAGTGGGGGAATGTTTCCTGCAAATGAAGCCCTTTCCCCCCTCTGCACATGTGTTTTTCTGTGCAGAATAATTCCATTGGAACATTGCAGGATGTTTCAATATGGAGAGAATACTGTGGAAGAATGTTTGTTTTCTCTTGCATGGAATTGTGGAGGATTTTCACTTTTACTCAATGTCTATTGCACTACAGCTTTCATCATTGATGGGAATGTCTGGTAGGAATATAAATCTTTAGAAAAAAATGTTTCAGAGGCGTTCACCTTTCTGGATGAGCTTTGTAGAGTTTTTGTGCCTTTTCTATGACTTTTTGAGGACTTTTTTTTGTGAAAAAGTTATCCTTGAAAAAATGGGTTTGCCTCCCCCTCGCCAGTTTCTGCACATCGGACACCCTTTCTCACTGAGGATGAGAAAAATTTGTAAATATTTTTACATTTCTGCTGTCTGGACAGAATAGGTTGCAGAAGTCTGTTTTGGGGAATGGTAGCTTCAGGAAATGTAATTTTCAGAAAAGCAGGGGAAGAAGCAACATTTTTAATGCTTGTTTTTAATTCAGGATTTGAGATGTTGTTATATCAGATATTGCCTTCATCATCTTTCTCCATTTTTATCTCCTAAACTGATTTGTTCAAATATCAGTCAGGTAAAACATCAGTCCTTTATTTTATTTTAAAGAAATACTATCATCTTCGTTTGGTGGTCTCAGTGAAAGATTAAAGATTAAAGCACACCATGGCTATGGCGGACCTCAAGAGAATTTCACTTGCTTTCAGCAAGATTTAATTTGTGAGACTATCAATGCAACAAGAAATTCCAGGTGTTGAAAAAAGTTTTGAGAGAAAGGAAAATAGTGTGAAATATTACATATTGCACCAGCCCTTTCTTGCCTTTACTGCCTTATGATTCATTTCATTCTGGGCTCAATTCAAAGTGCTGGTTCTGGTGTGTGAAATTCTACACAGTTTAGGATCTTAATTCATTCCTCCCTTGTGTATGTACCTGTCCCTTTTAGTCATTTGCAAAGGTCTGAGGGAACTCATTCTGATGTATGAGGGTGGAGATAACCATGATGGTTCGGACCTTTGTAGCAATCTCCTGGTTACGGAATGTTGGCCTTCACTTGTAACAATGTGGTCTTCTTTGGGACTGTGTAAGACTGACTTCTTAAAAAAGAAAATCTCCCAAGTCTTTTAAGATCTTTCTATGATGATTCCAAAACACATATTTCACATTCTTTTGAATGTCTAAGATACCAGAATATATGCATAAAGTTTGTAATATATGTTATTATTTTATTGTGGTTTTAGTGCCTGTTATTTGCTTCTGTGATTTTAAATGTCTGTGATTTGTCTATAAGCTACTGTGCTAGTATGCATTTGTGCCCTGTATTAACTGTTGTTTTTTTTAAAAAAGTTGGCTAATTCTTCTGTTTAGTCTGATATTATAATTAATAGGACACCTAGAAAACCTGTTTAAGGAGATATCTAATAAAACTAAGTAGAGCTGGATTTCACACTCCAGCTGCGTGACTATAACATACTTGATGTGGGGCTTACCCTGAACAGTGTTTGGAGATTTTGATGGAGAATGCAGTAGCTGGAGAGCTTTCTAGAGCCCACCTTATTTGTTGTATCACTATAGTTTTGCTTCATCTTCACAGACTTCCATTTTGGGAAGGATCTGCCATTGGGGGAGCACTGAATCCACTCTTGATTTCACCATCATTTCTCCCACAGCTGCTCTGAGTTAAGAAGCATGACTCCTTGTGGTGGAACTTATTCCTTCTGAGTTTAGCCAAATTCATACATTATTTCTTTCATGAGATACAAAGAACATGAGATGAAAAATAACACGTGGGAGGAAACAGTATTGTTAGATCCATCTATTCATCATGTTCAGGGACTTTGACTGTAGTTTTGAATTCTTGTGTATGCCACTATGTTAATGCTGAATTGTGATTGCCATCTCATTTTTATCTTATTATCTAAATATATATACTACACTAGGCAATAGCAACATACGGTCCTCCCCATGGTGGGAACAGCCATACCTACTGAATTTAGCTTGTGCAGATGGGGGACAATTTCATTTCAGTTTGTTCTTTGAAGAATTTGTCAAAAATTGTCAATCATATATTTAGGACAGAAAGAACTGGAAGTTTAAAAAAAACCAAAATATGGCAGAAAACAGAATTCACAGAGTTTAGCATCTCTGACAACTACTGTTGAGAGACATGCTTCCTCTAATCTGGGATGAAATATATAGCCTCCATGACTACCATCATTGGTAATCTTATCTTCCAGTGTGCTTTATCAAATATTGCGTAGAAAACAGTTTTCTGCATGAAGACTTCCCTTCTTATCATTCATATCATTACTAAGGTCTTTGACTCTATCTCTCATTTATTTATTAATTTTGTTTGGAAGTATTTTACTCAGTTATCTTTCCTTCAGTTCATGTTCTTAATCTTTTCTGCTTCTATTTGCGAAAAAACATTGGTGACTCTTCAGTCGTCACTTATATTTTATTGGAAATCCTCTTTAATTTGATTGAATTTGTGTATGAGTATGAGTAGGCCTTGGAGGAGTTGAAGAGGAAGCAGTATCTCTGGATTTAACCCCTCACACACTGCCATCTCCTTTTCCTTTTCTGCCATGTCTTAAGTAGCTTGCAATACTCAGGGCAGGGAACTGTTTTGTTTTACCTGTAAAGCACCATGTACAGTGATTGTGCGATATAAAATTAATAAGACCAAGAATAAGAATAATATTTTTGCACTAGCAAAATATTATTTATCTTGCTTTCATCTTGAACACTCACTGAGTGTTAATTGTCTAATATAATCACAACAATGCACTGCTTCTTTATAGATTTCTGATCTTCAGATTATAATACAGAACAATATTCTGCAAGTGATATGCAACAAATTTCTAAACATGTCAGTGATCTCACAATACTTTTTTTCATGCCTGTATGTACTAAATCTTCCATGGGCAAGTAATTGAGCTCTCTACCTCTTGATTGTATCCCTAATGGGATCATTAACGATAGAGGGGAATGATTATGCATGAGATATTATTTCAAAATTTAACAATAATTAAAGATGTTAGCAATCTGAACTGTTGAGGTTCTGAAGCTATAATTACATTTTGGCAGATTTGGTGCATTGTTAGCATTCCTTTCTTCTCCCTCTTCAGCAAATTATCTTAACACTTTTTGATAAGCTAAAAGGATTTTGTTCAACAGAAGTTGACAGACTTCCTAGAGACAAAGGTTTTTCAAACTAAAGCGAGGCACAATATTGAAAGAATATAAAAGAATTCTTCACTATTCTGTGCTTGCATCCAGCTGTTCACACTTGGAAATGCAACAGCTATTCTCTTCAAGTGCAATACGGTGTAATATTTAGGGTTGTCAAAGTTGAGGGAGGTGCAAGGGAATGTAAGAAAAAAAAGTTTTATAGATTGAAATAGCAGTTATGAACTAATAAGATCCAGATGTTGACATCTTCATCTGGACTGGCAAAGGCAGACTCTTCTGCCCTTTTCCCAATTTTAATCCCCCCCAGTCCCCTGCAAATGCTACCTGCTGACTGTGGTACATGGTGTGTGTGTGTGCATGTGTGTGTGTGGGTTCTGTGGAAATCTGATAGAGACCCTTCTGTAAATGTATCTCTTCCACTGAGAATGGATCCAAAATCCAACCCATTGTGTATATATATATGTGTGTGTGTGTGTGTGTATGTATGTTGGGCTGGAATATTATTATGAGTATGATTATTTTGTGGAACACCCAATAACTTAATACAATAAATAAATGTCTAATACAGACAGTGAACAATCAGCAATGAGAATGATGGCAACTACCACTCATAAATAGACAACCAGATGACTCTCTCTCTGGCACTGAAATGTCAATAAAGTTAGCACTTGATATACATCTTGGATGAGGGGCATTCCAAGTGGGAGAATGTCCTTCCTTGTGACACCGTCCAATGCTCTTCCCCTAATGGTGGGATTAGTCAGGTCTCCTCCATCCCCAGATGTGAGAATATGGGATGTTTGGTACAGGGAGAGCCAGTCCTTCTGAAATCTGGATCATAAGTCAATTAAGGCTTGGTAGAGCAGCATCAGGGCCTTAAATTCAGGTCATAAACAGATAAGTAACTGGACCCTCTTAGCGTCCTGACAGCCACATTTTGTATGAATTGTAATTTTTGGACTGTTTTCAAAGGCAGGCCTCTACAAAAAACATTAGAATAATCCAGAGACGGAGGGGAGAGGAGAGGGTCACTGTGAGTGAGCCCCACTGGACCTGCAGTGACAAAGTTGGATAACACACAGATTACAGGCCTCCTCTTTTGTAATGAGTACAAACCCTTCCAGGATAAAGCTGGAGTATGCACTCATTTCCAGCCCCTAAAACGTTACCACTCATGAGACATTTGTCTTACTGAGATTCTACTGTCTCCAGACTTTTCTCCAGGATCAGGGTGGACAATTATTCTTATTACATGTAATCTTTCTGGGTCAACATTAGTGGACTCTTAGGCCATTTCCGCACTACACTGTTATAGTGCTATTATTCCACTTTCAATATCCTGTGGAATTCTGAGGTTTGTAGTTTAGGGAGGAGCACATAGAGCTCTCTGGCTGAGAATTCTAAAGACCTCTCCCTAAAAGGAAAACCCCAGGATTCCGTAGGATGTTGGAAGTGAAATGATAGCACTATAATAGTGTAGTGAGGAAATGACCATGGTTAAAGGAGGTGCCTAAAATATCTTGTAGTTGGTATATTTTGAGGTTCTCTATGTCCTTCCAACTTTACATTCTTAATTTAAATTAAGGGTTATTCGTCCCAAATCAGATTGCTCAGTTTTACAAATGGTTTTAAAAAGCAGAGGAATGCTGTTCACCAGATTTTGCTAAGACATAGCAAGCTCTAGGATTTGGCTTCAGTACAGGGTTTGGTCCCAGAAAGGATTGGAGGCTTGTGGAGATACTCAAACTTCACCCTGCAGCTAGGAAGCCTTAAATCCTATTGAACAACTCATTCTTAAGCATTAGTAATTAACTAGCTAAACTATTTCTATACTCTTTATATGTTATGTTTTGACTGTCGTGCTCTGAAAATATGTGGTTTATTGCAATATTAACTGTTTGTTCAGTCAAAGTTTGCCACTAAATTCACCAAATGAATGATGAAAATTTACACTAAATTCATACAAATGCCAAGGGATGTAAGCAAAATTCAAAGTACTCATATATAACAAAATGTATCAAGCTAGGCTGCATTACCATGTTTATTTCAAAAGGGCACAATTGGCACACTTTGACTGAATGAAAGATTACCTAAATCCTTTGTGTGGCTACACAGGAAGGAGCTAATCTATCACTGATAGAATTATCCTGATTATTTAGCAAAACCCTGCTTTTCTTTATGTCAGATTCTTCTTTCAATATAGTAATAAATGGCATTAAATACTTTTCAACAGAATAAATATAAATCTGGCAGCCATCTTCAATTTCCTGTTGGCCGCAGGTGCAGAATCTGCATTACATTAGCATATCCCCATTCTAAATACCTAGAGGACATTGTCTGAAATTAAAGGGCAGTGAAAGCCTTATATAAGTAAGGCATGATTAGTCATGAAAATAACATTCTGAAACAGTTTCATGGGTCATGGAGCTGTATTGGGGAGAATTACCATCACTTTTATTTTTTCTCCCCTCTAGGTGGCTAATCTTGCTTGCTCAGTATCAACAAATGAAGAAGGAATTAAAATTGTCCAAACAGCTGCCAGTCAGATGGAGACTTTGTGCCCACAGGTATGACTATTCTGTTCCATAGACACAAAAATACTTTCTCTTCAGCGTGCACACAATAATCTTCAGTTTGCATAGCTTGTGGAAAAAAAAGAAGCCTGCTTTGAAATGTGAAGAAAAATATATTCAGTATTTGTGGGCAAACATCAGACATATGCCCAGAATGGTGTCTCACAGTGTACATAGTTGTCTTTTGCTATGTTGTTCTTTTCTGCTATTCTCATTGTCATTCCATATTTTTTTTTTAGAAGGCAATTTAGGGAATGATGCCTTTTAAATAACTCTTTGTTGTCAGTTGTGAACTTGTAAAGCAAGTTGGTATCTTGGGTGCTAGCCAGAAATATTTTGGTAGTCTCTGTCTTATCTATTCTTACCTGTTACTGCCAACGTTTCAAAATCTCTTACTGTACCATTTAAACACCATTTGCTGCTTTCTTCTTTCCCAGTCATGGGGTTACTCGGAGCAAACTGCTTTACTCTGCTGCATGTTAGGCCAGGCCTGAACCTTCTTGCACAAGGACTTAAAAACCCCGTCAGACAGATATCTGGAAGAATTATACAGCAGCGTATCCTCCAACATTTCACTGATGAAAACTAGGACACTCTTGGCTGTGCAACATCTGAGAGTGGTCAAGACGGCAAAGGTTGTAAACGAGGAAGAACACACATGATAGGAGAGGGTGAGCAGCAGTTTGCTTTTGCCTGAGCCTATTGAGAAGGAAAGCATTCTAACTCCTCTTCTCCTTCCTGCTGAGTTAATTGAAAGCAAACAAATTTTGCACTTTGAACTCAGTTTTCAGCAATTGAAGTAACTGGGAATGTGGGAGGACAAGAGAGAAACTGGGATACTTTAAAAGTAGCTGAAAAAGCAGGATGGCAGAGGATTAACTGGGACTGTCCCTGCCAAACTGGGACAGATGGGACAGAGCCAGAAATGACTTTTCAAGAACAGAATCACTGCAGACCTAAATAATACAATATTATTGTTATTTTTAGAAATATCTATTTTATTTTGTCTGGTATGAAATAATAATAATGATAACAACAACAACTACAATAACAATAATAATAAAGCATGTATGTTTCTGGGGTATTCCAAGAAAACTGACAGAGACATGAAAAGTAATTGAGTCTGAGGATTTTCACCCATACATTAATTAGCTGTTTGGTCTGAGTAGAATTGGAGCATAGCAGTTTGAGAATATGGGCCTTTCTGCACTACACTGTTAGGGTGCTATTATTCCACTGTCAACATCCTGTGGAATTCTGGGGTTTGTAGTTTACTGAGGGCAAAGAACTCTTTGGCTGAGAATTCTAAATGCCCCTCCCTAAACTGCGAACCCCAGAACTCCATAGGATGTTGAAAGTGGAATAATAGCACTATTAACAGTGTAGTGCAGAAAGGCCGTATGACTTGTGTTTGTTCTGATGCATTGCATAGATTCCATTTTTCTTATATGACTTTTCTTATATGGCTTTTGAAAGCAACTACATTGTTTACACTGAAATATAGAAAAGTTAACTTCAGATTAAGTTGCACTTCACCCTCCACATCCTACTCACTTTACTGTTTTCTGTATTGACTGAAATATACATGCACCCTCCACATTCACTAGGGCTAAGAGCACAGGACTCCTCCAAAACTGGAAAAACCACAAATATCAAAATGTGTATGTCTGTGGGAAGGAAGCCAAGGTATGGTGGGAAGAATGGACATCCAGTATCTAAAGCGGGTTGGCAAAAGGAGAGGGAAAAGGGGTGGGTTGGCATACTTCCTCTCTCTTGCCCATCTTCTTCCTTGTGTGTGTGTGTGTGTGTGTGTGTGTATTGGGAAAGGGGTTGTGGTACTGAGAAATTGGTCTATGAGCCATCCTTAGTTGGCCAGGCAGTGGCTAGTGGAGGAGGAGGAGGAGGACCAGAGGAAGGGTACAGAAGGGCTGTGCGGCCTGATCAGAGCCACCAAGAGGGAAGGTTCCCCTGGAAAAGAAGCACCTGAGGTGGAGGTGGGGGTGGGGGTGTTGGAGAAATAATAAAATCCCTGAAAGTTAAACCTGCAAATGTGGGGGTCCACTCGTATAGCCTTTTAAAACAAGGCTGGACCTACCCGTAGGCAAACTGAAGCAGTCAACTCAATCAATAGATGCTGTTTAACCAAAAGCTCACTAGCTTTTGAAAGACAGAGCTATAGGTGTTATGGGTCCTGCCCACTAACCAACATTGCTATCCTCAGATATAATGGAAGATATTGTTCTCTCACCTACCTTGAAGTAAGCCTCAGCTATCATTGGCATCAGCTTCTATAATGCTGAATTGCTGAGATGCACCAATTTGTTCTTCTCTTCAAGCAGCAAAATGTCTTGAAACCACTCTCACTTAAAGCAAAGAATTTTCGCCTTGTGACTTTGATTGACAGTTTAAAAATATGTGTCTCTTTTTGCCAGTGATAACTTTATTGGTCAACCAAAGTGCACAAAATGCATTATGTAAACTTTCAAAACTTCAGAAGCTTGCATGATATATTTTGTGCGTTTTGGCTGGCCAATAAGGGTATTGCTGTTTTGTAGATTTTGGATTTTGCTGTGTTTTGCTGAATGGTCACCACAGCTACCCCTGAATACATTTCTTTTTTCTGTTCTGTAGAACTAGTGTCAGCATAATTGAGACCATAGATCCATTCATATGGATCTTGTGAATTCACTTAATGTGAGTGCTAGGAGGGGGGCAGGGAGGATGGAGAGGATAGGCTCTAGAGCAAGGGTGGGCATAATTCCACCCACAGCCAGCATGCTGCCTCTGGAACCCACTTTGGTGCCCCCTGAAGCTCCCACCAGTCCCTCAAATGCTCCAAGCATTCAATTAAGAAGAATCAGTATAATTTTCAGGCTTTAAAACTCCCAACAAAATAACATACGGTTTCATCAACTGGCTGTATCTGTTGAAAAAAGAATAATGCTTCTCTCTCTTTAATAAATGCATGCATGATTTTGAGATTGGCAATTTCTTTTTTACTAAAAGCATGTTCTGAATACTTAAAGTGTATGTTTTGTTTGCTTGTAATAATAATTAAGAAATATATAAAAATATTTTTTGTAATAAGGTTCAAACATGATTGACATGAGGGCATGCCATAGGTTACATAACATTAGATGGGGGCCTCGTGTGGTCTGTGGACAGTAGAGCGCCCACCTCTGAACAGGTAACAGTACAAAGAGCATGTTTCTTGGATTGTACATACTGCCTGGAGATTGAACTAATGGGATGATAAAAAGTCAAAGAATGCTGATTCCCAAGTCTTGTTGGAGATCATGCATGCTTGGAGAATGTACAAACTACTGGTCAGGCCATGCACATATCTGAAGGTCAGCTACAGATTACACTGACTGCCTGGAGCATGTACATAAGGCTGTAGAGGGATACACATCCTCTGTGGCCTTTTGGAGTGTATGCGTGTAAACTGGGAAGTGTGCCCAATTCCTTCTTTGTACACATTTTCCACGAACCTGATTGTTATGTGCATTTACCACTTAGCTTAGGACCAAAGTGTCCTCTTTTCTTGCCCACCCCTTCCATAGTATCTCTGCCACATAGGCTCCTCAGAGCCAGACACTTGATAAATAACCAGTTTTAACTAGATCCAGTATTCATGCTGCCCCTTTCAGCAGTGTACAGAGGACACTGGGACCAGCAGCATCTTCATCTTTGTCACCTCCCTCCTTTTCTTCTTCCTTTCCCTATGGCAGGGAGGGTACAGAGATGTTGCTACCAGCTTTCCTCTTCTCCTCCTTCCACAGTGTGTTGTGTGTATCTGTTTGCATGTGCACTGCCTCCTTCTCTGGTGCAGGGCAATTAGCCGGCTGTGCTGTTGCCCACGGAATGTAGTGCATGATTCAGTTTCTTCCCCAGGCAGTGTGAGAGCCTGAAAGACTCTGGTTTTTTTCATAAGGAAAAGAGGTTTGGGGGCTGTGGAAGTCATAACCAAACAAGCTGTGGAAGGAAAACCTGCTAGATTGAGGGGACTGAAATTTTCATATGAAACTGAAATAGCTATCCAATGGTAGCATCTAGTTTAAAATCATTTTCCTTATCACATTTTTCTCTCCTCCCCTTGAAAAGATCCTTGAAAATGAAAAGCCTTGCTATGCTTCTTTTCTGTGAAAGCACATTAGTAGCTGTCTGTAATGTATTCTGAATATGTGCGGGCTAGATACAGTTGTATTAAATGAAATATCCTGAAACCAACCTCCCTCCCGCTTTCCTGTCTGACAATCAGATACAGTTTAACAATTTTTCAATATATATGGGCCTCAACATTTTAAGTCAGAGATACAGAAATGTGACCAAGGTTATCAGGTAAAGAAAGAGTTGTGAGATTTGGTAATATCATTTTAGGGCTGTTTCTTACACAGCTTTTATGTTGGGACAGTTGTTCCAGCTGTAATCCTCTCCCTAAAGAAACTGTTCATGTAACAGGAGTAGCCACAGATTGTGTGGGAAGAGTTAATGGCCTGGCTGTTTCCCCACCCAGCTATGTGTGCGACCTTGTTGGTAAAAGTGTCATGGAGAGGAACCACAATGGTCATCCCTCCTGTTATATCAGAGGAGGTGTGTTAGAAAACCTATGCTAATCACTGTTTTATCCTTGAACATAGGTTTCTAAGATCTCAATGCTACTTATTTCTAAGTGAATATATACAGAATTACAGCCTTGGATCCACTACAGATAAAAAGCAGTGATTTCTGTTACCAAAATCTGTACTTGGTTTGCTTTAATGAAAATGCAGGATGGTGGAACTCATGTGTTTTAGTTACCTGACCCCAGTGTAGAGTGGAACTTAAAGAAATGGAGTTGGAGTGCCACTTATGCACCTAGGCTTCCAAAGGAGATCCAGAAGTATCTCCTATATTCTAGGGTGCATTGATTTCTGTTGCCTCCATGCTGCAGCCATTAGTAGCTCAGTACACCTTGCTGGCTTCATTGGAGCTTAGGTAACATTATCCACCCTCAGGGCCACTTATTTAAAAAGTCTTCCTGCACCATTGAGACACCTTTCAGTTGTTTAATGAGTGTGTGTATGTATGCATACCTATGGACTCCCACCTTTCCCCATCCTATGTCCTTGCACTTCTGTGCAGTTTGGGGTTTGGTTCTGAGGGCAAAATTCAACAGTTGGGTGTTCGCATGTATTTAAAAATGTGCATGTTTTGTATACATTATTTAAGTTGTGCACTCTGTGTGTTTGCTTCTGCCTGCTCCAATTAAACTATACCTGTATGCAATCTTTAAAGGTATGCCTTCTTCTATGGCCACTTTCCCAAGAAATACATTTTATCAGACACATCTTGAATTTTGTTGATTTTGACTTAAATCCACTCACTAACCCTATATAAAAGAGAACATTGACTCAATGTGACCTGCATTGATTTTGACTTGCTATTCAGTAGCTGATGCAATGGATAGTGAAAACAGCCAGCTGGATTTAGGTACTGCAAATGCAATACACATCCAAATTCATTGCTAGCTGAAGTAGACTGGGAAAAATCTGCACCCCTCCCTCCAATCATTCAATGGAGTTGATTCTTTGCACATCCTTATTCTTTTATCACCCTCTTTTAGTCTGCTAGCTGAGATACCTTGCTTTATCCTGAACCATGGTAGTGTCTGGCCCTATTTGAAGCCTCCCAGGCCCATTGGAAAGCTGTTTCAGAAATCTAGGGAAATTGTATGCCTCACAAGGGTTTTGGTAGGGTTGCTAATATTCATAATGTTGGTCAATGGTGGTCACTTTTGAAGAGCAGATCTTTTCATGACAATGCACATAGTCATGCTCCCCTAAAAGAGTCCAAAAAACAAAAACAAAACAAAAACAAAACACAACCTACAAGCGACAAGTCAACAAGAAAATTTTCATCTCCACCAGGAACACGTCTCTTACAATGATAATGATTCTTAAGTGCCCATTCAAGACAAACCTAAATACTTTGTCTTACAATGGGGATAACTCACAATAGATTCTTGCTGGGGAAAAAATATATTTTGACCTATTTTAGATCTGAGCCTAATGAAGAGTGATGACCTGGTGAATAGCATGGAAGTGGTGGGATTCTTAGGTGTGAATGCCCATGTTCCCCTGGAGTTTGTTATACAGTAGAAAGAGGAAGCCAAGTGTAGTCAGTCATGCATTCAAAACTTTAAGAAAGCTGGTTTCAATAGCCTTAGGGAAACACAGGTTTGACCCTGTGGTCAGGAATACTAAAAGAGAAGGGAGTTCATGATGGATGGAGGTTTCTTAAGAATAAGATATTCAAGGCACAATTTGAAACAGTTCCAATAAGGAGGAAAAATGGAAGGTGTCTAAAGAAATCGGGATGAATGACTAAAGAACTTTCAATTGAGCTAAGATTTAAAAGTGACATGTACAAGAAATGGAAAAAAGGGGAAACCACCAGAGAGGAATTCAAACAAATAGTCAGCATGTGTAGGGAGAAAGTCAGAAATGTTAAAAGTGTAGAATGAGCTCAAGCTTGCTAGAAAGATTAAAAACAATAGAAAGGGCTTACTTTGTAGCAAAAGGAATAAGGAACTGGTAGGGCTGCTACATGGAGAAGATGGCAAAATGCTAACAAGAAACAGAGAAAAGGTATATCTACTGAACACTTTCTTTGCCTCAGTTTTCTCCCAATAAGACAACAGTGCTGAACATGGGGGAAAGGGAGCAAATGATGCAGTAGGGGAAATGCAGCAAAGAATAGGTGAAGACGTAGTACAGGAATACCTGGCTACTCTAAATGAATTCAAGTCTCCAGGGCCAGATGAACTACATTCAAGGATATTAAAAGAACTGACAGAAGTAATCTCAGAACCACTGACAATAATCCTTGGGAATTCTTGGAGAACAGGAGAAATCCCAGGGGACTGGAAGAGAGCAAGTATTTTTCTCATCTTAAAAAGAAGGGGCTGGGGTAAGACCCAAATAGATGTCAGGCTGACTCAGGAAAAGTTGTAGAACAGAACATTAACAGACAGTCTGTAAGCATTTAGAAAGGAATGTTGTGATCATCAAAAGTCAACTTGTTTCTCAAAAACTTGTTTCTCAACTGCTCAAAAACTTGTTTCTCAACTTCTCAAAAACTTGTTTATCAGCTTTTAGTGATTACTAAAAGTCAACTTGTTTCTCAAAAAACAGGTCATGCCAGACAAATAGTATCTCCTTTTTGGATAGAATTACACTCTTGGTAGATGAAAGGAATGCTGTGGATGTAGCTTATCTTGATTTTAGTAAAGTCTTTGATAAGGTCTCCCATGATATTGTTGCAAACAAGCTAGTAAAATGTGGGCCAGACAATGCTACTGTTCGATGGATTTGCTGTGGGAGAGAAACAAGTATTCTTCCATAGTATTCTCATGTATTTAAAAATCCCAAAGAACTGCAGAGGAATTATTTAGCAAAGAAAACGATTTTGTGTGTGTGTGTGTGCAAAAACCATTTTTCCTGCATAACAATAGCATTTTCTGTGCAGGAAACAGATTTTATCTGCAGCAAATGGGTGAGTGTGTGCAAATCCCCACATTTTTCTCTGCAAAATACTTCTTCTGCAACACTTTCGGACACAGAATACCAGGGGGAAATTATGGCCAAAGAACTTTACGGATCCGAAGAGCTCTTTGGCTGAGAATTCTAAATGTCCCTCCCTAAACTGCAAACCCCAGGATTCCAAAGGATGTTGAAAGTGAAATAATAGCACTATAACAGTGTAGTGTGGAAATGGCCTATGCAAGATTCTTGCTGGCCTATTTTTTTTTCTTGACAAGATTTCTTGAGTGTTGAGAAATTCAATTTTTTTAACCTGGAAATGAATAATTATTAATAGTCTTTCCATTCCTACCTGAGTGTCATACATACCTCTCAAGAAGGGGTCTGACCTACAGTTTAAGATCAAAGTGAAGGATTGCACTAAAATGCTGTTAATAGTGTGAAATTATAGTCCCTGTCCCAGTGTGCATAAACAACTTCTTTTTAAGAATATAGGCAGATTGGTACAACCATCTGGTTTTATCCTTACATCTGCTGTTGCTTTATGAAAGCACAAATATGTGGCATACTCATGTATGGTAATATTTTTCTTAATGTGATCCTTGTCTTGCTGCTTGTGAGCCCTATATGCTGTAATTATTTGTAACATTGCATTCTAATATTATGCAACTATTAAAACACCAGCTCCAATACATTAAAGCAGCATTACTTTATCTTTTCAGAATATTATGAACCTACTTTGCAAGTGTCCTGGATGGCTTCTATATAAATAGAACCATATTTATTGTTACCAAATGGCAATAAGAACAGCCCTAAAGTAAATAATGCATAAAATGATTCGATACCCTGCTGAAAGAGCACATGATTGAACAGCTTTACCATAATCCAACTGCAGCTCAGACTGCTAGGAGTTCTTACACAATTTCTCTGCTAGGAGCCACTTTAAAGATGAGTTGGGCGAAATGTGATCCACAGGCCACATGTGGGCCCCAGGGCTTCTAGTAGTTTTATAGACATTTCTGCCATTTTTTATGTCCCACTGGGCAAATGTAGGGCCAAGAAAACCTTTTTTTGAAATAAGAAGTGATCAGGAACTGACGACTGTTCACTTCCTGTTGTTAAAAAAGTCTGGAACTAAAAACTTGACAAATTGCTCCCTACACTACCTTGAGGACATCTGGGGTCAAAACTGATTTTTTATTTTTTTTATTTTTACAGTGGGTGCAGAAGGGGGAGCAAATATGACTCAGGGCCCTAGCAGGGCTCATGATGAATGCTTGCCTTCGGTGTCCTTAACACCTCCTCCTCTCCGTTTAGCAGATAATAGGCTTGTCTGGTCTGAGAACACTGATATGAAAAATTCTACAACTTTCTGTAATGTTGCTGCAGGATCTGGCCTATGGGCCTCTCCACATTACACTATCAACATCCTGTGGAATTCTGGGGTTTGTAGTTTACTGAGGCCAAAGAGTTCTCTGGCTGAGAATTCTAAATGCCCCTCCCTAAACCGCAAGCCCCAGGATTCCGTAGGATGTTGAAAGGGGAATAATAGCAGTATAACAGTGTAGTACAGAAAGGCCCTGTGTGTGTGCAGGGAGGTTAAAATAGTGCCACTTCCAGCACTATGATTCCACTTTAAATACTATGTCTGTCTCCTACAGAATCCTGGGATTTGTAGTTTGTAGAAGTATCTGGCAGAGTATTTTCTTGCAAATCCCAGGATTCCATAGGATGGAACCATGATATGGAATCATATAGTCCGTGTTGCGTGTCTGAAATGAACCCAGATCCAGTCAGCACTGACTAGAATGCTGACACACAAACACAGAATTTATCTATTATTTACAGAAACACAGATAGATACATCTCCATCTGTCCTCCTCCCATATTTTATTCTGGCTTACTGCTTGAATGAGCCCAACAGTTAGCAGATGCTACAAAGTAGTCAAGGAGGTAGAATATTACAACCATATCTGAAAGTGAATAACCTTGCTTCTAGCTCTTTCCTTAGTTATCTTTTCTTAAC
Organism: Iguana delicatissima; assembly: GCA_948472985.1. Taxonomy (NCBI): domain Eukaryota; kingdom Metazoa; phylum Chordata; class Lepidosauria; order Squamata; family Iguanidae; genus Iguana; species Iguana delicatissima. The sequence continues at coordinate 116,573 of CAOKZL010001525.1, forward strand.
AATCAGCTTGAAGTCACTAGAAGCACTGCATTCCTAGAAACTTGAAGTCACCAATAAGCAGTGCTGGACATTTTATTAAATTAAGAGAAAAGAAACATAAAAGGAAAGAGGAAGAGGATCAAGTCTTCCACCATATAGTTCATCTTGTTCTAAATCTACCTGTATGTATAAGAACAGAAAATATTTAGAGGAGAACAAAACCAAAACCAAAAGCACATCATCAAAAAAAATGAACAACCCCTTTCCACCTACCACATTCACATGTTTTCATTGTCCTCTAGAATTCTGTAATTTTAGAGAACAGATTTGGAACTGGTGTGTGTGTGTGTGTGTGTGTGTGTATCTGTCTGTATTTGTCTTCAAGTTGCCTATCCACTTATGGTGATCCCATTCATTTCATAGGGTTTGTTTGGGGGTTAAAGAGTACTCAGAGGTGCTTTTGCCAATTCCTACTTCTGAAATACTAGTAGACAACTTTAAAATAGAGAATTATCTTGGACAGAAGAAGGCTTCTGACTTGACTGAGTCTCTTCCCCTTCTCCTTACCTTTGTTTTCATTTGATCTATTATCTGTTTAAAAATATCTTTGAAAATGAAGATAGTGTTGAACTGTTACTTGTGAAATATACTTTAGATTGGGCTGTAAGGTTCTGCAGGACTGGTCATATCGTTAGAGAATGGCAGGTGCATCAGTCAACTCATTTAACTCATTTAATTCTCATACTCAATTAGAAAATTTGTCTCAACACAGTGAAGTACCCTGTTGAGAAAACAGCCAACCACTACAAGATTTTTCACATTTTGGGACCATTTTTGTGAAAAAAAATTTTTTTAATTGTTTGGGGGTGTTTGAATGAAGCATTCTCTACATCGCCTTCTCCCATTTGCTACTACAGCAATTGAACTTTAGACAATACAGATTCCCTGCATACCTTCACCCTCGACATACGGTATTTCTAGAGCAGAACTTTCCAAACTTTTCGTGTTGGTGACACACTTTTTAGAAATGCACCATTTTGCGACACAGTAATTCAGTTTTACTAGCAAACTGGAGATTAAACTAACCTCTTATAAGAGATACAGACACATAAATTATGATAACAAAATGTATGGGGACACAACATATCTCATAAAAACTTTTACTATATATTTTTAAAAATATGTGATTTATAAATAATAGCACACATTTCCAAGATTGTAGGTGAGACACCTACACACTTCAGGTGATACACTAATGTGTTGTTGCACACCATTTGGAAAGCCCTGCTCTAGAGTTTTCTCCCTTTGCTTAATCACCCAATTGTAATGCAGGGTGATAAATGTCTCCATGTATCTCAGCAACCACAGCATGTGACCAGAGAACTTTCCAGGTGTGTCTCCGTGTCTCCACCCCCATAAAAGACTCCTTTCTCTTCCCTTTTTTTTCTCCTTCCTTCCTTCCTTCCTTCCTTCCTTCCTTCCTTCCTTCCTTCGTTCCTTTCTTTTTCTCCCTCCAGATGATGAATGCCAGATCTGCTCAGCTGCCCTTTTACTTAAAATTCTCCCCCTGAGCCTAGGCAATGTATGCATTTATGTTTTGCATGTATTTTTCAGTGTAACCAGTGAAATTGTCTTTATTTAAGTAATTCGCACACTGCCTCTTTGCTGTATTTTGCCAAAGTTAATCTCAGAGACACAAGAGATTCCAGACTTTCAGTTGTGGACTCTGCTAAAGGAGACTGAGTTTTAATTGAGCCAATCTACCTTTTTCCCAGAAAAGGGTCTAACACCTTTGAAATGTACTCCTAATCCAACAGGGGGCAAATACAGTGTTTTCTGTATGAAAATTTTTCTTCACAGGTTGTTTTTTTTGCAAGAAAAGTTAGAGATGTGGAAAATCTTCAAAAACGTGGAAAAATTCTTACAGTCTCATCCAACAGAATGAAACGTTTTGAATTTATTAATTCCTAAATGCAAGAATGAAAGAGGTGAAGATTTACCTATTGAGAACCCTGCTGTTTTATTTACTTTTAGCTAGAACTACAAGCAACCAAATAATATTTCTGTCTTGTTTAGATTAAATCAGTTCTGTTCACCTTCATCTAGCTGCTTGGGTGAGAAGACCATGTGGGATTCTCCTAGATGCCAAAATGGCCTTGCCTGCTCTTGATCGTAAATTCTGCACATTGAATTGGGGAAAGGAATGCCATTTATTCATTTCAGGTGGCAGAATGTATTGGGTGAATTTCAACCTACTCTCAGTGGTGACGTTTCTTTCAACTGGTACGTGGTGGGTGGGAATTAACTCCTCACTAAGGAAGGAGCTGCATGAAGGCAGCACATTTTCCTCAGTTCTAGCCCCTGCTCTGTTAGCTGAAGTGAAAAGAAGAAGAAGAAGAAGAAGACTCTCTTTTTATCAGTACTGTTTCTTAGCCAGACTAAATCAAACCGGCAGCCAAGCACCCACTCACTTCTTTTGAAACCTTTATAGAAGCCGCTGTTACTTCAACTCAAGGTCTGATAGTATCTATTTATAATATCCTCCAAATGCCATTATTGGAAGACAACCTGTTTCATGTACAGACAGTACAGAGTAGAGAGTAAAGTAGAGAATGATGCAGCCACAGTATATCCAAACCTCTTTTGTATTTTTCTCAACACCAATTTCAGGAAGTGATACATTACCCTTGTAAAGTTTAATGTATATCCACTGCCAGGAGTGGGCAGGTTACTGTCCAAAATTGGGTAGGTTAAACTGAGGCGGCCATCCCACATTCCCTTTCTCACACATGATCCTAATATATACAATGAAAATGCTCCGCGTGTCGCAGCCAGGCTTTTTAAAAAGCCTGGGACAGTGGAAGCTTCCAGACAATCTGCTTGCAATGTAAGGGGAAAATGTCTTGGGGGATGGGTGCTTGATTCATGGAGGGGACAAATAACCCCTCTGTCTCTGACAGAGGTCAGTTTTGAACAAGTTATGCAACTTGGTACTCAGGCTTTCAAAGGTCTCTCCTGTCACCACTCAGGAATTTTAAAAAGCCAAATTTCAGTGTAAAAGGGGACAGGGGTCCAGCTGTGTGGGGAGGAATTAGGTCATTGCCCCTATTAAATCAGAATTCTATCCTCCACATTTAATTTTCTTTCAGTCCCCAAATTTCTAGGATTTCAGTCACTTAAAACTTCAGTTGAGCAATGAGAAATATAGGGCCTTTCTGCACTACACTATTATAGTACTATTATTCCACTTTCAATATCCTGTGGAATTCTGGGGTTTGTATTTTACTGAGGCCAAAGAGCTTTCTGGCTGAGAATTCTAAATGCCCTTCCAAAACTGAAAACCCTAGAATTCCATAGGATGTTAGCACTATAACAGCGTTGCATGGAAAAGCCCACAGTTTTGCCATCCAAAGAAAAGAGGGAAGCAAAGCTGCGAAGAGAGTGAAAACACAGGAAATACAAGAATTTTAGGTGTTGATGATTTTAGGGTTTCATTGACTTCAATGCAACAAATTTGGGGAACTGAAGTTAAAATTTGTGGGGGGGGGCAGGGGACTTTGAGTAGGAGATTTTCTGCCCTAGTATAGTCAACATTGTTGGAAGGAATGTAGTCGTATTGATTCAGACTTTCATCTTTGAAGGGAATTCTCAGCAGTGTCTGGATTTTGGAACATGGCTGCTGGTTAATTTCACAACTTTCTGATAAGAACTTATGAAGAGTCTAGCTGGAGCAATCAAAGACCTATCTCATCAGGCATTCTGTTCCTACAGTGGCCTTCATACAGCTTATGGGAAGCCCCTGAACATTGCAATAGCAGTCTCCTCCTTGTGTTCCAAGAACTGGTATTTGGGAAGCATATTGCCTCTGATACAACAGAAAGCACATAGGTTTTATAATTAGCCGATATTGGCAGCCTTATCTGTGTATTTTTTTTAATAGTCTATTTCCTCCAAGGAGAAGCAGTGTATTTTACTTTACTTGTGTGGTTATACTTTAAAGGTGTTCTCAGAGTGACCTCTAAATGAGGTTATAACGTAACTGAAATAAGCCTTAAGTGTGACTTTGATATTGTGTGCTGAGCCTAGGGTAGTAGTAACTGTCTTGCTTACAGCGGCTGTAGAAAGAGCTTCAAGAAGACAGTTTAAAAATGACAGATTGGTCCAAGGAAGTCTAAGAAGTGTACTGGTGGTTGAAAAATCCACCAGGAAAATGATTCATCAGATATTCTGGCCAGGAGATAAATGGAAACAAATCAGAGGACAGGGGACAAGCCCCCCCCCCCGGTCTGGAGTGAGGAGATCCACTTTATGGGCACCCAGAAGCCCAGAGAGTCCTGGCCAAGGCTGCAGCAACTGTGAGAAAAAAGAACCAGATAAAGTGTAAATCATGTTTGAAGATGTTCATAGATATTTCTTTCCTTTTATTCAAATACCTGTTTTTCAGATGTTGTGTGATTTGTTGCAGTCAATCAGAATTAGTGCCAAAAATTATTTGTCTGTAGGCAGGAAGGAGGGATAGCTGCTAGGAAGCAACCAAACCATCACAAGACAGTGGAAGCAAATGTTGCTGCTTTTTCTGGTAAGATTCACAGGTGTCTAAGTAAGTGCCTAATCCATAGTTTTGGTACAATTTTGGATGATGTCACTCTCTATGCTAGAGCACATATAGAAAGCAGCTGATTACGGTTTATTTTATACTCTGTTCATTCATAAAATACTGAACCTTGGGAACTGAAGGAAAGTTTATAAATGCCTGCTTTGTAATTATATCACAGATTTTCCTGGAGATTTTCTTTATGAAAGGTTGCACCTGGAAAAAAAAAGTTCAAGTCTATTTTTGCAAAAGAATATGAATTTCCTCCTACTTATATTATTAAAATAAGATCTACAAAAACAGCTGCAACTAATTAGCAATGCAGTTTGCATAGGCATGTGGATTTTTTCCACACTGAAACAAGTTTCAGCAACCAAGCCTTCGTTTAAAAAAAAAAATGCAGCCTTTCTACAGTGGAACAAGACTGGTTAAGCTACTCAGCCATCTTGTTGTTGAGTGTGAACCTGCAAGATAAATGGACTATGGAATGCTAATTCATGATTACATAGTGAAAAATAAAAGCTTTAAAGTTAATTGGCCTACTGATTGCTGCTCTATTGGTACATTAGAATAAATAAAAAAGCAATAGTTTAGTAGGACATTCCCTTGTTTATGACCAAATGTTACAAACCCAATAACCTGCCAGACTCTCAGGCAGGATGTTACTGATCAGAAGCAGATAAAAAAAAGGTGTTTTTCACTTATGTGAAATAGGTAACAGTAATTTCAGACTCCCCCCCCCCCATTGCTTATGTGACCAAATGTATGGAATGAGGGATTCTACTGTTGATATGGGAAGTGAGCCTATGTTACAAATTTATACCAGACCCCCAAAATTATGCTTGGACTGTGCAGGGGGAATCGCATGGAGATAGTTGGAGGTTGGTTGTAAGATAGGTGTAGGCAAAAGGGAGCACAAAAGCTGGGGAAAGAAAAACCCCAGTTTGAGAGAATTTTTCAAGAAGTTCTCAGTACTGGAGCTGGTTGCTATGGGAAGCAGGAAACTGCACTATGGGATAGTGCCGAAACTTCTGGCAGGTAGCTGAGCCCAGCAGCAGATGAAATCAGGAGCAGGTTGTGTTGTGAGATCAAGAAAGATTGTTATGGGTACCTGAATAGTTCATAGAATGTTACAACATAGGCTGAAATGGACTTAAATGTCTTCCATACACATAATATAGAATAATCAACAGTGCAGATAGGTGCTATTCACATAAACACTGACATGGCATTCCTAGAGATGTGTGGCCATTGCAGCCTGGGCATTTTTGTCCCCTCTCTATTTTTATGTTATCCATATTGTAGATAAACGTCTTCAAAGCTGAGGAAAATTGTACAGGATCTGTTCCTAACCGTGATGGATTGCATGGACTAAAGTTTACTTGAGGAAGACTTGGGGAAGATTCTCTTACATATCAGGAAGCGTGTACTAATCTAGATGAATAGGCAATCTTCAGATAATAGATTAAAAGTGTCAGTTTATTCCCTTATGTAAATCCCAGATATCTTAGTTCATTTTATAAGCTGTCTCTGATGGTGGTCTCAATCCCATATCTCTGCCACAAGAACCCACATGATGGAATTATATAAAGAACAGGAGATTTATTTTGGCAGCATTGATTCAGGTTTTTATAACTGAGGGAGCATTCTCTGTGTGGCCTATTTAGGCATTTTCATACTCCTGTGCCCCAAAATAGGAAAAGAACATAGGCAGGATAGTGATTAACCAACTATCATAGGTGGTAGCAAATTTCAGATTTTAAGAAAATACTTTTGTGTGTGTGTGTGTAACAGGAATCTCTCACTATTCAGTTTCATGAAATGATTCTAGTATTATGAGAAGGGGGGAAAAAACTATGCATAGTTTCATGCTCCTCCATCTTGCCTATATTTTTTTCTGATCAATCTAAAAACACACATCTCCTATAAAAGCTTTATAATTATATGCCTAACCTTTCACTAGATAGTTTGTGCCTTCTTAGACTGTTTTACTCTGACTTTCCCATAAACATAACCATGATATACTACAAGCAGTGAGTTTCTTTAGTGATCTTGCTGTATTGCAATGCTTAGTCTTTTCAGATGCCTCTATTTTTATTTTTATTTTTATTTAAAAATAAATTTAAAAAAATATGTGGGGGAAGACTGCCAGCACAATGTTTCTGTTGCTGAAGTTTTTTATTCTGTAGATTCACTGCTTGAGGATAAAAACATCAGAGAATGTCATGAAAGTTGCACTAAGGAAGAAACAAGAAACAAAAGTAATATATTATGAGAGTTGGTTTACATGGGTCATGGTACAGAGTGTTTGTTTTTAAAACATAGGGGCTTTCAGCCCTGCACTATGATGATGCTATTATTCCACTTTCAACATCCTGTGCAATTCTGGGGTTTGTAGTTTACTGAGGCCAAAGAGCTCTTTGGCTGAGAATTCTAAATGCCCCTCCCTAAACTGCAAACCTCAGGATTCCACAGGATGTTGAAAGTGGAATAATAGCACTATAACAATGTAGTGCAGAAAGGCCCACAAATGGTAGGAATAGAAGTTCAAACCATGCTTGGATGTCTGAGTATGTGAGAAACAGGGATGAGCAAGGAGTTTGTTCTGTTGAAGATTTTGTTAGAGTTTATTTGTGTGTGTGTGTGTTTTTCTTCTTTGAAAAATGAGAATTTATCCAGCTGGTACCTTACAGAACTGAGTGTGGACCAAGGTGCAATTTCCCATTGGATAGCCATACTTTTCTGGGCTTGTGATGCTCTCCAAGGAACACAGGGAAACTGCTTGGCAGCACATATTAAAAATGTCTAGAGAAAACTATTTGAATTTCTAAAAATGCAGCAAAAGTGACAACCATACATTAATCGAAAAGTACATGCACACAAGAATGCATACAATTGGAAAAATAAATGCATAAAACCCTGGATGGGCCAGGTAGCATGAACTTGGAGATGTTAAAAAAAAAAAATAATAATCTTGGCCAGATTGGACTTGGCATATCCATTCATCCTTAGTTATTGCACATCCTCAGTTATATACAGTTCTTTAGGTTTTGTGATTCCCTTGTGTACGGATGGTGGCCAAATGTTGCTTAAATCAGAAATGAGCAGCTGCTAGAGATTTGGGGATAACTCATTTCATTTTTCAGACCTCAGAGGCCTGCACTTCTTGCTGTGTCCACCTTTTTTCTTTTTTTCTCCCTCCCCCTTTTTTTCTTTTTTTGCCTGAAAAGGTCTCTCGTGCCCTCTAGAGAGTATGAGAACAATTTGCTTTAGGCCCAGGAGATGTCCCTTTTCAAAATAACTGATTGTAGGTAAACAGTGTGGGGATTGTGGGAGTGTATGGGTTGTATATGCCCATGGGCTACACTATTTCGACCTCTGGCCTATCTGCTGAGCTTCTCTTTTACGCCTTAGGCTTTGATTGACTGGGCTTTATTTCCAGAAACATTTCACCAAAGCCGAAGTTGTTGATCGTGCTCCTTTGTGTAATAAGATTAGTAGTTGCATTTGTATCTGAGGCATTAAATGAAAACAGCATCTACAAATTTCATAAAAAGCTCATAGACAGATGAGTGTTTCATTTCTTATTGACTCTGCACTGGTGGTATGTGCTTGCTTGCTTGCTTGCTTGCTTGCTTGCTTGCTTGCTTGCTTGCTTGCTTGCTTGCTTGCTTTCTTTCTTTCTTTCTTTCTTTCTTTCTTTCTTTCTTTCTTTCTTTCTTTCTTTGCTTTGCTCCTCATCCTTACTGAACTTTGAATTGTTTAGCCTACTTTGGCTGATGTAGTGATTCATGTCTCCTGAAAGCACAATTTTGCTTACAAAATTGCAAAATGTGAGCCTGCAAAATTATTCCTCTGATATGTTGCATTTTAGGTAATACAGAGTTCAAACATCTGTTTGAGTTACTATGGATTTTGGGAGCTGAAAGCACCTCAATTTCCTGTCTATTATATTTGCTTTCATTTCACTGAATGCCAGGAATCTATTTGGTGCTGTGTTTTCTTTTCTAGATCTCTGTGACATTAAACTAGAGTCATAAATATTGTTCATCAAAGCAATTGTGTCATGATCACAATTTTTGTCCAAATCTTGAATCTGCTGGTATGGGTATGTTGGGGGAAGAGGTCTCCTCCTTTTTCTGTATAATTGTATTTCTCACACATCCTGCATATTGAATAAGGGCAGGAATTAAAAAAAATAGAGTAAAAAGATGGAGCAAGTGCACTGCTCACCATCTGCCTTAAAACTGGCAGAACAGATGTTAGTGTCTCTGACAATGTCAACATTTTCTTAAGTACCATTTGCAGCCTTTCTATAAGGATATTAATTAAAGGTACATACCATGGCATTGAGATTAGAGCTATTAAAGTGGAAATGACATTTTGAAAAAGCAAGGGAAGAAAGTTTTACTGCTATTTTTACTGCCCTTGCTGCAGTCCTACGCACACAGTGTGGAAGTTGCTTTTTTTCTGAAAACAGTGTAACCTTCTTCCAATGAAGCATATTTAGAACTGGAATATGTTTTAGCAAAAGTCATATGGGGGTTGGGGGTCACTGGGATTAATTGAAGGAAAACTTTCTGCTCTTTTAATTAAAAGAAGAGTTAATTATCCCTGTTGATTACGTCTCTGCGACTTTATTTAAATATCCTTTCTAATGTAATGGTACAATATGTACGGACCAGGTAGGATGCGCTTGTATTCACAGAGGTGCAAGTTAAGACCCATGATAGTTTACTGCGGGTGGAGGTGTGAACTGGGTGCCCAGCTCTTTGTTTTCAAAAAGGAAGAAATGCATCTTCCAATTAGAGTACATAGGAGGACAGAAGCTACTATAAAATCTGGCTGTGTTAAAACATGCACACACAAGCACACACATACACAGAGCATTTAGAAATAATTGTGACAGTTTAAAGAGAAACATTGTACATCTCACCACTATGTGGAAAACTAAGACTATGTCTTTCTCACCCATCCTGCACTTCCCTCTATTTGTTGCAGAATTGCTTGCATCTGAATTCTGTGAAGAGTATGGCCTACGAAAGCTTTTCCCTTTCTCAGAAACTGTTAGGTCACCAAGACACTTGCTCTGATTACATCCCATTTGGACTACTGTAACGTAGGGCTGCCTTTGAAAGCTGTTTGGAAACTTCAGCGGGACCAAAATACTGCAGCTAGAATGATGACTGGAGTCAATTACAGTCAATTACAGGAATGTATAAACATCCGAGTTAAAACAGCTTTATTGGCTACTGGTTCATTTACAATTCAAAGTGCTGGTCATGACCTTTACAGCCCTATATGACATAGGTCCAGACGACCTGAAAGACTGTGGCCTTTTCCGCACTGGGCTATTAAAATGGTGCAGAGTGACCTCCAACAGAGGTCTTCTGCACCGTGGAGTGGACTGGGGCGGACTACTTTTTGCAGTTCTGCACCTCAGTCTGCTCTGGAGCGACCGGAACTGGTCACGTGGCGTGTTTTTTAAAAACCTCTTTTTAGAGGTTTTTAAAAAGCATGGAGTGCGCGACTCCGTGTTGCTCCGTTGCCGCACTCTGGTGCAGATTTGCAGGCGCGCACTAGTGCGTGCCTGCAGATCTGCCGGGGGCGGGCTTTAGGCTGGCGAGCTTCTCCGGTTAGCGGAGAGCCTCCACCAACCGGAAGCCGCCATTTTGGATGCCAGAGCAGTGCGGAGCGATGAGCTCGCACTGCTCCTCATCCCAACAGACTCGTCCAGATGCTGGAGAAGTCCCGTGAGTCCCGATTTTGCGCGGTTCCTTTCCCACATGCGGAAAGGGCCTGAATCTCTGCATATGAACCAGCCAGAGTTTTGAGATCTGCAGGGGAGGCTTTTAATGTGTAAGCAGGAAGGCTTCTTATTGGGATCTGTATTTATCTTTTTTTTAACTTTGTATGCGTTTAAATCAACTATATTATTTGATTTGGTGATTTTTAATTGTTTTTTAAAATTTTTATTGTTGTTCTTAAAATTGATTTTGTTTGGGAGCCACCTTGGGTCTCACTCTGGGAGAAAGGAAATATAAAAATGAAATAAATAATACATACATACATACATACATAAATGCACAAATCAGCAAAGTTGAGTATGACAGGAAAAAACTTAAATTAACATTGCTCTCCCCAGTTCTCTGTCTATTAGAAATGAATAAGAATGAGCAAATCTACAGTTCTGCTTTTGTCCCCATATGAAGCTTGCACACTTTTTATAAATAGTGTTTAAAAAGGAACTGAAATAAAATTCTCATCCATCCCTTGAAGGTGGACAAATGTGACAGTTTCACTTTCTTCCACACTTGAATGTTGTGAATTTGGGTGAGTTTTGATCAACAGCATAATGATATTTTCTTTTTTCTTTTTCTTTTTTTGATTAAAAACATTTTTTGTTCAACAAGAAAAAAAAGAACAAGCAACAAAATTACATAACAATACAGAGAACTAGAAACATATAATAACACAAATAATAAAATAAAAAATACAGGTAAGAACATAATGTGTTTTTTTATCTATTCCTTTTAAAAAGTACTTTTAATGGAAAAGAGTGTGATGCTTAAATAAATGGCACTCTGATTCTGAGAAGTCGCACTGGATATGATCTGGAGAAGCCTTCCAACCAAGGAATGTAGACTGAGGTATATCTTCAGCATTGTGTGTGGAGAGTACTTTCAGCACGTGCGTGGTGCTAGTTAAAAGAAAGTTGAGCTGAATTGTTCATTAGGTAGCTTTCCTAATGATAGGGTGAAAAGTGGGACAGAAAAAAAAATTGGACCCCTTTGGTTAGATAGTGAAGATGAACACACATTTTGGAACTTTTGAAATGCAGATGGAAGATGAAAGAAGCATCTTTCTTCAGTTCTTTTTTATTTTGCTGCAGTCAGTGGCCATACTGGCTGAGGAATTCTGGGAGCTATAGTCTAGAAAAGTAATGTTTCCATACCCAGGCTTTGGTGGCAAGAGGCAATAGGGATTTTAGTCATTCCAGTTCAGCTTCCCCCACTTCCACTGCTTTTCTGGTGTGGATGGGTGTTTTGTTATGATGTAGCATCTCTCCTGGGACAATGTTGTGGAAAAGAGAATGCTCTTGCCCCTACAATGAAGGCAGCGTGTCTCTATCCCACACAGTCACAGCAATGTCCCTGGGAGGATATTGTGGTGAGCATGGAAAGAAGCCATTTTTAATCAAAATAGTGGCTCAGAGGAAGTCAGACATTAAGAGGCTTCCCTCTTCGATTTGAAAGCTATATTCTCCCCAGCACCCTCAAAGCTGCCAGAATGTATCTCCCCACTCTTTCAATAAATTAGTAAGACTGAGAACACTGGGAGAGACTTTTGGTCTAACACTAGGCCAGTACCATGGGCCCTAGCTGTAAGTTTCCTAGAAAAAGGTTGCAGTTTATAAAAAGCCCCACAGTCTTCTGCAGTTGCAGGTTGCCAGGGAAGATTGGTAATTTTAGACAAGCAGCCCTTGGAGCAGTTTGTCCACCACTAGAAATTTTGTAATTCCAGAACTCCTGCAAAGATTCTAAGAAACTCCAGGACTCCGAAGAACACAGACTTTGAAAACCACAGGTTTCCAAATGTGACATTTTGTATCTGAGTGAGATGTGTATTAATAGAAGACATGACAGTGTAAGAGGAGCTGTCAAAGACTGAGCTATACTTTCCTATTCTCTACTCTTTAAAAGAAGGTAAAAATAAATAAATAAATCAGGAGTTACCCTAAATATGCTTTGAGGTCTTTTAGTTTTTCATGCACAAGTCCCCATCGCACTGCAAACCCCCTTTATATAATTACTCATATTCAGTTTGAATCCTCTGGCATATTCATGGTTTATTACAGTAACAACATGACTACTTTGTGAAAAGCTGTCCTGGAGCTTATTGTATTTATGGCATGTGCCAGTAACAAAAAGATACAAGTAAAGGCTGTAGTTTCTTTAAGATGCATCGGAATTACAATTGGCAAAAGTCTGTGGTGATCATTTTTGGTTCTGTTTAACCCTTTTGTTTTGAAATGTTTGAGCACTGCTGAAGGGACAAAATAGGCTTGTTCCATAGTTACCAGCATCTCATGAATTCACCAAAGGATGCCTTCTTCACCATGTCAAGGTGACGCACTTACCTCCTTGGTCCATGAAGGGCCACTGGTCTTGTCATTCCTCTTGTCTGCATCTCCCCCAGCCCCCGCCCCCTGATTTGGTCTTTGCACCATTTGGTTTAAGGCTTACGTTCAGAAAATTAAAGTTGTTCTCTGGTAGTGGTGGTGGTGGTGGTGGTGGTGGTAGTGGTGATGCTTTATTATTTTACAACAATCAGATAACAATGATTTCTAAACATATCCGATGTCTGTAACAGCCTAAATTGTGTCAACATGTAATCTTGCTAGGGATGGGACGAATCCAGAGTTTTCTGAATCCGAATCCAGATCCAAATCTCTGGAAGGTTTTGCAAATCCACAAATCTCATGAATCTTGAATCTTTTGAATCCTCCCTGGGAGGCAGCTGGGAAAATGAGGGGGAGAGTGAGATCATGCTCCCCACTGCTTCCTCCCCCCTGCGCTGGGCCCGATTGCAGCTGGGGCATCTGGGAAAATGATGGAGGGAGTAAGGCCACTTCCTCCCACCCACTCAGGGCCCGATCATGGCTGGAGTGGCCGGGAAAATGAGGGGAAGTGCAAGTTCACTCTCCCCGCTGCCTCCTCCCACCCTCTCAAGGCCTGATCACGGCTGGGGCAGTCAGGAAAATGATGGGGAGAGTGAAGTCATGCTCCCTGCTGCTTCTTCCTCTTATCTCACCTATATGAAATGTCCTGAGGATCATCATTATTTTATATCAAACATAGTGAGCCATAGAGATCTACTGGAAGGACACGTAGGCAGTAGAGCTATGCAGATAGGTCAGAAGAATAGCACTGTTTTCTGTTGCACATCCTAGGTGAATCTTGAAATGGTTCTCACATTCCATTGGAATGGATTATCAGCAAGAATAACATCAACAGGAGACAAGAGGTCTCTGGGATCAAATTAACATTTCAAACAGCCAGGAATGTTACACTTTGGAGGCATGCATCTTCGGATGAGAAACGCATCTTGCAGGAAACTACAAGGATGCCTGGCTGTATTTTCTTTGAACTACAAAACTGAGATCCGTCTTCATAAAAATGCAGCCAACTGGTCCCCAGGACATTTTTTTTAGCTCTGTTCACCACTATAACTAGGACCCCTTTTTCTCTTCCATTTGGGAGGAGGAGTTCTCCCAGACTCGCAACAATGCTTCTGCAAGTGGAAAAGCTCCCCCTCAGCCTCCGGGGGAGAGGCTGAGATGAGCTTTTTGCTTGTTTTTTCCCAGCCGAAGACTTCTGGATTGGTATAGTATTACCCCAAAACCCTCATGTCTCTCTCCCTCTTAATTTTCACCTCTTTCTAAATTTCTGTAGCCTTGTATGCTTGTGGGAGTGAGTGCAGCTGAGTGATTGTATGGATTTTAACATCTATTTCAATAAAATACTTAAATTTGAACAGTTAGCCTGATTCTTCTTCGTGGTCTCTGTGCCTCATACATTAGGAGCTTTCGTGCCTGCGCGGTAGCGTTCGGAAGATTCTAGAGCTCGATAGCTTGGCGGGAACCCCTCCTCCATGCCAGTACTGCGCATGCTCAGCCCACCGAGCAACAGTCACTCCTCAGTTCTTTCTTGTCCGCCGTTGCGAACAGAAGGTTCTTCGATAGCTTGTGCTTTTTCGGCTTGATTCTTGGCTTTTTTGGCTACGTTTTTTGGCTTTTTGGACTTCGGAATTGACTTATGATTTGTCGGCGTCCTCCTTGGTGACCAGAACCCTGAATACGATGGCGTGCCTTGCGGCCTACCATCGTAACATCCCGGACCGGCTCACCCCGCTCCTCTCTGAGCTGCCTGAGGAGTCCCGCGCTACCGCCACTAACCTCTTTGCTGAGGCTGTTGCGGTCGCAAACCAACAGATCGCTTCATCGAGGCATGCCGTGGAGGCTACCTCAAGGGTGATAGTAGGCGCAGTGGCCCTTTGTCGGCATGCTTGACTGCGGTCATCGGGGCTCCAAGAAGACAGCCACCAAAGGATTGAGGACCTCCCATTTGACGACCAGGGTTTCTTCTACACGTCAACAGACGAGGCCATGGATCACCTCGTCAAGGCCCGTCTGACGGCAAAGAAGATGGGCATTAACCAGCCAACCCCAGTCCCACTGCAGCTTCAGCTCTAAACCATCGTGGAGAAGCTCCTCCTCCTCCGCATATCAACCGCGGTCACCGCGATCGACTGCATCCCGGCCATCCACTTCGTCCGCTGCACGGAGGCTTCCTCGAAGATGCCCGTCCTCTTCTTCCAAGAAGTCTTCGTCCGGGTCAAAGTCACAGTTTTGATGTGTTGTGCAGGACTCCACCGACACCAATCTTCACCCTCCCAGCGGCCCTTCAACAACATCCGAGCCTGGCCAGACACCTCTCCCAGTGGCAGAAAATCACCACGGACTCCTGGGTACTTACCATCATCCGCCTGGGAAACGCCATAGAGTTCCAGGATATTCCGCTGTGAGGGGTCTACTACTCCACTCTGGCCAGCTCGGTATTGCTGGAAGAGATCCAGTCCCTTCTACAAAAGGGAGTGATCGAACAACTTCTGTCCTCAGCCAAGACCACCGGCTTCTTCTCGAGGTACTTCACCATACCAAAGATGGACGGAACCCTGCAGCCTATCCTAGACCTCAAAGGGGTGAATGACTACATCCACCCCAAGAGGTTCAAGATGGTCACGCTACCCTCGACTCTGCCCTTCCTTTGACGAGGGTACTGGTTCGCCTTCATCTATCTCCAGGACACCTACTTCCACATCTCCATCTGCCCGCAGCACAGACAGTACCTACGGTTTGCGGTCAGCGGTACATGCTACCACTACCGGGTGGTACCGTTCGGCCTCTCGACGACGCCATGGGTCTTCACCAAGTGCATGGCCCCCGTCATGTCGTTCCTGTGGACAAAAGGCATCTCCGTCTACCCCTACCTGGACGATTGGCTCTTGGTGCCAACAGAAACTTTACGAGGATATTCACCGGACTCTGACACTTCTCACTTGGCTTGGACTCTGGGTCAACCCGAAGAAATCCCATCTCAAGCCCACAAGGGTTCTTGACTTCATCGGGGCAACCCTGGATGCGGTATCAGCGAGGGCGTACTTACCGCTGGACAGGATGCAGACGCTTTTTCGGGCAGTGTCCACCGCCTTCCATGCTCCGACGCTGTCAGCCAGAGGATCCAACAGCTCCTTGGCTACATGGCTTCGATGACCGTCATTACCTACCTCTCGAGACTGTGCGCATGACCATTGCAGCACTGGTTCGTCCGGGCCTTCGACTCGGTCTGGGACGACCAGTCTCGCCGTTATCAGCTGCCTCACCAGGTGCGCCAATCACTACTGTGGTGGCAGTCCTACAGCCACCTTCTGTCAGGCATGCCGTTCTGGGAGCACAACCACTCGGTCATGGTGATGACGGATGCCTCACTCTTTGGCTGGGGAGCACACTCTGGCGACCTCAGAGTCCGCGGTTGGTGGATTGGACATGAGACTGCCCTCCACATCAACGCCTTCCAGCTGCTAGCCATCGCCAAGGCTCTGCGGGCATTTCGTCACCTCATTGCAGGCCGTACAGTGTTGATCCTCACTGACAACACGACGGCGGTCTGCTACGTCAACAGGCAAGGAGGGACTCACTCCACCACTCTCCTCAACATCACCCTCGACCTCTGGGAATGGTGTGTCTCGCTCCGGATCCATCCAGTGGCAGTTCACCTGGCCGGGCAGCGGATGCTCTCAGCAGTAACAACTCGTCCCATCAGGAGTGGTCCCTCTCCAGCGAGGCCTTCCAGATGGTTCGGGACCGATGGAGCGAGCAGATGATCGACCTCTTCGCCACCAGCCAGAACACAAAGTGTCATCAATACTGCTCGAGGGCCAGCCGTGATCACCACTCCATCGGCGATGCATTCCAGTTTCGGTGGAACGAGGGACTCCTCTACACGTTCCCTCTGTTTCCCCTTCTGGGCTGCGTGATATCGAAGATCCTCGTGGACCGAGCAGACGTCGTTCTCGTTGCACCATACTGGCCGAGGCAGCACTGGTTCGGGCCCCTGTTTGAGGCCGCCCGTGGATGGATCCTCCGGTTCCCGACGGTACTGGACCTCCTCTCCCACTCCAACGGTCTCATGCTGCACCCAGACCTGCTGCTCTTGGCCCTCCATACCTGGAGGATATCTCCATAGATGACCCTATCATCGGGAACGTCTTGACTACAGCCAGAAAGGAATCGACTTGCCGTAACTACCACTACAAGTGGTGGCATTTTGTTGCCTTTGCCGAGGAACGTTGGGAGCCGGTGTTGCCTGTTAACCTGCCTATCGTGCTCCACTTCCTCCTACACCTTTGACAGTAGGGCCTGGCCTTCCCGTTGCTGAAGGTGTACCTCACCGCTATCGTGGCATACCAACTGCCACGATCCTCATCAGCTGCTTTCTTCTGAGACGGTACCGTCAAGCAGTTTTTGAAGGGCCTACAGCACCTCTACCCCCCGGTATCGCCGCCACTGCCGCCATGGTCATTATCGTTGGTGCTGTCGCAGCTCACAAGGCCGCCCTTCGAACCTATGGTGACTGCAGATGACAGGCTGCTCGCCATGAAAACTGCCTTCTTAGTGGCTGTCACCTCTGCCAGGCGGGCAGGAGAGTTGAAAGCCCTACGATGTGATGAACCATACCTGATCTTTCACAGAGACAAGGTGGTCCTTCGGCCTGACATCTCATTCCTGTCGAAGGTGGTGTCCAACTTCCATCTGAGCCAGGACATCATCCTGCCCACCTTTTACCCGGACCCAACTACACCTTTGGAGTGGTCCCTCCACTCCCTGGATGTTCGTTGGGCCTTTGCATTTTACAAGGACAGGACTGCCTCTTTTCAACAGACCCCGCATCTTTTTGTGTGCTATGGCAGGCGTCGAAGAGGCCACAAAGTGTCCACCCAGCACTTCTCCAAGTGGGTGGCCCAGACTATCCACCTGGTGTATGAGCTTGCCGAGAAGCCTCCGCCAGATTTCCTTTGGGCTCATTCCACAAGAGCCGTGGCGACATCTGCAGCCCTCCTGCGAGGAGTTGATCTGCAGGAACTCTGCCATGTGGTGACCTGGCCCCAATCATTGACCTTCCTGCGCCACTACAGGCTGGACTGCCGGTCTCGGAGGGATGCTTGATTTGGACGTGCTGTGCTGGCTTCTGTTCTGTAAGACCTGACCCACCATCCTACTGGTAAGGTACACAGTCTCCTAATGTATGAGGCACAGAGACCACAAAGAAGAACAGGTTGCTTACCTGTAACTGTGGTTCTTCGAGTGGTCATCTGTGCCCTTGTACATGCCCGCCCAACCTTCCCCTCTCTTTCAGGTCCCACTTTACTTGGTGGACCAAGAACTGAGGGGTGACTGTTGCTTGGTGGGCTGAACATGCGCAGTACCGGCATGGGGGAGGGGTTCCCACCAAGCTATCGAGCTCTAGAATCTTCCGAACGCTACTGCGCAGGCACGAAAGCTCTTAATGTATGAGGGCACAAATGACCACTCGAAGAACCACAGTTACAGGTAAGCAACCTATTCTTCTATGTGATCCAACTCCGTAAAAGCTGGGTTAAAAGATCCTTAATTACCTTGCCCTCTTTGCATTGCTAAAGCAGTGTTCATAGCTAATTCCCCCCACAAATGATAATTTTGACAGGTGTTGAAATCCCACTAAGGGACCCCCAGCAAGCAGGGTAACACTCCCTCCTGCCCGAGGCCCAATCGTGCTTGGGGTGGCCAAGAAAACGATGGGGAGAGCGAGATCGTGCTCCCCGTCACTTCCTCCCACCCACCCAGGGCCTGATCGTGGCTGGCACATCTGGGAAAATGACAGGGAGAGAGAGATTGCACTCCCCACCACCTCCTCCCGCCAGCCCCAGCCCGATCGTGCCACCTGCAGGCGGGAGGAGGTATGGATTCAAAAAATTCAATTTGCCTCCTCCTGCCTGGAGATTTGGATCCGTGAATCTCGAATCCTTGCCCAGAATTCAAGGACTCACGGATTTGTTTGGTCCATTCCTAAATATTGCCCTTGGGTCAGCTCACATTAACTGCTTTAAATGAGAGTGGCCATTTAAATGGCTCACCACACATTTTAAATAATTAGAAATTCTAATTCCCAGAAACAATTTAACCTGTGATCAGAAAGCAGGGAACAGAATGCTCTGATATCGGAGTCCAAAGCCCTGCCAGCCTTTTGCAGATAGGGCAGGAGTGACAGGGTCAATTTTTTCACCCTTTTCCCTTTCTCCAGGCACCGGGAGGGAATGAGTATTCACCATTCCTGAATGTCTGATTCTTTTTTTTTTTTTGGTAAAAAAGTTGTTTTTTAAAATAACATGAATAGAAAAAAAGGGGAAAAAAGAGGAAGGAAAACAGTGAATTTAAAAACATCAGATATGTTCATCAGCAAAGTGTGCATATTAATATCCATCCATCCATCACTTTATTTATTTCCTACCTTTCTCCAAGACTGGGATTCAAGGTGGATGAGAAAAGATAGTTACAATAAAAAAGCATGGAATTAAAGCATACAAAATTGAGACTGAAACAGTATTCATTCAAGAACAACAGAATTCAAAACATTTAAACCTTACGTTAAACAAAGATTGGAAACAGGACAGCACCATATAAAGCCCTTCTCTTGCTTCTTTTGTTAAAAATCAGTTCCTGATGGCTTGCTGGAAAAGAAAGATCTTAACCTGCCATGGAAAAGACAACATAGAAGAAGGCAATTTAACTTCCCTAAGGAGGGAGTTTCAGAGTGTGGGAAGAACCACAGAGAAGGCCTTGTTCCCACCAGCCATGCCTGTGAAGGCAGTGGGATAGAGGGAAGTCCATCCTATGAAGAACTTAGTGTTCAGGCAGGCTCATATGGGAAGATACAGTCCTTCAAAAGGGGGGGGGGTGAGCTGTATTTATATGAGCTGACTGTATATCTGATAAAACTCTTACTCAGTGCTATTATTTGTTGAATGCACATTTGGCATGGCTAAAGCGGTACGACATTTTGCTTGTTGAACAACGGATAGTGAATATTTGTCTTTGGAGTATAAATATTTTAACTACAGTGAGAATACACAGGACCTAATCATGTTTACTGTCAGTTAAATTCCAAGTGGCAGAAACATAGTGTAAAAGTACATGTGCATCTACAAATATCAAAGATTGTTCTAATATAAAATTTATAGGCTGGAAGGTATTGGCTTCATCTTGCATTGTAAGATTGGCACAAATAATAATAATAATAATTTTAAGCCTTCCTAGTCATTTCCAGTCTTGAAGATGAATTTACCCTTTGGGGAATACAGCTTGGCAGTACCTGCCAGGAAGGCATTAGTCCTATATTTAAAGGAAATATCCATGATTCTGCACCTATTTTACAGAAAGGGTGCAGCCCATTAGATAGTTCCCTTGAAGTTTAGACTAAAACCTGGATCAGATTCACCATCCCACAGGCAGAGAAAACAACAAGCACCACTGCCAAAGATGCTGTAATATCTAGCATCTCGTTATAGCAGGCTCAGAAATATTTTCTATATTACAACCTTTGCAGATTGCAGGGACATTCTTTCAAGACCACTGTTGAGTGTGTTTGGAGTTCAATGGTTCAGTGGCTAACCAAACTAAAGATCCAGTTGCAGGAATATGTGTGGAAAGCTCTTTTCCAAGTGATTAAATAGACATCTTTAGATGTTTACTTACAAGCTATCCAGCATAAAATTATCCTTAGAGCCCTTTAAACTTATAACAGGTTATGTCAAGCATGAATTTTGAGCTATAATGAGTATTGGTGTTGTTTACTCACAAAGGCAACAGTCATGCAAGTTACAACCTTGATCTCTAGATAAACTCTTTTGGAATGAAGTATTTTATACAATTAATTCTGTACCACACACTGCATATGACTTTATAGCATTGCACTTGTTAAGATATTTATCTTCACAACTGAATCTAGAAGAAACCAGGTACTTTGAATTCTCAGAGCAGCAGGTTTGACTAAGTACATTATCCTTAACAAAGTAGAAAACTGAACATCCACATGTTAAAAAAAATGTTAGGAGACCTTTTTAGATTTGCAAGCTTAAGAATGGATTGTCTTAGACCACTGAGAAGCTATGGGGAAATACATAAGTATTTGGACTCCATTTCCAGAATTCTTTGATCATTAAGGTTTTTTGTTTTGTTTTGTTTTAAACCTCTTAGCTTGCTCTCCCTTTCGTTTTTGTACTGGATTCTTTTTCCCCTTAATTTCCCCCAATTTTAGTACACTTGTTTTTAGGAGAACAGATAGCAGGATACTACAAAGGCTAAGAAAAGGGAGTCCATCCCACTATCATTGTTAGAGAGTGACCTGCTTTAATCTGGAATCACCAATTTGTGGGGAGATTGTTGACACTCTTAGAGTAGAATGATAATACAACACGGCATAAAAACAGCACAACGATGTCTCTGGTTTATGCTATGCTTGTGATTTTGTAGTGCATAGTTTTCACTGAAAGCAAGGAGAGCAAAAAAAGAGAGACTACAAAGAAACCTGAAGTGGGCAGTAACTTTGAAACAAATATTTAATATGATTTGCAGTTTGAGAAAGTATTCTACTGTAGCAGTTACTGTTCTTCAGACTAGCTGTCCCTACCCTGGTACCATCCTAATGCGTGTTGAACTAAAACCCTCTCATCCCAGCCCATGGGACACAAATGGTCAGGCATACAACTGTGTTCCTTTA
Organism: Iguana delicatissima; assembly: GCA_948472985.1. NCBI lineage: Eukaryota > Metazoa > Chordata > Lepidosauria > Squamata > Iguanidae > Iguana > Iguana delicatissima. The sequence goes on from CAOKZL010001525.1 coordinate 138,023, forward strand.
CAGATGATGATAATGATGATGATGATGATCATCATCAACACCATCCTCCTACCTTTTTCCTTGTATAGGGCTCAAGACAGTGTAAAACAATTAAAACAACAATTAAAACATAGTTAAAAATTCACAGAGTACAAAAGTTAAAAAGCAGTTAAACTATGATAAAGTTAAAATGCCTTAAAAACAACAACCACTAAAAACAACAATCACAACAACAAACGTCAGATACATTATAAAAATAATTGTTTCATATTAAACTAAAGATCAATTATCAAAGGCTTGCTAGAACAAAGGAGGGTGCCAGGCGGGCATCTCTGAGAAGGGAGTTCCTGAGCTTCGGAGCAGCCACTGAGATGGCCCTCTTCTGTGTTCCCACCAAATGTACCCGTGAGGGTGGTGGGCCAGAGAGGAGGGCCTCCTCAGAAGATCTCAAGACATAGGCAGATTCATATGGGAGAATATGTTCCTTTTAGCACCCATGCTAAAAAGTATAAGAACAAGAAGACATGTGAGAAAAGAGATGTGGTATCTTTCTGTTTCATTCCCCTTTCAATGTTTTTCTTTTGTCTACAATGAAAATAGTGAACAGATAGTAGCACTACCAAGGCTTCAGATACAATTATTCTTAATGCAAGTACCCAGTTGGCCATCCCAATCTGACTTGGAAAAGAATGGAGTTGGCATCTTAGAGCAGATGGTTGTTTCTGCTGAGAAGCATTTGCAGCCTGCTCACCAGTTATTTCTGTATTTTAGAAAATGATGATTGATTCTTGAATTCTAAATTTACTCCACTCAAAGCTGTCAAATGTTTACTGCACCTGACAATAAGGCATAGAAGGTCATGATCTAGAAACAGGCATTTACTAGTGGTTTTAAGTCATCATGTTTGACAGCTTCCTTAGCTGCTTCCTTTTAATTACTTTTTATCAGCCCATCTTCCAGTTTAAAGGCCAGTTTGGATAATCAATGCAGTAGCCTGTAGGCAGGGATGAGACTGAGAATCACCATTGTGAAGCAGGAATTTGTATATGTGTACAGTAGGAAAATTAAATCTTCAAGTTTAACTTTTACCTGCATTCTAGCATTTTCAACCTCATTTTTTTGTATCTGTGATTTGCTTCTCAGAAAAAGAGGCAACAACTTTATACACAGGAATTCAATCCCAGAGCGTTTAAGAGTTAAGTTGCCAAGACCCTGTGCTTGGATGGCCTTTGTGTTTTCCCTGCATTCATTAAAAAGAAAGAAAAAGAAAGAAAGAAAGAAAGAAAGAAAGAAAGAAAGAAAGAAACTCCAGTTCTTTCCATCTACAGTATAAATAAATGTGTGAATTTTGAGGGGGTAGAGAGGAAAATAAAATGAAATGTGGCAGCACCTTTAAGACTAGCTGATTTTTATTTCAGCATGAGCTTTTGTGGCTATAAACCCACTTCTTCAGATGTAGTACTGAGTGATATTAAGGCCTCAGGTATAAAGTATATTTATACAGTTTTGTGAGAGGGGTAGAATGTAATAGGATCCAAAAAGATGCATATCATGCCCCTTGCCCTATGTTTTCAAAGGGCTGGTTGAGCTGATACAGGTCTTACAGTGATCACTTAGTGTTGATGTCCAAAAGTCAGGGCAGGGGACATGATTTGCATCTTTCTGGATCCTATTACATTCTATCCCACAACTGTATAAACATGACTTATACCTGAAGCTTTAATACTGCTCAGTACTGCATCTGAAGAAGTGGGTTTATATCCCTAAAAGCTTGTTAAGATAAAAACCAGTTAGTCTTAAAGATCTTGTTACCTCAAAATGTGGGTGACTCACGGGTTCAGCCGTGATGCCCGTGCCTCCATGAAATGGTGAGAAATATTGTCTCAAAGAAGAAGCCTACAGGGGGAGGGGGGTAACCAAGATATTTTACACCTATGTCTACTGGTACTAGTGCAGGAAAGAACCAGATGGAGATACAAATGTAAGCTTATTTGTTTTATTGGGGGAATTTCAATCACACACATACAATCCAAGCAGTCATGCAATCACACGAGGCTAACTGAAGGAAAAAGCTAACTGATGAAATGTTTTCGATAGCAAAGTTTTCAGGGAGAAATGGGTGATATTTACCAATCCATAGAACAGTGAGGAAGAAGCAATGTGGCTTAGACTGGAAGTTCAAGGACACTATACAACTGGGAATCATAGTGGCAGTGACAACCAGCAACCAGTGTTCTATGAATTGACTAGCCAAAACTGTTTTGTTTTTTGTTTTTTGCTTTGAGGGCAAAGGTGCTAATGGCTTTCCTGCAGAGTAAACAACAGAGTCTAGAGAGTGGACATTGGGTTCCAGAATGAGCTAATGGCCTTAGCATTAGGTGACAAAAGGGCTAATTGTAGCTTGATAGCTCTGTAATTGTTGGATAGTTATGGGGACAAAAGAGTAGTTTGCTTTGTCAGAGGGAGAGGAGTTAATACAATTGACCATCCTGTGGGAATCTCTTAGATGCTATTGTCGCTAAAAGGTTGAGTCATTGGAGGCTAACCATAATTTCATTATAGCTGAAGTTTCCTGGTGATTTCCTGACTATGACCTGGCTACACCTTGAAGTCTTTCCTGACCTGATTTTGCAATGCATGTGTGAGGCCAGTTTTGGTGCAGCCATAGCAGGGTATATTTTATATTTATGCCAATTCATATTTTTTGCCAGTTACACCATATCAAAGCATGGGAGTGTATGGCTTGCTAACAGTGTTGCCACAGTTCATTTTTTCCCTCCTCTTCCTCCCTTCCTCCTTTTTTTATGCTGCAAGAGACTAACAGGGCTACTTCTTTGTGAAGTTTGGTAAATTTTATGAAAATGAATGGGACTGAAATTTTCAACCATCCCTAGAATATGGTGGTCAGCTTGCTAGATCTTGGTCTCCGTGCATCATATTGGGAACACAAGTGTCATACCTTTGCTGTCACTGAATGTTTTCTGTTTTTACTTCTGTGTCATAACAATGCAATTGTAAGGTGGGGTCACTGTTAAACTGATAACTTAAAAACATGCAATCTGTACCCTCAAAGTGAAAATACATTTGATGGAGGCAAGCATTTCATTTTCCAGCAAATACAAGGAAAGTTAATACAAGACTTTAAAGGCTTAGGGCATACTCCATTGTACGAGCTGTGCTGGCAGACTTCAGTTCTTGCAAGCAGCTATGATGATTTCCTTAAAAATGAATGGATTCAGATTTGCAGCTGCTGTTTTTTTCTCGCTCACTGTGTGTTCACATTTATTGAATAGAATTATTTCAAAAGTTTTCTAAAAGATGTATGAGCATTAGACTGTTCTGAAAGCATCTCCCAGGTCTGCCTAGCAACCTGTCAGCTGCAACAGATTTGGCTGCCTTCCAGTGTATCTAAATTTTCTTATTAAGGTACATTTCTGAGTAGCATGAGGATATATGAGGCATTGTTCTTTTGCTGAAATTTAGAAAGAATTACTGCCATCAGAAGTACAAACTTGGCTATCTGTTTCTACAACATTAATTAAACTGTGAATCGACTTGAGAATGCCATGGACCAGGTTTATCAGCCTGTGAACAAACTATGGTTTAATGTTATGAGGATGAGCCATAGTGAGCTTTTGTGCTCCCCTTGTCACCCATTGCACTCAAAAAAAGGAGCTTAGGTTATAAATAAGTTCACCATTATGTGTAAATATTGCAGCTGTTTCTCTGCAAACTCTTGCCTTACCTTTTCCTTCTTGTGTTCAGGAACCTGGCACATAGTTTTTCTCTTTGTTTGCCAAATTCATTTTCATATATTGGTATATAAGCAGTGATTAAACCATAGGTTCAGATTTCAGCCTCTTTGGATTTAGAACATAAGTGAAAACAAGGAGCAAAGTAGAAGAGTGCTAACATTTAATCTAAAACCACTAAAAACAGTTCTTAAAATGCCTGAAAGAGTGGTTAGTGCTGTAATTCAAATGGCACAAAAGACCACCATTTAGGTGATGGGCAAGCTACTTAAAAGGCCTGCTCTTGTAGGAGGGACACTTAGAGAGAGGTCTCAGGTAACCTTTGGTTAGGAGTACAAGTCATGTGGCCCTCCAGATGTTGTATAACTGCAGCTCCCAGCATTCTTCACCATTTGCTAGGTTGGCAATGGCTTCTGGGACTTGCAGCCCAATAACATCTGGAAGATGGTGTGATTACCACCACTTAAGATTACCTAAAGTAGATGAAGGAGCAGATACTCCTTCAAGTAACCTGGCTCCAAGCTGTTTAGAGCTTCAAAAATTAAAACCAGCACTTTGAACTAGCCCAGAAATGGGCAGGCAACACTGCAGATGGCAAAGTACTGGAAAGTTGAGATCATATTGGCCATTCCAGCAATGTACCCCTTTGAAGGATGAGAGCTCCTGGTATGGATGTGTTTTTTTTTTTTTAAAAAAAAGAACTGGCTAAAGGTATGTGCAAATGCATCACTCAGTAAATAAGCAGTTATCAGTTGCAAATTGTCAGTCCATACAAGCACGGTAAAAGTATAGGAAAGCAGATGAATGGAATGGTGTCAAAGCTGGGGTGATGAATGGTGTCGGAATTAGGCAAAGATGTGCATATGTAGTAAGTTCCAGAAGTAATGGATGCACTGCTCACTACTCATAGGAAAAGATTCAAAGCAGAAAGAGGAAGGTGCTCGAAGGGCTGTATGGGTTGAAAGGACTGGCCAGTGATGCAGGCTTCATGAAGGCAGCTTTCTAAAAGTCTTAAAGCATCATGTTCAAGATCTTGAAAATGTGAGGAAAGGTTGGAGATGACCTGTAGTCCAATAAAATATGTATGATGTACTTTGAGGTTTGCACCTCAATGACAGTAAATGATGTAATCCCATGGGACTCTAGTTGAGTCACTGTGACATGTAACCAGAACAGAGGGTTGCATCAGACATGGGAAAATGCAAGGTTGGCTAGAGTTGCATCAGCAAGGTATGTATATAAGGGGCTGAGTCCTAGCCAACTGTCCTCTTGATTGTCTGAGCAAGTGGCCGGAGGCTATGTCGGATGCATATCTCCACTTGCTGTGGAATGCTGAAACTCTGTCGGAGTACTGTAAATATGTATGTATCGTAACTGAAGAGTAAAAGCCTCCAAGTTGGAAGATAATATTGCGTGGGTGTATTTTTGTGGCTTCAGAGCATTGCTGTTTGTCTAAATCTCTGCTGGGCATGCTTCTAAGCTGTGTGTACAGTCTCTGCTATATTTTGATACACTTTACTCTGGTACAGCTTTTTGGCCATTGCTCAGTGACAGAGAGAAGTGCTATCGCAGCTTTGTGTAGCTCCCATCATCCACCATAACCTTCCGCAGAAAATCTCTAAGAATTATATTAGTAGTAGATATAGAAATGGATGGTGCACCTAAAGGAAGAGTGACTCATATGTGACCGTGTTTTAAAATTAGAACATGTATTTGAATTTAGAATTAGCCTAAGTGGAAAAATGTATACTTTATTTTAACCAAAGTACTTTTAATATTAACAGTAATTTTTGAGTAATTTTCTTTGCTTGCTATTTTATTATTCTTTGCTAAATGATTGAATTACCTGATGTCCTGCATCCGTTTAAAGCAAATATGTCATTTGGTAAAAAAAACATATACCAGTAGATAGACAGATACGACAGATATCTGACACAGCCCATTCCCCCACTCCCAAACCTCTTATCAGGAAATGAGGAATTAACATTGGTTGAAATATGACCTTCTTACTCTGATCCTTCTATGTCAGCCTGACCTCATATGTCTTCTTGGAAGTGGAATATATGTCTTGCCTGCAAGGCAATATTGATGTGTGTCCTTGAGACAGTTCTCACCCATGCAGAAATTCATGTCCAGGAGGAGATAGTCTGAAAGGAGTGGGTTTGTGATAATTTAATGCACCCAGTTGTGCTTGGATGCAAGGGCCTTGTATTGGGGTTTATTTACCTACAGATCTTAACATTATACAAACTGATTAGCAACAAAGATAGTGTCTCATAATTTTGAAAGTTTACAAGTGCTTCTTGGAAAGTACATAGTCAGATCCAGAGAATATGTACAGGCTTGTTTTTTGTAGTAGCTTTCTCATTTTTTTTAAATAAAATGTTTTTCCTTCCTCTTATGCACCAGCAGCACAGAAATAATTGAGGTTTCAGATAGAGCTATTCCCACATTGGAGTAGGTGCGTCATATGCCTTCTTGCTTTCCAAGTACTGCTTTCCTGCTATCCAGTTGCTTCTTGATACTGTCTGGGTTCCCCTGCCCCTTGTAAATACTTTATGTCAGCCAGCATGTCCTCAAATAAACTTTTTTTTTTAAAAAAAATAGGAAATATTTTACACAATTATTTCAAACATGTTGCCATGCCATTTCTTTGAATACTCACTTGCTGAGCAGAGGGAAACTTGCAGCCAAAATTGATACTTTTTCGACGATCATCTGTAATGCTGTTATGATGTTTCCTTCTGTGCTTTGCAAAGAACTACATGTTGGCTGGGAGCAAAAAAAAGCCTCCTGAGTGGCTAGGAAGTGCTTTTGGTTACAAGAGAGTCACCATTAACTCTTTCCAAATGCAACTGCCTTCACTACGTTGAAGTTTTCAGCTGGGGTTTCCTTGAGCAGATTTTGAGGTGGAATGGGGAACAGGAGGAACTATCATAGAAAAGGGAACTGGAAATGCACCACTGCACACAAAGAAAGAAATAGGCAGCCCTTTAGATCCTAAACATTATTATAATATTTTTGAGCCTTAATTTTCATACCCTTTGAGTGCCTGGGAGTTGCTCCATTGGACCTTTGAATTTTATTTTACTGAATGTGTTGAGAAAACTACAATATTCCTGAATGGAGAGGCATAGTGCTGCTTTACATAACTAGGAATAGAAGAGGGATCCATTTGCTTCACAGTTGCCTATAAAAATGGCAGTTTCTCACTTCTTGAGAATAGCAGTGGGACAAAGCAAATCTTGCCTCAGAAGTCTGTACATTGCTGAGACTTCTGCAGCATTTTGGTAAAGAAAAAAAAATGCGCACAAAACTGTGCATATATTGAAAAATATGGACCACTGAAAAATCATTAAAATGCAAAAATTCCAAAAAAGCATATATGGTCAGCCCTACACATTTGTGGGTTTGAATTTCATGGATTTGCAAGTTTCTTCAACCCAGTCCCACACCTCGGGGTTTTTTTTCCCCCTAGGGGAACCTTCCCTGTTGGCAGCTCTGATCAGGTTGCACAGCCCTTTAAAAACCTGTCTCTGGTCCTTTTCCTCCTCCACCGGCCACTGTCTGGCCAGCTAAGGACGGACTGCTGCCCAGTTTCTCAGCATCACAAACTCTGGCCATTTCCACACTCGACTGCTATAGCGCTATGATTCCATTTTCAACATCCTATGGAATCCTGGGGTTTGCAGTTTCGGGAGGGGCTGGCTGGCCCCTCCCGAAACTGCAAACCCCAGGATTCCATAGGATGTTGAAAGTGGAATCATAGCGCTATAACAGTCTAGTGCGGAAATGCTTCTGTCATGATTCCTTCCCCCCACACCCAGGGAAGGAAATGGGTGAGTGACTGGAAGTATAGGCCCACCATACCAACTCCCCCTTCCTTCTCATTTCCCTGACCTGGTTGGACCCTGGGTGCCCATTCTCCTCACCACACCTTGGCCCCCTGCACACAGAGACACACATATATTTTGATATTTGTGATTTTTCCACTTTTGCAAGGTCCTGCATCACTAACCCTAGCGAATATGGAGGGCCAAGTGTATTAGAAAACTGTTTTAAAATGTGTGCAAATTATTTTTGAAGGGATAAAAAATGTTGCACAATCCAGTATGAAACAGGATGAGAATGCCAGTGGGTTTTCACATCTGAATACATAGCGTTATAACATTTTCTGTGTCTGTCATCCTTGATGATGATGATGATAATAATAATAATTATTATTATTTCTATCCCGCCTCTCCACATGGATCGAGGCGGCGAACAACATTAAATACATTAATACATTAAAAAACATTAAAAAACATACCCAGTCCCACCCAAACCCTGCCCACCAATCCACCTAAAACCAACCCCTAAAACACACAACAATCAATCAACTATTAAAAGAACAGCAAGACAACTGATGGGAGGTGATGGAAATGCTAGTCTTGGAAGGCTTGTCAGAAGAGATCAGTCTTGACTGCTCTTTTAAAGCAATTAAGACTGGTAATGTGCCGGGTCTCCTCCGGCAGGCCATTCTATAACCAGGGAGCGATAGAGGAAAAGGTCCTCTGGGTAACCGCAGCCAACCTAGTTCTGACTGGCTGCAGTAAATTCCTCCCAGGGGACCTTAGTGTGCGAGGTGGATTGTACGGGAGAAGGCGATCCTGCAGGTAGGCTGGCCCCAAGCCATGTAGGGCTTTAAAGGTAATAACCAACACCTTGTACTGTGCCCGGAAACTAATAGGCAGCCAGCCAGTGGAGAGACTTTAGAATTGGTGTTATATGGTCAGTTTTAGGTCTTCCGGTGACCATCCTGGCTGCCATATTCTGAACTAATTGAAGCTTCCGGACTAAGCACAAGGGTAGCCCTATGTAAAGTGCATTGCAGAAGTCAAGCCGTGAAGTTACCAGCACATGTACCACTGTTTTTAAATGTTCCACCTCCAGAAAGGGGCACAGCTGGCGTATCAGCCGAAGCTGATAAGAGGCACTCCTGGCCACCACATCTATTTGAGCTGTCATCTGAAGTGGCGAGTCCAGGAGCACCCCCAAGCTGCGAACACAGTCTTTCAGGGGAAGTGTGACCCTGTCTAGGACTGGTTGACAAACTTCCATACCTGGGCTAGGGCCCTTAACAGCGAGTACCTCCGTCTTATCTGGATTCAGCTTCAGTCTGTTTTTCCTCATCCAGTCCATTACTGCTTCAAGACATTCGTTCAGAGGCGAGATGCCACCCTTAGTTGATGCTGTTATCCAAGGCATGGAGAGATATATCTGGGTGTCATCAGCGTACTGATAGCACCTTGCTCCATGCCTCCTGATGATCTCTCCCAGTGGTTTCATGTAGGTGTTAAATAGCACTGGGGACAGGACGGTGCCCTGAGGGATGCCAGATTTAAGCTCCTTTTTCGAGGAGCAACTGTCCCCAAGCATCACCATCTGGTATCTCCCTGAGAGATAGGACCGGAACCACTTAAGTGCAGTGCCCCTGATCCCTAACCTTCTCAGGTGTTCCAGAAGGATACCATGGTCTATGGTATCGAAAGCCGCTGAGAGGTCCAAGAGTACCAGCAGGATCACACTTCCCCTATCGGTACCTAGGCGAAGATCATCCACTAAGGCGATCATGGCAGTCTCGACTCCATATCCTGCCCTGAAGCCAGTTTGAAATGGGTCTAGATAATCTGTTTCATCCAAGATAGCTTGGAGCTGAAGAACAACTACCCTCTAGATCACCTTGCTTAAAAATGGGAAATGGGAGACTGGTCTATAATTATTCATATCTAGGAGATCTAGGGAGGGCTTTTTTAGAAGCGGCCATATAATCGCTTCTTTTAAACAAGCTGGAAAATTGCCCTCACTAAGGGATGCATTAATAATATATCTTATATGGGTCTTAATTGCAACTCCTCCCTAGACGACCAGCCATGAAGGGCAAGGATCAAGAGGGCAAGTTGTCTTTCTTATATTTCCAAGGAGCTTGTCTATGTCCTCCATACTCACTGACTGAAACTGATCCAGTATAATCCTGTTCACGGAATCGCTGGACACTCCACTCGTAGCCTCTGCAGTAACACCGGCATCCAAATCGGCTCTTATCTGAGAGATTTTATCTGCAAAATGATTATTCAAAGCATCACAGCAAGCTACGCTATGTTCTAACAGCGAGTTTGGGGGAGTGGGTATCTGAGTCAGATCCCTTACCACCCTGAACAGCTCTGCTGGACTGGAAGTCGCAGACACAATACGTGCAGAGAGGTACATCTATTGCCACTCCATAGGAATAAAGGAATTCTCTATAGCGTGTCCTGTCAGATAAGAGTCCAGATGTCCGCCAGTTGCGCTCTAGTCATTGTCCAACCTGCTTCACATTCCTAAGTTCTACTGTATACCAAGGATTACGATTTGAAGCAGGCCGGAAAGGACGCTTGGGAGTGATTGTGTCGATAGCCCTAGTAAGATCACAATTCCAAGTATTAACTAGGGCTTCAACAGGATCACCGGCGATACCAACCATAAGACCCTCCAGGGCTTTCTGGAATCCAATAGGTTCCATTAACCTTCGAGGGCGGACCATTCTAATAGGTCCACCACCCCTGCAGGGGCGTATAGCAGCCCTAAGTCTAACCCTGATCAGGAAATTATCCGTTCATGACAATGTGGTAGCATTTATTATCTCCACCCACAGCTGTGCCTGTTCTGTACTGAAGACCGCATCGAGGGTATGACCTGTATGATCTTTCTTTACAGATTTGAACTTTTTTTTTTTTGCTCAACTTTGATACACTGAGAAAATATTGCTTCCAGTGAGCTTTTCCACAACAACACTATCTTGTTTCCTGACATTATAGCTGAAAGGGAGTGTGAGGATAATTATGTCATCTCTCAGTTGTGTAACAGTTGGTATCTCCTTTTCACTCCCTTTAGTGAGTAAATCTCATTATCCAGTCCTGTTCCCATCTACTATTTCACATTAATTTCATTAGAGTTTATTTCACACTTAGTATTTCTCTTTCTGCCATTGAGTAATTGGAGTAGCTAGCATAATTTCCAAATAGTTGTGATATTTTCTGTGTTACTCTTTCTTTTGGTGCATTGTCTCAGCTTATACAAAAGACCATGGACAAGGTAAGTTTTTCCTGGTAACTGTAACAGCTACCGACAGTTGTGGCAGCTCCCCAGAATAAAACTTTCTCCAACTTCACTGTTACATATATCCACAATTACCTATTACCCCAGAGCAGAAGTGTGTACATTTAAATATAGATGTTTGGGCTTAGAGATGACATGGGGAAGTTCAACTTTGCTTTTTTAAAAAAGGGGGAAATTAGCTATTAAATACAATATAAACCTTCAATCTAAGAAAAATAAGAGATTATCAAATATAAGATTTTGATACGGAATGGAAAAGTTAATTAGATTACCCTAGCTGAGCATGGATCAGGCACCACCAATCATGTTAAACATCTTACTCACCAGCTTCCCCAATTTGGCAGGGGCAGTCCCAATTAATTCTCTGTAGTCCCACTTTTTCAGTGCTTCTCAAATGTCCCAGTTTCTCTCTCCTTCCCCCTCTTAACCCCCCGGCCTCTGCTTACTTCAATTGCTTCAGAATTTGACGTGCAAATATAGATGGGACTCAATCAATTTAGCTGGGGCCAGAGAAGGAATCTAACTCTTACATGTTCAGGGTGAGCCCCACTCTATGTAAAATAACACACCAATATCCAATTTAAGTTTGGAATGAATAGGCCACAGTTTTATTGGTTACAGCAGTAGTTAGGTTTGGCATACACATGGATCCAAATCCAGGCATCAACCAGCCTGCCTGTTGATCAATGAACCTGCCTTCTGGCCTGGTATTGGAACCTTGGGATGACAGGGAAGGAATCCCCCCCATGTGAATGCCTCACATGGTACCCCCTTTCACCATGGGGTGCAAGGAAGGTATCTGCTCCTGAGCTGGGCAGGACTGCCTCCTTCTACACCCCCTGAGTCCCTTAAGGGGACCCCCCTCAAACATTATCAATGCCCGAGAGACACTGGTAACCTCTGTCCCAAATCCAGGACCCATGCAACTGCCACAAAAGGCTGGCTGGGAGGAGGGCAGACTTCACTAAGCCTGCCCTCCATCAACCCACCACTGTGGCAACCAACTGCACTGTGACCACTGTGCTCACACATGTGACTGAACTCCCAAGGACCACCAGTTCCCTAAGCATGAAAGTCCAATCCCACAAGTCTTTGCATATTGGTGTCACCATCAGCACCCATGATCTTACATGCCACTTTCTTCCTTTATCCCTGTGCTAACTTGCCACATATCCTTGTCTCTTCCTCCTCTGGCTGTGCCACAATACTATTCCTATGACGCATGTCCTTCTGGCCAGGTTGTGCTCTACCACTTTGTGCAATTACCAAACATACATGGGGAGGTTATTTGTGCATAGAGGTACAGGGGTGGTTACAAGAGATGCTATAAGTAAATAGTGGGTAGATGTTCCTTTTCTCTAAAACTGTAAGCTGAGTTTAATATTGTTACCCTGTTTTCTGGGGGTCCTGGGAGGGACACCTAAATGCGCTTTCAATTATACAAGTTGAGGAAATTAGCCAAGAGCACAAGCTAGCAATACGAGAGGCAGGGCAACGGAGCGAGATTTTTCACCCAATGTCTATGGGGTCAGGCCAAGTCAAGGAGCAAACAGAATTGAAATAATAATTGTGGTTTTTATTAAAATATAATCAAACAGTGTATGCAACACACTCACTCAGAGAACTAAAGAAATAAAGGTTGGAGAGGGATAGAGGGATTTTTAGAGGAGTTGTTGGTTTGGGGTAATACTACACCTGTCCTGAAGCCCGGGTAGTCTGCAGCAGAAGTTCAGAGATATGGAGTCTCAGTACGTGGGACTGAGGGGAAGGCTCGCCAAGCAAAGCAGCAGAAAGGCTGGATAGAAGTCGGGAGCGATCCAAGGAAGCTCACAAAGTCAGGAGTTTTATAGGGGAAAATGTAGCCACTGGCTAGTCCGTACTTGGGAAAAACAGTTTCGGGCTGGAGACAAAGCCTCCAAAACGTCAGAATTTAGCATGATTGAGTTAAGTCTGAATTGTCAATAGAGTAGCCAGTATGCAAACGCGGAGTGCTTGACACTTGAGTATTCAGCTCGTCAAGCTGCCTGCTTGGGGCAGGGAGTTCTTTGTAAGTAGCGTGCATACATAATAAGGGTACTTGCCTTGAGGTCTCCTGAAGCGGCAGTTTGGCTATTTCAGACCTGCCTGTATTGATTTTTAATATTACAGCGATTAGCAACCGAGCCTGTTTGCGTGCTTGTCCGGGGGCCTCGCAAACACATGGGAAGGAATAGGTGAAGAAGGCCAAATTATTGATATCAAAATGATATCTAATGTCACCCCAAGTGCGGCTCAGGAACTGCAGTAACAATATGTTTACCAATAGTGGTAGTATTTTATGCACAGATTTTTTTTTTCCTGCCAAGGCTCTGGGTTGGACAACTCAGGATGTCCTATGGGTAGCTTGATTACACTATTGACTCAGTAATTGGACAGAAATTTTCAGGATCTTCAGTTTCTAAGCTGTGTGAGTCAACCAGAATTTCTCCTACTGGTTTAATCAAGATAGAGAACACCAGGCAACCATGGCAGCTTTCTCAAAAACGTAACTGTGCAACTGAGCTCTTTGGTAATATTCCTGTTGTGACATGGTTTTCACATCTATTCACTAGGCCCTCTTCCCATTTATTGAGAAGCACCTAGCTCCCTTTTGGAGCTTATTTCTTTCTGCCACTCTGGGTCCAAGAAGGAAAAAAGACATAGCTGAAGTGTGTGTGAATGTATAGGCTGGTAGCACTGTTTTCAGAGAGGCATTCTGTGCGTATGGGGGTGAGTGTGTAGGAGGGTTTACAGCCGTTGCTACAATCACCTAAGCAGGGTTGCTCAGAGTGTGGCCTGTGTTTTTGAAGCTACCCCACCAGTCCCTCAAAGCTTCCTGGCCTCCCAAACAACTAAAACATTTTTTGTTGTGGTTTTCAATCAATTTTGCCTTAAAACTACACATAAAATCCATCAGGCCCATGAAAACACCACAGTTCACAAAGTTTCCAGAACCCTCCAAATGCCCCTGCTTTTCTCTGTAACTCCTCTCAAAATGGCAACCAGGAGTGACAGTTCTGTATTCCCACTGATATTCAGGGAATAGAAAAAGATGCATAAAAGATTATGCTAAGAAAAATGCTTTGGGGAAAATACATACATTTGAGAAAGCATGCACCAAAATTTGCATAAATTTCTGTGCAATAAGAACAAGTCTCAGGCCATTTCCACACTAGATGGTTATAGTGCTATTATTCCACTTTCAACATCCTATGGAAACCTGGTGTTTGCAGTTTAGGGAGGGTCCTCAAAGGGGGCCTCCCTAAACTGCAAACCCCAGGATTCCATAGGATGTTGAAAGTGGAATAACAGCACTATAACCGTCTAGTGTGGAAATGACCTCATACACCAATGATGAACATGGATAGAACAAAAATATATGAATTCTGAGAAAGTCAACAAAAATGAAACAGCAATTTTCACATCCCCTATACATCTTCAAATATATTTAAATGCATACATGTACATATGTGTTGCAAATGTGCATGTGTGCATGCAAGCACACATACACATTTATAAGAGCACATGTCTGCTAGAATTCATATATCTAGTTTAGAACTGGAACTTTTGCAGTAAAAGAGGTTCCCCACCTTTTTGTAAAGTTAAAAGTCACAGTCCATAAATGAAAGTTGTTCTTGCCTGTTTATAGCTACAAGGCTTTTGCTTCTAATAACTGGAGACAGATGCGTTACCTGGAGCTAATTTATACAGTCAGCTCTGGCACTCAGTGGTATCATTTATATTATGGACAAATTATGTCTTTGACACTTGCTTATTCTGAGGACTGCATATTATTAGGGTACTTCTTTGTGATTGCTTTTTTATTTCATGTATTTTTAATTTGGTTTGCAATCATATAATATTAAATGCAAACAAGAGAGAAGTTGTAAAAACAGCAATGCAAGATTAAATTTGTTTCAGTAAAGCTGTCCTATCCACACTTAACTTCCTACATGGCCATTTTACTCTCGCTGCCTGTTATGCCTCAGTTTAGCATATAACAGCCCATCTATATCTGTTGCAAGAGCAGGATCAGAGACTTAATGCTTTTGGTAATGCTCTGCCTATCATTATATCATTTTGCTTGCTGAAATTCTGATGTCACTGTCTATGTTTTATTGATTTTTATTACAGTAATTTTATTTTGTTTAATGCTTTATTCTGTGAGCCACTCAAAAAACAATGCAATTGGGTGTGGTACAAATAAGTAAGCAAATGAAAATGGTTAGTTAGGTTTAGAAGCAGAGATATTTCATACAGAGCTGTAGTGGTGTTTCCTGGTTGTTCATCTACCCAGATGTTAAGAATGTTTATCAATATTCCATGAGATTACGTCACAGCAACTCAGCCAATAGCTGCGTTGACTTGAAGAAAATTTCAGCCTGTTACATACAAATATGAGCTCTGGGGCAATCTCTTTGGTGCTGGGGGAATGATACTAGTAACAAATACATTAATATATTAATTTGTTTAATAATTATGTGTAGCAGTTACTATTATGAGTGAATGCAGATTCCTTCATTTTTGTTTTCTTTCCTTTCTTATATTTTCTGTTCTTGTCATGGCATTTTTAGAATAGCTGAAAACATTTTCTCAAGCTAAGTGGACTCATAGTTTATTTCTGTTGAAAATGTATGTTCACAGATGTACCGCTCAAGGCTTAATATTTTTTTAAACCAGTATGCCACATATATATCCCTTAAGAAGAATGTAAGGCAATGGGTTACAGAGAAAAATCATAGAAGCATAGAATTGTAGAAATGTAGAGTTGGAAGTGACCACAGGGCCATCCAGTCCAACCCCCTGCCATGCAGGAACACCCTCAAAGCACTCCCAACAGATGGCCATCCAGCCTCTGCTTAAAAACCTCCAAAGAAGGAGACTCCACTACACTCCAAGGCAGCGTATTCCACTGCCGGACAGCCCTGACTGTCAGGAAGTTCTTCTCGAGGTTCAGGTGGAATCTCCTTTCCTGCAGCTTGAATCCATTGCTCCTTGTCCTGGTCTCTGGAGCAGCAGAAAACAAGCCCTCTCCCTCCTCTACATGGCATCCCTTCAAATATTTAAACATGGCTATCATGTCCCTTCTTAACCTTCTCTTCTGCAGACTATCCTCATAGGGCATGGCTTCCAGGCCCCTCAGCATTTTGGTTGCCCTCCTCTGGACTTGCTCCAGCTTGACCATGTCCTTCTTGAATTGGGGTACCCAGAACTGGACACAGTATTCAAGATGAGGTCTAACCAAAGCAGAGTAGAGTGGTACCAGTACTTCCCTCGATCTAGACACCATACTCCTATTGATGCAACCGAGAATTGCATTGGCTTTCTTGGCTGCTGCATCACACTGCTGACTCATGTTCAGCTTGTGGTCTATTAAGACTCCTAGATCCCTTTCACATGTACTGCTATCCAGCCACATGTCCCCCATTCTATATTTCTGTATTCCATTTTTCTACCTAACTGTAGGACCTTACACTTATCTATGTTGAATTTCATTTTGTTAGCCTTGGCCCAGCTCTCCAATCTATCCGGGTCATTTTGAATTTTAATCCTGTCCTCTGGCTTGTTAGCAACCCCTCCCAATTTGGTGTCATCTGCAGATTTGATGAGCATGCCCTCTATTCCTTCATCCAAGTCGTTGATAAAAATATTGAACAGCACTGGGCCCAGGACAGAACCCTGTGGCACCCTGCTAGTCACTTCTCTCCAGGATGAAAAGCACCCATTTGTGATCACCCTTTGGGTATGGTCGGTCAACCAATTACAAATCCAACTAACAGTAGCCCTGTCCAGCCCGCATTTTACTAGCTTCTTTGCAAGAATGTCATGGGAAACTTTGTCAAAGGCCTTACTGAAATCGAGATATGCTACATCCACAGCATTCCCTTTGTCTGTCAAGCTAGTAACTCTATCATAAAAAGAGATAAGATTAGTCTGGCATGACTTATTTTTGAGAAATCCATGTTGACTTCTCGTGATTACCGTGTTGCTTTCTAAGTGATTAGAAACTGACTGCTTAATGATCTGCTCCAGGTACTGATGTCAGGCTGAAGGGGGATTATTATTATGGTCCTCTTTTTTTCCCTTCTTGAAGATGGGGACAACATTTGCCCTCTTCCAGTCTGCTGGAACTTCTCCTGTCCTCCAAGATTTCTCAAAGATTATAGCAAGTGGTTCCGAAATGACCTCTGCCAGCTCTTTTAATATCCTAGGATGCAATTCATCTGGTCCTGGAGACTTGAATTCATCCAGTGTGGCCAGGTATTCCTGTATCACCTCTCTATCTATTATGTGCCTCATTTCCCCTGCTTCCTCCCCTGCTCCCCAACCACCAGGTTGAGTGCTTATGTCCTTCTGGGGAAAAACTGAGGCAAAAAAGATGTTAAGTAGTTCTGCCTTTTCTCTTCCCCCTGTGAGTAATTCGCCATCTTCTCTGTGCAGCGACCCTATCGTCTCCTTCTTTTTCCTTTTGCTGCGGACATATTTAAAAAAGCCCTTTTTATTGTTTTTAATGTCTCTGGCCAGCCTAAGTTCGTTCTGTGCTTTAGCCTTTCTGACCTCCTCCCTACATCTCCAGGCTACTTGCTTAAATTCTTCTTTCGTGGTTTCCCGCTTCTTCCATTTCCTGTACATGTTTCTCTTAACACTTAGCTCAGCTGAGAGTTCTTTAGTCAACCATTCTGATTTCTTCAGATGCCTTCCATTTTTCCTCCTTATTGGCACAGTTTTAGACTGTGCCTTCAGTATCTCCCTTTAAGGAACTCCCATGCCTCCTGAATTCCTTTCCCTTTCACTATTCTTGACCATGGAATTCCAGCCAGCATTTCCTTAAGTTTACAGAAGTCCACTTTTTTAAAATCTAAGATGAGTGTATGGTACACTTATCTTCTCCTTCCCACTGAATGCCAAATTCCAATAGGGCATGGTCACTCCCCCCTAAAGATCCAACCACTTCTACCTCATTAACAAGGTCATCCCTGTTGGTCAGGATCAGATCTAGAATATTTGATCCCCTTGTTGCCTCTTCCACCTTCTGGACCATGAAATTGTCTACAAGAGAAGAAAGAAACTCACTGGACCTTGCTGTCTTGGCAGAATTTGACTGCCAACATATATCTGGGTAATTGAAATCTCCTATTATTACTGTGTCTCCCCTTTTTGAATGTGCAGTCATTTGGTTGAGGAAGGACGTCATTAAAGTCCTCAGTCTGGGTTGGAGGTCTGTAGTAAACCCCCACCAGAATATCTCTATTGTTTCTTGCTCCCTTAATTCTTACCCAGATGCTCTCGAATTGGGTAAGAATTAAGGGAGCGAGAAACAATAGGGATATTCTGGTGGGGTTTACTACAGACCTCCAACCCAGACTGAGGACTTTGATGACACCTTCCTCAACCAAATGACTTTTTTGCTCCTGCACTGAATCTCTAAGCTACAGCCCTGTACAAACTTACCTGGGAGTAAGCCTCATGAAAGTCAGTGAAACATATCTCTGAATAAACTTGCAAAGAAGTCAAATGTGGAACATATCTACCTAATCCTTCCAAGCATCATATGCTTAAAAATACTACTTTTACCACTAAACATATTTGTTCCTTATATTTCTTTCTACTATGCACGATTGGAATTCACAGCCAGTCTCAGCTAGATCGGACCCGTTAAATCAATGAGATTGATGTGTATCTTAATGTAACATATTTCCATTGATTCAATGAGTTTAATTCTACTTGAGATTAACAATTGGATTTAAGCCAAAGAAAGATACCAATTAGACAAAATAAACTGATTATAGAAAATTATATTAAGGATATTCAAAGGGAAAGGCTATTACAATATCCATAGTCAACAATCTGAATGTAAGGATGCTCGGGGAATTCTTTCTTTGTTAATTCTGATTCCCATTGCTGTAGTTTGCGTTTCCCTGGAACAGCCCTTAAGTTAGGTGGTCAAACTTGTTCTGAGTTTTTTGCCACTATTGCTCTTGTCATAGTTTACTTGTTTCATTGCCACCAGCTCCCTAGAAAACCATGAGACTTGTTTCTTTCCACTCCTGTGAGAGGGAACAATCAAGAACAATCATGTCTATTGCTTGACCATCTTCCCTTTGAGATGTGTGACACTGTAATATAACCCTATGCCACTGAATTCAGAGTACTAAGACTTTTATTATTTAGTAGAATCACTGAAATGCAAGAAATGGTACACTGACAGATGAATGGATAGGATGTGGATATCTTGTCACTGTGGTATATCTCAGAGTTGGACTGTAAACCATGGAATATGTAAGACTACATTCATTATGACAGCTAATAAGGGAGCAGGGTGCCATTTGTGCTCCTTAGCTATTCAGTTAAATAACAAGTCTTAGTCCTTTGAATTTAGTAGGCACTTCCTTCTTGCTCTCCCTCTTATCCTCTCAGACATGGCAGTTTCTTTCATCTTTTCTTGGTTTGAGGGTCTTCATTGGTTATTGCTGTTCAAACTGGCAAAGTATGGCTCATGCCTACAAAACAGGACTGGAAACCAGATTTTTGATCCCAGATTTGAGTCCTAGGTTTGATTTCAGTGAAATAGTGAATTGTGGCTTGTATCAAACCAGGGAGGGATGAAAGAAATGTCATAGGGATGAAGAGGAATGTGTGAGCCCAAGGTCACCCCATACCATCTTTGATAAACCCATCTAGCTTGTTACCAGAATTCAGTCATGACTGTTTGGGATGGTTTGTATGTGAGTAATTAGTAGAATCATGAGTAAAATACAATTTAGGACCAAAACAGATATGAAGAGGGAGATCCAATGATGTATCTGCTGATGTCTTGTTACCCTGTGAATTGGGGGTCCCGAGAGAGGTGCCCAAACAACCAAAACAAACACAACCAAGATGGGGAAATTAGTTGGAGCACTCTCTTGACTAATGAGAGGCAGGGTAACTTAGCAGGGATCTTTACCCAATGTATACAGCGTCAGGTCAGTGAGTAGGCAAACAGTTCAATTAACAATTAAGATTTATTAGACAATTATTAAAGAAAATACGAACATACTTCTAACTAGAAAAGGAAAATAGAGTTCAAGGGGAATGGGTGATACGCCACCTTTCCTGCAGTCCTGGGGAAGCCAACTGTAGAAGAAGAAACCCGGCGTGGCGGCCGAGGGGAATCTGCTGAACTGAGCAGCAGCAAGGCAGAGTAGAAGTCCAGAGCGATCCGGCGAGAGCACCAAAGAGCTCTCAGAACTGGGGGGTTTTATCAGGGAAAGAACGACCCTAGGCTAGTCTGGTCTCGGGTGAAAACAATAAGTTTTGGGTTGGAGACAATGCCTCCGAAAGGTCAGAATTTACATGATTGAATTATGTTCCGAATTGACAATAGTATGGCTGGTATTTAGATGTGGCTAGCTCGGCAGTTAAGCGCTTAGCTCGCCAGGGTGCCCTCTCAGGGCAGAGGGTCTCTTTGTTTATCGCACATTGATAATGAGGGTGTTTGTTTCGGGAGGTCCCCTAAAGCAGATCTGGCAATCTCTGGCTTGGTTTGGTGTGAGCAGCAAATAGTAGCCATGCCTAGCTTCGCGCTTGTTCGGTGGCCTCACAAACACTTGGCTGGTGGCAGAGCAGGGCCGAATTGTGATATCAAAATGATATCAAAGGCCAGGCCAGTACACAGTGGTAACAGTCTTTACTTTAGAAGAGCTCTGAAAGAGCTGCTTCATATTTGTAAACTGTTTAGTCAATTATTTCTTTGAAGAGTAAGCCACACTTTTCTAAAAGAATACAGAACAAAACTAGGAAAGTGGTGCTGTGGGAAGGGCTTTTTCAGCTTTCCCCACTATGGAATTTCTGTGATAAAAAATAGTTTCCCTAGAGCTGTTCTTTGCCTTGCTAGGGAAAAATAAAGGCTAGCCTTTTGGAACCTGAATTTTCTGCTGGTGTGACTAGAAGCTGATCTGGAGGGACAGAATAGATCAAGCAATGGACATAGGGGAAAGATTAATACCCTTTTTCCCAACCCTGCTTCCCCAGTCCAATTAGTTACTCTCTTCAGCAGCTTTCAAGTAAAGAAAAAGATATTGAGCCATCTGATCCTGGATTTCCTACATGAATCTCTTTTTGCCCTTGAGTGTAAATCCAAGTGGTTTGGCACAGACTATCATAACACTTATAAATAAGATAGGATATTATTAAAGGGTACAACTTACACTTGAAAATTATATTATTTCCCTTGTCCCATGTTTATGATGCCAAATTTTTTTTCATAGTCATCAGAGCCTTAGGAGATAAAACCACTTGTGGTTTCATTCCTTGATTTGTAAATTCCAGATATCAAGATAATAAACACTGTATTGGTATTCAGCCTCTTTTTCTTAAAATGAAAACAAAATTTGTTTGTGGGGACTATTTTCATCCTATGATTTAGCAGTCACAATCACATTAAAAATGGAAATCTTTCTATAATTGGTGGCATTATGAGCTTAGATTTAATCACAGCAATAGGCTAATGCAAGCCTTGTTCTTTTGCTCTTATTAACTGACCTACCTTCTGCATGTAATTTGAGTTTGGTATAAGTGCATCCAGTAAATCTATATTTAATTAAAACAGAATAATAATGGCCAGATCCTTAAGTTTCTTTGAGAAATGTTCATGATAGCCTTAAGTTTATTTCAGCTGAAGTTAATTGGACCATCAGTTGTTCCCATGATGCAGTTTGATATACCACATCTCATTTTGCTCAAAGTGGCTTTCCTCATATCTGAATGGAAAAGCAAATAGAAGGCTCTCCATAGGTTTAAGGCAGTGATGGAGAAGAATGTCGTGGTTTTCATATCTCTCAAAGGGATCCATTAGACATCTGCTGAAACTTGTGAAATATAAGTACAATCTGACACTAACATACACATATTTGTGAGGCTTCTGTTGCACTTAAAATGAATAAAATATTCACAAAGCTTGCATACTTTTTTTTAGAAAAAATACAAATACATAAAAATGCACACATCTGAAAAATATGTACAAACACATTTTAATTAAGGAGAGAAGTATAAATACAATGCACTCGTCAAAAATGCACTCAGAAATATTAGGTCTATGTAGTGGGTTTGGGTAAATCCAAAATTCTGAACTGAACTGAGACGATTATGACTAATTTTAATCAGATTGAGTTACAATTGATGAGATCAGCTGGATTTGGACCCATAGTGAAGCAGTTTGATCCAATTTTGAGAGATCCAGAGAAAAAAGACAGTTTTTAAAATAATTTAGATGACAGTGTGTCTTCAACAGCTCGATATAAGGAAAACCCATGGTGGAAAGACGGGTTGAGGAAATGGGGAGCTGGATTTTGTTGAAACAATTGGAACTAAATTGTGACTCAATCTGAATCACTGAATGAGCCTCTGAATCTAAGCAAGAGTGACCTTGCACAGCCCTTAAAAAAAGAATTCCTTGCTAAATGCAGAACATAATACATATATACATTACTTGAGAGAAGTAAAAGCAAAGTCTTGCAACAAATATGAGACAAGGACAGAAGGATGATGCAGATGGGATTTGGAAAAAAGCAAAAAAATTGAAACAGAGAATGTCACATCCCTAGCTCAAAATATTTTTCTGTGTACATATGGAGTGGAATTATGTTTTCTTACTATACTGTTGTCTAGTTCACACAGATGAGATGGTAAAAGAGTTTGGAAAATTTGTTAAATTAATTAATTAAACTGTTAATTTTTTTGGTTCTCTGTTCCCAAACAGTGAGCCTCTGGATGTGGCTGAATTTCATGCATTGCTTGGTTAAAGCTGCAGTCAGTTCTATGCCTAAACAAATTAGATATTTTAAGTTGTTAAAATTCATTAGAGGCTGAGATGGCCCTATCTTTGACAGATAAAATAAAACAAGGGAGTCTCAGGAGAAGGAGGATTAGGATTAGCGAAATTAGCTATGTATTGGCTAGCTTGTTCTAGTTTTGCTGCTTCCTCATGGATTTGTGAAGCAAGGGAATGGAGAGAAAAGAAACAGTGAGCCTATGCCTGGAACAAATATTGGGTGGAGAATAAGAAGAAAATTTGTTTGCTTGGCGGGAAACCCTCAAAGCCATGGCCTTTACAGAATAAGGAAGTTGTTAGAGTCTTTCTGGACAGCAAGTGGGAGTGGGTGTTGTGAATGTCTTTAGTTCTCTTCCTCTAATTTATATCGATTTTATTCTCTGGTTCTATTCTAGTATTTAGGATGACCTACAATGAACCCATTTGTGTTCTTCTAATATGTTTATCAGTCATATCGTGCTGAGCACTTGGATACTTGTACATTCTTTCCGATCCCTGTTCACAGTTTTCTCTCCTTACTATTTCTCTTTGCACTTCCCCTCTATTTTGCTTTCCACTCACACTCTGCTTCAGTGGACCATAGGTCATGATGGTTTGGTTAGTTATCAGTGATTTTGGGCCAAAAAGATATAGCCAGCTAAACCAATGTCCTACTTGGTCCTGCCCATATCTTTCTTTAAACAGAAATATTTGCATGCAGAGGTAATGCTCATTGAGTTCAAAGAGGTTTATTCTCTTGTAAATGGGTATAGAATTGCTGCATTCATTTCTAACAAGCCCATTTTTCTTGGGTGATGAGAAGGGGAGTCAGGAGGATGACCACAGAGGATCACTTAGGCCAGGCTGTCAAAGCAGATGTTTTGGGCTGCTTTAACCATCATTTATTTAGCACCCTTGAGCTATTTTTATTTCTTACTGAACCTTTCTTTGCTTCCGACATTTCACATACATTATGTAATACTGAGACAGACAACAAAAATAAATGGATCCAAACACCACTTTTATTTCATTAGCCCTACAGTGAGAAACTAAGAGATTTAACAGGCAGATGGTTAAGTAAGATGGTTACAGAGCAATGAATTTGTTAGTTACCTAAGATTTTAAACTGGGGAAGCTGTGAACTGAAATTGGGATCCCAAAATCCTGAACACAAAACAAGCATTCTGCCACCTATTTTTTAAAGACCATACTCTGTTGGGAAGCAAAGGATGCAGTGATTTATTTGTACAGGAAGAAAAATGTCCTACATGTGCTCTGAGGCACTGCCAACATTTATGATTATGAATTCTATGCTGCTGATTGAATGAATGGTCTTTGTAACCAGCTGCTTACTAGTGCACTTGCAGTGGATCCGTGCCCTCTAAATTCATCATTCCTTACTAACCTTTAATATCAATCTATATTAATCTTTAATCAATAAGTTGTTTGAAAGGTGAAGGAACCATGTTGCTGCAGAGCACTGAGAAGAGAAGAGGAATGCAGATCAGTGACAGAAAGTATTTGAACAGTTATAGGATCCCATACTTTAGAGCAGCCTTTCTCAGACATATGAGATATTTGAGTTCCTCTATTCCTAGCCAATCATATTATGAGACTTCTAGTCCGTCAGAAAAAGTGCCAGGCTACATACAGCAAATTGAAAAGGTCAAAAGAGACATTTCTGAAGGAGCGAATCACAAAATATACCCTAGGCATCTATGATGACAACCTCTATGTCTTTCTTTGTAAGCCCCTGGTTGGTTCCAAAGACTAATGACCCAAGTAACAAATCAAATAATAGCATTAGTAAATTAAACTATTTCACTCATCATCACTAATAGCAACAAATTATTTCCTCAATTGTAATTGTGAACATTAACAAATTAATTTCCAGATGTAATGTTCCAAACTCTGGTAATGCCATTTTTGGATGCTATCATTTTAGACTTCAGGCAAGCCTGCATGGATGATAGTGCTTAGCAAGAAAAACAACTATTCTGTATTTACAAGCTTGCATATTAGGGAAATTCTGGGCTAGAACACTTTTTTCTCTTTTATATAAAGGAACATCCAATCATACGATCTCTTACTTTCAGACTCATGTTGTATAGTCCAGGAACAGTTTTATGATCTCATCTGTGCAAATTAGGTGTATTTCTCCTAACCGGTTCCTAACAGTTATTTATTATACAGTAGCTGCATCATTTTTACTACAGGGGATATGAAACAAGATCAAGAGCTAATCATTTGGAGCATCCAGGCATGTGGAAAGATGAATGTTATCATATCTTTTCTGCTTTTTCCATTCAGTTGCAAGGATGAGGATAAATACAGTCTGTCTAACTACATGGCTAGATAGTCAAAACTCATCTCATCACATGGTTTAATGGTTTTCATGGCAAGATAGAAGCAGTCACCATATAGCAAATGTCCTCATTAAATTTGCATAGCTGGTGAGAATCAAAATAAACAAATGAGTAGTTCCAAATGCATGTGAAGTCACAGTTGGAATAACCATTTGAGTCTGGCACAAGAATACAACATGTTTCCATATGAAGTCAAAGTGTGTACCTTGGGCACATTCACTGACCACAACTGAATCAAGGTATAAGAAAATAACAAAAGGACAGAAGCATTGGCAAGACAAATTGCCATTGTTCTGCTTATACTCTATGAATATATTTTGAATTTCACCATAATACTTGGAAACAGATCAGTTGATGCATTGGTAATGGTTAGCCTATTCCCAGTATCCATTGTGAGATTTTAGATGTGGAAATTTAGCATGTAAATTAAAGCACAAGATGTATTGGCATGGCTACATATTAGCAAGAATACTTATTACTCCTTGGATTCTCACATTTACCAACTGCTAATGAAGACAATAGGTTTTGAAGGTGAGACATTTAGAGGGAGAAAAAAGACCTGTCCTATCTATATCTTGCACATTACTGCAACAGAAGTTTGGGCATAGGCTGCAGTGTTCTGTACGTAGCAGGTGCAGCTTTGCTAGGTAAAACAAATGGGAGCCTAATGTTGGCTCAAAGCAACCAACACTGTCCAGACTCTGACTTGATTTAGCATATTTTTTTTGTATTTGCAGGTAGAATTCCATTCTTCTGCATGGACACCCAAATGTTTCTGGTCTCTATCTCTCATACACATATGTGCCTCTCTAACTCAGAAGTCTGAGTGGGGAATATTTGTTTCCAGCTGTTACCTGAACATAAAGTGTTCTGTTGGCACAAACCTCATTCACTTCAGAGGGACTCCAAACTTGAAAATTCTTTGAAAGGAGCAGCAAGCTACTTTGTTGTGGTGGAGGTTGTTTGCTGGACGTGATGAAATAATAATGGGCTGGATTCAGGCCAAGTTAGCTGCAGCTGGTCACACTGAAATCAGTGGAACTTAATGTTCACCATTACTTACTTGTTTTCATTAATTTTAGTCACTCAGTGTGCATAATTTTTTTTTTTTTGGACCCAACTCAATGTAATAATAAAGTAAGGCACTTAGCTCAATGGCAATGCAAATGCTGCAATGTCTGAGAGACAAAAGACAAGGTACATTCCAAACACAGTTTGTTGCATATCTCTGACAGCAATTCTATTAGGCATATCATTGGCTTGACTAAGGCCTTCTCTTAACCTAGGAAAAGAGAGAGTTAAACTTAGTCTTTAGATTGTCTTGAAGCCTTTGCTGAAAAGTATGGTTTGCAAATCAGTAGTTGGTGTTAGAGAAGAAACAAAGCAGTTCAACAAAATTAGAATTGAGAGAAACAAACAGAGCCAAGGGCTGTTTAAAATGCTAATCATGGCTGGTTGCTTCTTCAGTTGAAGGTGTAAGTGCATATCATGATTTATTTCAATGTATCTTTTGTATCACCATAATTTATATTACAAAAATATTTCTTTCATTTAGCCAATATATAATTCCACAGTTTTCAGTACAGTACGTCACTCTCTCTCTCTCTCTCTCTCTCTCTCACACACACACAACCATGTAGTGAAAGAAAAAGTCATAAATGTAGCTTCTCAAAGGACAGAGACAACTTGAATCTCAAGGGCAGTTACTTTTTTGTTGTTAATGGAATTGGAATTTTATTACCTGTCTTTTATTGCCCTTTGTCCCTGATCCCCACAAGGTCAAGAAGGGGAGTGTCCTTTGCCTGTGTTGAAATCACTTAGGAACAACTGAATTGCAACAGAAAACAACATCTGATACAAAATGTAAGCCCATGACTCTACCATTGTCACTTTTCTTCTCCAAGTATGACTTTTCAAACATCTTTTGCTTTATGGAGAAACCAGTGGAGTTTCAAAAGCTTGCATGATGCATTTTGTGCATTTCAGTTGGCTAGTAAAGGTATCACTCTTCTGTGGACTTTGGATTTGAGTGTAGCTTTTTACCAACATATCATCCAGCCATCTAGAGGGACCCTATAGATGTATGTGTATAAATTTCCACATTACAGGAAGGATCCTAGACAATCAAGAATCCTTTATTGGATTTTTTAAAGCACACACATTGTATGCACTTGGGGCACCAACACACAGCAATCAAATGCATGATGGGCATTTGTCAACTGATAAGAGCTGGCGCTGTGCAGTGCAAACATCTTATATACTTTTTCAATGGTTAAAGGGGGGAAGAAAGAAGGAAGGTCCTGATGCCTGCTGAGAGAGCTGGGAAGAAAGTGAACAGACAGAATGGCTGAATGGACATTGGGACTGTGGAGGAGGAAATCCAGTGAACCCTCCTCCAAAAAAAAAAAAAAAAAAATGGAGAGGAAAGCAAGGGTAGAGAAAAAGAGAACAGTGGAATAGGATGAGAGACAGTTCAGCTGATAGAATGGGTGGGTGGTAGAAGAGGAGGAGCATCTGGACTGATAAGGAGAGAAGAAAAGAACACTTAGTTCCATTTGTGAGCTAGAAGCCGTTTTTAGACTAAGATTACATCTTAGAGCTGAATTTAGATAGACTTTCTGTATACCACTAGTATTAGTCAGCAGCAGAGATGGAAAGAATATTAGAATTTTTTTTAAAAAAAATGGTCAAAAATATATTTTTCTAGAGTTGAGAAACACTGGTGAGAAGAATCTTGGACTGATGAGAATCTTTGCAGTTTGAGACTTATTCTGCACAAAGTTGACATGTGGTTGTTTTGTGAAGGAAACAGCATTGTCTGCGTAGGAAACAGCTTTTTCTATGTGGAAAATAATATTTCAACACAGAAATATTAATTCTTGTGCAGAAAATGCTGTTTCTGCACAAAAATACTATAATTGGGGATTTATTCCACGTAAAATTTGCACATGGTTTATTTGCATAAGAAAAAAACATTTTCTGCCAAGAAAACAGCATTTTATCTGTAGGAATTAATATTTATGCATTAAAATATTATTTTCCACACAGAAAATGCAGTTTCCCACACAGACAATTCTGTGTGTTTTGCAAAAACACACAGACAATTCTGTGTGTTTTTGCAAAACAACCACAGGCAAGCTTTGTGCGCACTAGATCCCAAATTGTGAATATCCTTAAAAAATTGCATGGTTTTCGGAGATAATTGGGAAGATAATTGCGGAAGTTACTCATTGTTACCTGTGAGAATAAACATAGGCCATTTCCACACTACATTGTTATAGTGCTATTATTCCATTTGCAACATCTTGTGGAATTCTGGGGTTTGGAGTTTAGGGAGGGGCATTTAGAATTCTGAGCCAGAGAGCTCTTGGCCTCAGTAAACTTGATAGATGAAGAGAGTGCTGTGGATGTAGCATATCTTGATTTCAGTGAGGGCTTTGACAAAGTTCCCCATGACATTCTTGCAAAGAAGCTAGTAAAATGCAGGCTGGACAGGGCTACTGTTAGGTGGATTTGTAATTGGTTGACTGACTGAACCCAAAGGGTACTCACCAATGGCTACTTTTCATGCTGGAGAGAAGTGACTAGTGGGGTGCCACAGGGTTCTGTCCTGGGCCCAGTGCTATTCAATATCTTTATAAATGACTTGGATAAAGGAATAGAGAGCATGCTGATCAAATTTGCAGATGACACCAAATTGGGGGAGGGTGCTAATACGCCAAAGGACAAGACCAAAATTCAAAATGACCTTGACAGATTGGAGAGAAGGGCCAAAGCTAACAAATTGAATTTCAACAGAGGGAAATGTAAGGTCCTATACTTATGCAGAAAAAATGGAATGCACAAAAACAGTGTGGGGGACATGTGGCTGGATAACAGTATGTGTGAAAGGGATCTAGGAGTCTTGGTGGACCAGAAGCTGAACATGAGTCAGCAGGGTGATGCGGCAGCCAAGAAAGCCAACAGTGTAGAGTGGGAACGGCCTTAGTGAAGAATTACACCTCTAGTCTGTCAGGGGAATGTGAATTTTTCTTATCTAGACCTTGCTGACCTTTGCCTTCAGATGTACATTACACAGTGGCATAACTGGGGAGGCCGAGGGAGCAGTCTGCCTGGGCATCACATTTTTGGGGGTGCTGCCAGGCCACCCTCCACACGCCGACAGATGTCCAGCACCTAGATGGGCACTGCAACCTACTGGAGAGGTCTGCTGGAGGGGGTATGCCGCTCCAGGAAAAGGGGGCATTGTTCCCCCTCTCGTCCCCTTCCCTCCCTCTCTCCCTCCCAATCTGGAGTCAAATCTGTTTCCATCTGAAGCAGCAGTGCTGGCAGACCTCTGGCTCAGGTAGAGAAAGAGGGAGGAAGAAAAGGAGGAGAGGAGAGGAGGAGCCAAGAGGAGGCAGAGAGAGGTGCCCACCTTCCCCCCACTCCACCTCTGAGACTGGGGATGAGCCCAGCCCAGCTAAGCCTCCAAAGAGAGAGCGAGAGAGAACCCTTACCACCATGGGAATACTGGCATGCCTCTGAGCGCATGCAGAGCCCCCCTCTGGGAGTGCATACCCAGAGCCCAATCACCAAATGCCAATGGAGCAGTTTTTATTTGGTATTTTGGATAGGTTTTCTCTCCCCGAGAGGGGCGGCAAACCCAGGGACTGCCCCAGATGGCAAGAGCTCTAGCTATGCCACTGACATTACATCTCCCACTATCTGCTTATTTCAGAAAATCCTTCCAGCTTTGTATTTCTATAGTAACCAGGCATATTTAAGTTGCTACTCTAATACATCACATCCTACTGTTTTGCTCTACAGGCCAGCAAAGAGTGGGGGATGGTCTTCTCCCTTCCTTCTGGTTTACTGAGGAAGGAGTTGGCATGGCAGCTACTCTGCTTCCCCTCAGGCTAGAATAACAGAGTGGCTCAATTGCCACTGGATCACTTGAGGAACTTTTCTTCATCCTGGCTGCCAAAGAACTCCACAGCAAATAGCTTGGCTTCTAGGACTGTGTTCTGGGAAGAGCGTCTGGAATTAATTTCCACATTGGAAGGTGTTCATCAGTCTTGTTTCTTTAAAAAGAAATCCCTAGTGAAGAACTGGCTATAAACATCCTCTTGCATATTTTTTCCCCACACACACATATGCACTCAAAAAGAGTTTTTCATTCCTAAAAGAAATGAATTTTCAATATTATCTGGAAATTGTCGGTTATCTCCCAAAAAAGTATCCAAATGTGATTTTAAAATGTATTATGTTCACATATACTACTCTTACACAGAGACTTTTTTCAGCCTCTGCATAAGAAGCTTTAAAGACCATGTTTTTCATGTGACTTCAACAGATAATTTAGTCATATTGGAGCTTGAGAAGTTAATATTTAAAGAAGTGGTCACTATCATCCAATGGATTAAACTCCAAACAGCTTTTTTTTTTGTTCATTGTTACAATTTTTAAAAAGTGCCACTTTACTTTCCCTGTTTTGAGAAAATAATTAATAGATACTTTTGGTTATTTTTTCTAAAAAATCTGCATGCTATAAGCTGCTGAACTGTGGTACAAAGAGCTATACCTCACTGTTGTCTCAAGACTCTCAGAAGAACATGGGACAGGAGCACAAGATGCAACATGCACCAGCCCTTTAACCAAGTAATATTCCTGGTCCACTATTTAACGAGACCACATTCCTAAAATTATAAATGTAACTACAATCTACCCTTGCACTGCAAAAGGGATGACATTATCCCTTGCTAAGTTACAAACAAACTGTATCTGTATCTTGGTTTCTGGAAAAATATTAATTTCAAGTGACCAGTTGATAGAATAGGAAAATGACCTCAGATGCTCAGATCTAAAGTGAATTGCAAAAATGGACAGAATTACAGCTGGTCACAATAAGACTCTGCATCGTTTCTCTGGGTGTGATGGTTTCCTTTTTATTGCCGGTGCTGCAACAAAGTGCAGTTTTATCCCTCTGGAATTTTAAACAATTTACATTTACTTCAATCTGTGACTGCCTTGTGCAGAAAATGTTAGTAAGTGTTCGCTGTGTTGATGAAAAAAGGATGTCCTGATCAGAGGCAGATGTAGGGTGGGGCAACTGGGGCTCATGTCCCGCGTGCCAGGGGGGCAAAAAGCAGAGCCCCTCTTTGTCCCTTCTGCCTCCACTTGTCCCTTGCCCCCACTCGCCACACCTCCTGCCATCAGTCGCCCCACACCCTCCCCTCCCCCTCCCCCACAGGCGCTCACTCCAGCCCCTGCTGCTTCCGCCTCACTGCTGCCACTCACCCCTCCTTGTGCACTTGCCCCTCCCCCACCACTACTCGCCCCTCTGTGCGTGCTCACCCCACCCCCTGACTGCTGCTCACTCCTCCCTACATGTTCACTCCTCCCCACGTGCTTGCTGCTGCTCGCCCCTCTTCCCTGCCACCACTTGCCCCTCCCATGCCTTCGCCCTACCCCTGCCACCACTTGCCTCCCCACTGCTCGCCCCTCCCTTGCCAATTGCTCCTCCCACCGCTGCTTGCCCCTCCCCATGCGCTTGCCCCACCCCCACTACCACTTGCTCATCCCTATGCGCTTACTTCACCTCTGCTGCTCGCCCCACTCCCCAGCCACCGTGGCTTATCCCACCCCTTTGCCCTGGGTGCCGTTGAGCCTCCGTCCATCACTGGTCCTAATACTCAGAAAACCCTGTGAAGTACAGAAAGAATAGGCCTGAGATTCTTTGCTGTTTGGGATTACTTTCAAGATAATTCATCTGTGTAGAAATACATACTTGTTTGTTCAGAAGGCAACATTTTGGCACAGGAAGCCACTTCTATGCAGAAAATATGCTTTCTGCACATAAATGGCTGTTTCCTGCACACACAGACACAGACACACGCGCGCGCGCACACACACACACACACACACACAATACCCTTCAGCATGTTAAAAAACATGCATTTCTGTTGGACTAATTTGCACACCAAAAGTTCCTGGACAGTGAATAATGTTTAAAAAACTGTGCAAAATGCTTGGTATTTGAAGGCAGAAGTGAGAAAACTGTTGAAATTATTCATTTTTGCCCATGATAATGAAAATGAGTGAAACTTTACATCTCTATGTGCCACAATGTTTCATGACCACCTATGCCACCCTTCTCCGCAACCTGGTGCTCTCTAAATATAGTGACTACAACTCCCATAATCCTAAGCCAGCAATGAATAAGAATCATTTAAAGCCAAACACATTCCAAATATTCATTAAAATCAGATAAAATGTGTGCTTACACCATAACAGTGTAGTGTAGAAAGGCCCAATGTTAGCTTACAATGCTTCCTAGAGAAACCAATGATCAGGATGTTCATATTGGCCATGTAGGGGTCTTCTTAGATGCCCTATGCATATTTGTGGTCTACAGTTAATGCAAGGATAACAGACTCACAAGGATAACTGGAGTCAATATGGGGGTACTTGGATACATGTGTTTGGAAGCATATTAATGTTAGGATCTAAGCAAGATTGTACCTTTGACTGGTAATAAAAAGATTTAGTCAGTAGTGTTTAAGTGTTGCCAATTAATGGGCAACAACATTCAGAGCATTAATAGATCAACAAAAAATGTTAATGATCAAGTGTGATGCTTAACAAGTTAGAAAAGTCGTCTTGTCAAACCAAATCAGACATAATTATGACAATAGAGCTCTTTTATCATAGCAACGTTTAACCTTTTCAGCTAGGCAATGCCCCAGCTGGAGGGTTTCTGGGGTACTGGGAAATGACCTCTGCAGCCCTTTCCTGGTCATAGGACATGCTGAGATCAGGGATCCCCTGAGGTCCTTCTGGAGCCACTTCTCTCAGTCTGCACCATGACTGTTCAGTGTGCCCACTACTGAGTACTACAGGTGTCACTTCCCAGTGCCCTGGTCTGCAGTTCCTCAGAAACCCTCCCCTTAGGGCACTGGCAGACTGAAAAGATGGGTTTTCGGTGTCATGTTCAGATGTTAACACACTGTAAATGTGAATCCCCAAAAGTTATGAGATTGTACGTCCAGCTTATGATCTTGTAACAACTGAACAGAATGCCAGCCACAGTATTTACATAAAATGTAGTTGGTTATTAATGTTGCTACATTTTATATCGTCCTTCTTCTAAGCAGCTCAGAACAGTTTTTGTCATTCTTACTATCAATTTATCCTAACAGTATGAGTTGTGAGATAGGTTAGGTAGATAGTATGTGAGTGACTAAATATCTAATATGCTTATGGGTGAATGAAGATTTGAGCATAGATTTCTGTGGGCCTAGACCAGTGGTTCTCAACCTGTGGGTCCCCAGATGTTTTTGGACTTCAGCTCCCAGAAGCCCTGAGCATTGACCATAGTGGCTGGGGCTTCTGGGAGCTGAAGTTCACAAACATCTGGGGACCCAGAGGTTGAGAACCACTGGCCTAGACCAACTCTCCAGTCACTAGGGACTGACCACTGCCTTTGATAACTGCTTGGATTGCTATTTAGTGAGATCCTGCATCCATAGCAGGTAGCTGGTGAGATTAGCTTTGTTCTGCTGCAAAGTTTTCTGATACGTTTTTTGTGCTGCAAGCTAAGTGGCCAAACGTGCTCCCTCCTGCCCTGGCAAATAACACTTTCATTCCATTTTTGAAATGATAAGCTACCATCTATACAGTAGCATTTTTGGAATTTTTGACAGATTTTGACCATGGTCAAGCAACAGGGGAATTGGTGTGAAAGAGGTCAGGTTCAGAAGCAGTGACACTGAGATAGAGTTAGAGCTTGCTAGAGAAATTTCAGTGCCTTATCTCATTTGAACTTAACTTCTACTCTTCCTATACTAGTGCCTTAATAAAGCTGGATTGTTTTGATAGAGATTGCAAGGTCCACAGTCAGAGCTTAAAAATAACCAGATATAAATAATGATATACTTGTAGTTATTTCCTTTTCCCTACAATGATGGGATAGCATAATTATTTTATTTACTATATAAAAGTCAAAGTTTGTCTGTGAGTTTGTCTGTTTGTCTGTGTCAGGCAGGCAAAGACCTCATACAATTGGCTGGGAGGACCTCATATGATTGGCTGGCTGTGAAGATTCTATGGAATCCTGGATGGCAGTTTAGGGAGGGGCCTTTAGAATTCTCAGCCGGAGACTTCTTGGCCCTAGCTGGTTGCTATGGAGGTGAGGCCTACCATCAATACGGATGCCAGAAAACATTTGGGAGGCATATGTGAGATAAATTAAAGTGACATACACAAAATTTTAAAACTACCTTAACAAGCATTACCTATGAGTAGGGACGGACCTTTAGAACTCTCAGTGAGAGAGTGCTGAATAGGCTGGTAGATATAGAGATGAGGCCTGACAGCAAGGAGAACGGCATTGAATTTCCCTCAGGAACCCAACCTCTGTATGTTAACAACTCTGAATACAGATTGGATTGGAGAATATGGGGAAAAGTTACAGATACTGAAATAGGCTGGTTGCTATGGGCATGAGGTCTAGGAGCAAGGAGGAGGAGGACAGTGTATCCCGCAGGAACCCAATCTCTGTATCTTAACAACTATGAATACAGACTGGATTGGGGAATATGGGGAAAATTTACAGGTACTGGAATAGGCCGGTAGCTATGGACCTGAGACCTAGCAGCAAGGAGGAAGACAGAGTACTCCCTCAGGAACCCAAGCTGTGTGTGTAAATAACTCTGAATACAGATTGCATTGGGAAATATGGAGCAAAGTTACAGGAACTGAAGAAGACAGTTTGATGAGTTCTTAAGAGGAAAATAAAAACCCTGGGCAACGCCGGGAAATACGCTAGCTTTGATTATAGTTTAATAAAGATGGCATCACTCCTTTTAGTAGTGTAACTTTTATGTTAAAAAGTGTTATAGTTACAGGCATACAAACTCATTAACTCATGGAGAAGGACTATTACATTTTTCAAATGCTCTGGCTTCTGAGACAACGAGGTGGATAGGAGGAGAGGCAGTTTTGTATCACAGCCAGTGGCCGGTATATTCAGATTTTTAAAGTAATGAAAACTAATCTTAAGTACTTTTGAGACATGGGGAAAGTGAAGCATTACTTTTAAATATCTGTAATGACTATGGTAACTAATTATTGATTTGGAGAACTGTAATGTATAATGCGTTAAATTGCATTTCTAAAAGTAACTTTAAAAATTCTGGAGATCATTTCACATCATCACTGGGAACAAGATCACAGGCAAGCATGGTGAAACCAGCACCGGGCTTCCAACTCTGACTATCTGAAGTTAAAGGGCTATAGCATTATCAGTGAACCATCTTGACCTGCTGGCATTTGTGCTGGATAGCAAAACAGATCAGTAGGAGTTGGCACAGTTTAAAAAGCAACAACACAACACTTTCTAATTTGCCTAATGATTCCAGTTTCAGACTGTACCAGAGACCAGAGTTTGATGAGAGTTAATCCATATGGTACATATTGAACAATTGTGGACAACCTTTTCAAAACCATCGTAATTAGCTCCTAATGGATTTTGTTCTCAATCTCATACTTGTACTAATCCAAAGGCTTCTAGAGCCATGACAATTTTCTTATGGTGATATTACCATGCCAGTGTGATCCTCCACACCCTTGGTTGCTTATCTGCCTTGTAAAATCTTAGTCTGTGTTACGTTGCATACAGTTTAAAAAGTAGAAAATGATCATTTGCATAACTTGTATAGACTGCTTTGACTATTATACTCTCTAGCACAATAGGAATTAAACAGCTATGCAGTATTGCCAGTACAGAACAAAAAAGAGATGTGCACCTTGATTTTATATGTGTTTCTTGCCAAGTAAACTCCACTGAATTCAAGGGGATTTGCACTCAAATATGTGTGTGTGTGTGTGTGTGTGTGTGTGTGTATGTATACATATGTATGTGGAAATGTGGCCTAAGGAAAAGGTATCTGAGAAATGTCATTACACAGGAAAATAATAGTCTCAATAAGAATGAGATATTTATTACCCAGAAATAAAGGTGTTGCATTGTTCATAGTGCTAATGAAGAGATGCAAGAGTTCCATCACAGTCAGTAATAAAATGCGCATAAGATATGGCTGCTAAAAAACTTAATGTAATCTTAGGCCATATTTTACAGAAGCACTGTGCCCAGATCAGAGGAAGTAACAGTTCTGTTCTGTGCTGATCAGCCCACATCTGAAGTACTGTGCCAAGTTCTAAGCATCACATTTTAAGAAAGCCATGAAACTGGACTGTATTTAGAGGTACGGGGTCTGAAAGCCAAGTCCTGTGAATTAACAATTGAAAGATCTTGGTTTGCATGCACTAGAAAAAAAGATGGTTAAGGACAGAGTTTGGAATGTTATTTTTAAAAAGCAACTATTTATATCACTTTCTAGTGTATTTGCCCGGCGTTGCCTGGGATTTTATTTTCTCATAGGTAATACTTGTTAGAAATACCTTGGGAATTACCTTACCTTAGGAATTAGATGCAGTTGAAATGCACATGGATTTGAGATCTTGTTCCAAACAATTGTCCAGTACCTGTAACTTTTGCCCATATTCCCCAATCCAATCTGTATTCAGAGTTGTTAACATACAAAAGTTGGTTTCCTGAGGGTATACACTGGCTGCTAGGCCTCATCTCCATAGCAACCAGCCTGAAGCCCAAGAGCTTTCTGGCTGAGAATTCTAAAGGCCCTTCCCTAAACTGCAAACCCCAGGGTTCCATAGAATCTTCACAGGCAGCCAATCTTATGAGGTCTTCTGGCCTCACTCAGCCAATCTTATGAGATCTTCACCTGCCTGACACAGACAAACTCACACACTTTGACTTTTATATATTAGAAGATTACTTTAACCACTCACATCTCAGATTATTTACAATGTAGAAGAGTGTACAGTAGCCACATGTGCTGTACACAGATGCACTGAATAAGTCACTGATTCTATCCCTCTGCCATCTCCCTTTTCCCCAAATAAATGTTCTAAATCCACATCTGACTCAGCCTTCAGTGTGCAGAGAAGCACCATCTTCTCCTTTGAAGTCTCAAAAGTTTATGCTAACTCAGTTGGTGCATGCCCTGTGTTATTGTTTGGAACAGCCAGCCTAGCAAGGCAGCCTGTCCCCTCCTACACAGACTGCATCCCTATCTTTTTCTGATAGTGATAGCAATCTCTTTCATTAGGGCAGAATGGAGAAAGGCTATAGAAAAAGCTTTTTTTTTTTTTAAACCAACTAATTTGACTCTCCTGCCTAGGGTATGTTTTCTAAGAGGCTTGCCCCTCCTTCCCTTGTTGCTGTTCTACTGCTTCTCATTAGCTGCACAACACCTCACAAAAGAGAGTCAAGTGGATAGCTACCCATGTGATACTTGTTTCTCCCTGCCTCATTGCTTTGACTGAGTTAGAACATGCACAATAAGAAATATCAGGCAGACATTCCACTCCATGGAAAGCAGTGAATTACACCCTGGGCCATTATGGGCAAAAGGTAACACCATTCTAGCTCATTAATACAAAAAGTAACTAGTTATCAAAGTAACTTGTTAGAAGGAACACATTACTTCCAAGTTCTGTTTAATAATAATAATGATGATGATGATGATGATGATGATGATGATGTCTTCACATATCTGAAGGGCTGTCAGTGTGAATGCAGAATAGATTTGTTCTGTCTTGCTCTAGAACAGTGGTTCTCAACCTGTGGGTCCACAGATGTTCGTGGACCTCAGCTCCCAGAAGCCCCAGCCACTATGATCAATGCTCAGGGCTTCTGGGAGCTGAAGTCCAAAAACATCTGGGGACCCACAGGTTGAGAACCACTGCTCTAGAAACTTGTAGAAACTGCATGGGGGAGGTTTTGGATAAAGATGAGGAGAAACATCCTAATAGTGAAGGCTCTTCAAGAATAGAACAGAATCCTGAAAGAGGTGATAGGTTCTCCCACACTACTAGCATGCTGTGGTGCATCCTGCATTGGAGATCTGGTTTTCAGCAAGAGGGCTATCTATATGACTTCTGAGAATATCTCAAACCTAATGATTTTACAATGCTTAAAATTCGATCCGTGGTTGCTAGGAAGTAAGCACCACTGAACACAATAAAGCAAAGGCAGCCAAGAAAGCCAATGCAGTTCTCAGTTGCATCAATAGGAGTATGGTGTCTAGATCGAGGGAGGTACTGCTACCACTCTACTTTGCTTTGGTTATACCTCATCTTGAATACTGTGTCCAGTTCTGGGTACCCCAATTCAAGAAGGACATGGTCAAGCTGGAGCAAGTCCAGATAAGGGCAACCAAAATGTTGAGGGGCCTGGAAGCCATGCCCTATGCGGATAGACTTAGAGAGCTGGGTATGTTTAGTCTGCAGAAGAGAAGGTTAAGAGGGGACATGACAGTCTTGTTTAAATATTTGAGGGGATGCCATGTAGAGGAGGGAGTGGGCTTGTTTTCTGCTGCTCCAGAGACCAGGACAAGGAGCAATGGATTCAAGCTGCAGGAAAGGAGATTCCACCTGAACCTCAGGAAGGGCTGTCTGGCAGTGGAATATGCTGCCTTGGAGTGTAGTGGAGTCTCCTTCTTTGGAGGTTTTTAAGCAGAGGCTGGATGGCCATCTGTCAGGAGCGCTTTGAGAGTGTTCCTGCATGGCAGGAGGTTGGACTGGATGGCCCCTGTGGTCTCTTCCAACTCTACATTTCTATGATTCTATGATTCAGTGGGACTTTTGAGCAATCATTCGTACCGTTGTGTTGTAAAAATGCATAAACCAATGCAGGTGGATAACCCAAATGCTCATGACGCATTCAAGGCTGAGACAGCCGATAGAGGATGGAACTTGACTTCAGGGTCACAGCTGTGGGATTCCGGTTCCAAGAACATAATAAGCAGCGCCTGCACCCTTCTAGTCAGCCCCTAGGCTAACAGTTGTGCCTTTGTCTTCATTGCATATGTATCTCTTGAATAGGATATTGAATGTGATGAACCAAGATTGCTCTAGGCAAATTACATAACATACACTACTGGCAAACTAACATAGCCTGTCCTTTCACTTTATGTGTGAGTAGGTTGGTAAATTGTTCACTGAGGGAAAATAAAATGTTTCTTAAAAGTTGCTTTGTATACAGGCTGGCTCAAGAGCCTGGCAAGTCCATTACTTCAAAACTGGTTAAGTAGATCAGGAGTGGAATTCTTTTAGAAAGCTCCCCCTGAAGCTAAGATAGGAAGAGTGTGCCACTCTCCTACTTTTTTTTTAAGCTTATAACTTCTGATTGCAGACAAATATTTAGACACTAACTCCATTTAAGAATTTTGCTTGGGCACTGTATGTAAACCTGGGTGAGGAGCTCTGCCCTATGAAAGCATTCCCTATCTCATCTCACCCCTGCCATCACTGTTCTTGACCCTGTTAGAGTAAGTAGCAAGGCCTGAAGGATGGGTGGTCTACTTGTGTTCAGTGAAGGCAAGGCAACCACGCCTTTGTGGATCTTGCTTTGCAGTCCACTCCTGTCCAAACAACCATAAGGAGAAGCCTCCCACCCACCCCACTTTTGACTTCCTGGATCAACATTGAGAAGGCTGAAAAATAAGGGCTGATGTGGTGTAGTGTGCACAGGGACAGTAGATTGGAGCCAGCAAAGCCTTTTACATACTCCATTATGGCATAACTGCTGAATAGGTCTAGTGTTAAATATGGATGCCATATTTCACCAATGAAGCACAGGTTGTCTTCACATGGTTGGCATCCAGTAGTCTAAATGTAATCCAGAGATTTCTCTCCATTCTCTGCAAGAGCCTAATGTGCTGCTGCTGCTGCTGTCCTCATACAACCCTATATGAGGTATGGTGGTCTGCCCCCAAAATATAGTAACCCTACTATCAGCCCATTGTCTGATGTTGGCAGGGCTCATCCTGCAGTGGCAGAATTCAGCACCTCCTTGTTCAGACCTCAGATCACTGGGAGTGACAAACTGGTACTTAATCTATCGCTTGCAAATTACTATTATAGAAAACTGAACATAATGGAGAGTGATGTTTCTGTTCTCTAATGTTTTATGTTGTGTTGCCTCCTTTTCTTTTCTAACAGCCCCCTTCTGCTTCCAAGGACTGTACGAGAGGCCAGTTTTATACCAATAGGGAGATACTCCAACAGAGAAAGCATAAATTATTGGGCAGAGTTGTGATGTTCAGCTGTCATCACACTTACTGGATAGGGGGAAGATGAACAGTCTGGTAGAATGAGTTGACAATGTGAAGTAAAGTGAATCAGAGTGAGCTAAGCCTAAATATTCTAAAAGCACCAGACCCCATCTGATTTTGGAAACTATGCAGGGTCAGCTCTGGTTAGTACTTGAATGGGAGACTGCCAATGAATACCAGGTGCTGTAGGCTACATTTCGGGGGAAAGAACAGGCAAAACCACCACTGAGTATTCCTTGCCTAAGAAAGCCCTCTGAAGTTCATGAGGTCACCGTAAGACAGCAGGTAACTTGAAGACACATATGCATACACACATCATGCTGCAGGGCATGGTGTTCTGCTTTAGTGGGAGGTATATGAAGGCAGCAACTGTTGTTTGAATCACACAATAAAATTGATTGGCCCTGGCAGGGAGGAAGATTTCATTTTGGTTTGGTTTCAGGCAGTAAAATGCATTGGAAAGTTTTGATGAAAACCTTACACTTGCTTATCTGTTATGTTATAGAAATATCAGAAATGCTGAATCTTCAAGCTGCTTATGGCACAACCCAGTGTTAAAAAGATCCTCACTGTGGTCAAGCTATCTGCTAGGACTGGTCCTACCATTAGGGAGACCAAGATAGCCAGGATTAGCTCCCTAGGGTCAGATAATCTACTACTTTGCCCATCTTGGGAAGCTCCTACTCTTTTGGAGAGCTGAAGTCTTTGCAAATAGAGAGACCTCAAAAATCAGGATTCTCCACTGTCCAAAATATAGATTTCCAGGTCACTCTGCTCATAGTAATGGGCTCTGAGGACCCATCAGAATCAGGCACCTATGAGTTAGCTGATTCTGTTTATGTCTTTTTGTGGCCAGTACAACTCTATACAGAAGCCTTCAGGTCTCTGGTAATGTCTCTCTCTGTGTGTGTGTATGTATACATGTGTGGTGATGTGAAGGGGTCGCCACAGTGGGAGGCACTGCTGCCACATTTGTCGAGGTGTTACTACAATGTTTCCTTTTACGTGCCAGGCAGTGGGAGAGCATAGGCCACCCCTGCAAATTATAGAACAAAGTATTATGAAGCAGGGAATGCATAAGACAGTAAACCCTCATTTTTATTTTCTTGACAGGAAGAGCAGTAGCGATTCGTCACATGATAGTTCAGCTTATCCTTCTCCAAATGCATATTCTTCAGATCTGTTGCATTACAATGCTCATAATTCCAAGCCAACATGGGATGCTGAGAGTTGTAATCCAACACATGTGGAATGTATCAGTTGGAGGAGCATGATTTTAGTGCACAGCGATTTAAACTCAGGTCTCTCTGATTCGTACCTGACGTGTCCTCTAGAATTTACTTATGGAACTTACATAGGATTATGAAGAAGTAGAACAGAAAGTTGTAATAGTGGAAGAACACTGGCATTTTCTTCCTTGACAGTATTTTTCCTGAGGGCACTATTGCATTCTGCTACCTAGTACAGGCATAGATGTAATCAGTAATTAAATCATTTTGAACATGCTGCATGTTTTCCTCCCTATCAAATGTAATGTGCAGCAATATAGTGTTATTTTTAGAAATGCTGAGAGGTGGAAGCAAATTGAAAATGTTATATTGACCCAAAGATGAAGTGGTAACTAGTAAAAAGCAGTTGCTACTTTTGGTCAGGATCTGACCCCAAATCTATATGTGTGAGTAGAAAGGACTATGAGATGGTCAAAGGCCGTAGTAACCAAAATCAGGCTGTGATTTTTACAGAGCTTGGAAAGGGTGAGGGACTAGGGGAAGAAAGGAAACTTGCCCAGGCCCCGGTTAGAGTGGAGTAATTTCAGACTTTAATGAAAAGGGAGATGATGAACTAGAAAATACAAAGCCTTCACTTTTTTAGTGAATGCTTGTCAAAATTCAGATTTTTAAAGAAATAAATGGAAATTCTCCAAGTTAAATTTTAAGTGATACAAGATTGTACCATAAGGACTCAATGAAGCCCTGAGCGTGGGAATTAAGCCCTTGTAATGTGGGTTAGTTTTCTTTATTGGAATAACAAAACAAAACAAAAAGTCAGCTTTGTTTTGGATGTTGCATTTACTCCAGCTGAGTGGGAAGGAAATAGACTGTTTTTATTTCGTTGTGGACTTGCTGCCTGAGGTTGGAATACAAAACTGTTTAGTAGTTTAAACCGGGGGGGGGGGACATGGTGACTGGCATCCTTGCTGGATAAATGGCATTGGAAATACATTCGGCAGCAATGTGAAACACAGAAAAACACTGCCATAGTTCTTTTCCTGAGGGTGCCAAAATGTGGCAATAGGGATGGAAAGAATATTTGTAATTAATTGTTCCCAGGCCAAAAAAGAGCTTCCTGACAGCTGGGAATCTCTGTTGGGAAGAATAATAGCCAAGCAAGAATTTTGCACAATTTTCTTTTTAAACTGCTAAAATGTTAAAGAGGAATTATTCTGTGGAGAAAAACACATTGAAAAACACATACTTTTTGTGCACCTCCTTTTCTTCTTAGAAAATGAATTTCCACTGCAGAAAAAGGCCTTTTTTTGTGCAAGAAAAGCTGATGTGTTTTTTTATGCAGAAAAATTCCTCCACAATATTTTGGGATCTTTGAACAGAGAGGGAGAATGTTGTAGCTGGGTGCCTTCATGTCATTTCTAACTTATGATGACTCTGAGGCAAAGCTGTCATAGGGTTTTCTTGGCAGGATTTGTTGGGGTGTGTGTGCCATGTCTTCTTCTCGAGTCTGAGAGAATGGGACTTACTCAAGGCCCCTCAGTGGATTTTCATGGCCAGCTGGGAGTTCAAATCCTGGTCTCTTGGAGCTCTAGTTCAATACTCAAACCATTACAACATGCTGGCTCTCCAGAGGGAGAATACTGCAGATTAATATTCATTTCCTCCCACAATAGGAGGAAAACTACCCTAATGACTTGTCCTTGCATGCAAAGTCAAGGATTAACATATCTAGGCAATATACAATCCAGGATCATAGATGAAGTGGATACAGTGGAAGTTATTACTATATAGAACATTTTCCTGGAGCTGTTTTAGTCTGCTGCTAGAAGAACCACAAAGAACATTATTTGGCACACGCTTTTGTGTACAGCAGCCCACTTCATCAGATGCATGGCTATAAGGGCCCTCTTCCATTGAAATTTCCGTGCCAGATTTTTTTTCTCTTCAGTGTTTCCTTCCTAACTGATACCTAATCCCAAAGCCAGTTTTATTTGTGGTGGTTTTGTTTGTGGAACCAGTTACATGAAGAAGCACCTTATTTATCTCTTCTCACCCTGCATTAAGATTTTTAGATGAAGCCCCTCTACTGAGCACTTAAGCTTTACGCAAAGGAGAAGTTCTTTCCATGGTACCCCAGCTTTTAGGCACCTCGTTTCCCTCAGAAAGTCTAACTGGCACTGATATTTCACTCTTCAGTACCAGCTTAAAACATATTTATATACTCACACATTCAAAATTAGTATTACTGAACCTGTTTGCAGCTTTATATTGTTTCAAATACAACAAAATGTTGTTTGCTTCTCTGCCCCATTCATTACTTGCAGTATGACCTAGTGAGTCACTGGATGGCCAGAGTGCCTACACATGGCTACTCCTACA
The DNA here is from genome assembly GCA_948472985.1 of Iguana delicatissima. NCBI lineage: Eukaryota > Metazoa > Chordata > Lepidosauria > Squamata > Iguanidae > Iguana > Iguana delicatissima. The sequence goes on from CAOKZL010001525.1 coordinate 181,853, forward strand.
TCAGTGAGAAAGAGAGACTATGCCCCCATGGCCTTGCATATGCTTACCTCAGTGAGATAAAGATTCTGCCCACACACTCCTGTTTCTGCCTTCCTTGGAAAGGGTGGGTGGGTGTTAAAGTGAGTAGATGAAGTGGATACAGTGGAAGTTATCTCCCAGAGACTGATGCCTGCTTGAATGAGAGAAAATGGCCAATGTACCTGCCTGCTGATGCAGCTGCTTGAAGGAATGAGGCTATCCCTTGTGATCTGGTGCTGATGCTGTTCCCTGCATTAGAGAAACTGGCCTTTGTGACATCATCATGCTAACCTTCTGCTAACCATTGTGACCTCATGTTACCTGAGGGAGCGAGGCTGGCCATTCCATGGTGGTGTTGCCTTCCGAAAGAAAAGGGGTTGGCTAACGTACCTGCACACTGATGCTGCCTTCTTCAGAGAAGGAGACTGATTAAGGTACCATGCTGATTCTGCCTGGCTGAAGGAGAGCTATGTGGCATGAATGAACTGTAATTTAAAAAGGTTGTTGAAAAAATGGAGGAGGAGGAGGGGCATCATCTTTAGAAAAGAATTTTTAAAAGCTTTTGGAAAGTGGTATAGAGACCCTAATTTTTGCAATTTAACAATATCGTTTCACTCAGAAGGGGCATTAATCTTATGATAAAAATGAAACAAAACAATAGAATATATTCCCTCTTCCTCATATTAGGAGCCTATTGCTTAACAATGTCACCTATGAATCTTTAAGGGATTGAAAATACCTGATTTTGTTGGAGGTGGGAAATAAGAATTTTAGATTACTTTAGAGCTCACAGCTCCTAATATCATAGTGCCCTTGAGTACATTTTGGCTAAATAAATAAATAAATACATAAATAAATACTTTCTTGCTATACTTTTAACAACAAAATTCATAAATATGTGGTGATTCATATTTTATCAGTTCTTAATTTCTGTCTGGTTTTCTGTAATCTTTGTTCTGTTTGTCACGTTCACCTTTAGCATGAAAAACCACCATTAGAAACACAAGCTATAAAATAATCTTGTTAAATGATTTGGATTTCTGTGTTTTAATGAACTGTTACCTTGAAAAGCCTATGAATAATGTATATCTCTTGAACAGAAAATGCCTTCTTTTTGAGGTCTCATATCCTAATATCTTCTAAGGCTGGGAGCAATTTAACTTTCACCAAAATTCAGGGAGTCTTCCTACCTCAGCAAGAATAGAATGCTGTATAAAATTTCAAGAAAGAACATTAAAACTAGAATGTTAATTTGGGTGTTGAATAATGTACACATACATTAACTTTTGCACTTTTGTTTTGGCCATGCCACATAACATCTATATGACCCTTACATTATATGTCACACTTTCCTACCCTATGTGTACTGAAAAATACAGCATTGTGGTGTGTTGAGTATAGTTCATATATATTATTTTCCTATAATGGGACTTACAAAAGAAGGCCTGTTTCACAGATATTTCCAGGTTTTATTTATTGTATTTCTTACATTTTGCGTACTGATTCACCCTGTGGCAATATGTATATGGCTCAGAAGTAAAGCCAGCAGTAGCAGGCAGGTGGTGTTTGAAGGGAAATTAGGAAGGATGGAGTAGGAGCCATGTATAATATGTGTGTTAGACAAGAAGAGGATAGAAGCCTTGATAATGGAGCTGTAGAAACCAATACTAAATGAAATGTGCCATTTTCATTAAGATAAAAGTTATTCCTTCATTAGATGAACAGTGTCACGTGAAACCCACTGCAGGACTTGAGGTGGGAACAGCATTTTAATAGTTAAATTTAACAGGTATCATAAAGTACACATAAGAACACTTTTTAAGTGCAAGTTGTCTTCTTGAGGCTGGAGCGTTCAGAAGCAATGCTGACAAAAATGAGAGTGATGATTTTTAGGTTTGTGTGTGTTTTTTTTTTAATTAGGGGATCCTCCAACACAAGATGTGGGTGGGGTTGATGTTAATCTGAAAGCTGGAAATCTAGATGTAAGATTGGAAGCAAAGAGAATCTTGAGGCAGGTACAGGCCTGGAGAGTTTGTAATTCTTGCCTGAGCAACAAATTCTTTAGATTGAGCCATGGTACAATCAGTAGCTCTATACGACCAAAAGGAATTCTTCTTTTGATCACCCATTGTGGTAATACTGTGAGAGAGACAAGTGGAAGGTTATCTCTCTCCTGTGGCAAGCTCCCATGGTGATGAGAAAGGATGGTGCTTGGTTCCAGCTTCCAGAACACTTAGTTCAAGACTCTGGCATTTTCCTGCTGTGGCCTGTCTTAATTCCTAACTGAATTTTAAACATTTAGGAAGGTTAGCATGTGCAATATTTTTCAAAGAGGTAGCTATATCAGTCTGTTTAAGAAGTAAAAAAAAAAATTTAAAAAGTGGTGAGGAGGAAAGAATCTAGCAGGACCTTTCAGACTGATTTTTTTTTTTTGACATGAGTTTTCATGGATCAAAAGAAGTAGGTTAATATCTACAAAAGCTCTTGCTAAAATAAATCAGTAAATCTCTAAGGTGTTGCTAGATTCTTTCCCCTTGCTGACTCCTTCTTTATTTCCCCCTCCCCCATTTTATTATGTGCAATATTGTACTTCTGCTTTGCATGAAGATTTATACTTCAGTGTCACATTCTAGATCTATGGAAGCCAGACTATAGTTGAACACTCTTTTTGTCTGATATTTGCTTTAGTTTTAATTATCATATGTCTGCCTCTCTGTAGGTAATCAATGCTGCTTTAGCTCTTGCAGCCAGACCCCAAAGCCAAGTGGTGAAGAGCAACATGGAAATGTATAAAAACACATGGGAGAAACACATACGTGTGCTCACCGAAGCTGTGGATGACATTACAAGCATTGATGACTTTCTTGCCGTATCAGGTGTGCTTCTTTTGCTCTCAACTTTTTCCTTTGAGATTCTCTCTCTCTTTCTTTCCCTCTTTCCCTTTCTTAATGGTTATTTGAAAGATGGCACAATCCTTCAGGAAGCTGTGTTGTATCATCCAGCCTCCAGTATTTAGCCAGGTGTGAAATTAGTGTGAGGCATAGTGAATACGAAGACAGAGGAATGCAATTGCCGCTGGCCCCTGTAGGTGTTTGCAAAAGACAGCAGAGACTTTTTGCTGCCTCCACCTCGTCCCCTGCTGTAGCAAAGCATGAGATGCCTTGGAGCTAGTGACCCACCAGTGGGATGGCCTTTAATGAACATTAATCATGTTTGCAGGCAGGCTTTGAGCAGCTCAACTTGTACTTCTACTGAGATAAAAAAGCTAAGTAGAGGACCCAACTCACACCTGGGTTTTAAGGGAGAAAAGTAATTATAACTGTATGCAGTTGAAAACATGTTTTAAAAGGAATATTCAGCTACCAGATGCATCTGACAGCAAGAGGTGTGCAGCAACTTCCACAAACATCTGTGAAAACTGCACATAGACCATTCCTAGTAAAAGCTGTTGTTTCTCATTGAGACAAAGCCATTTACATTCATATTAAATGCAGTAAGTCAGGAAGATACTCTAGTCAACCTGGGAATTAATGGATGGCTAACCAATGTCTTACATACCAGTTACAAATCTGACACAATAGTACCAAGCCTTGGTCGGCTGTGTTGGCCACACTGTGCATAATATGTTTGATAGCAATAAACTAGGACCTGCACATAGAAATGCCCATGTAAGTGGACCCTACTTGTAAGGCTCTGGCAGTCACAATGTGTATTTACAGTTTCATAAGTTTGCATTGGAAGGTTAGTTGTGTATGGATTAGTAGAAATTTTTCAAATCTCACTAAATCTTTTTTGGGGGAGGTAGGGGGACTTGCCCAGGAGTAAGGAACTAGTTCTACAGTTCCCAGTGTGTTGGACAGTAAGGCAAATGAGCAGTGATTGTGAGAATTGTATTCATCCCTTAACTTTTTGAACCTTTTTATTATTATTATTATTCCTGAGGTTTAGCTCTTTGCCTTGTCTTTTGACATATATCTGTATTTCTTGGCATGCAAGGAAGATTAATCACAGACCTCTAAAATCTGTGATAGATTCTCATTATTGTTTGTGATGTGGGAGTGCTGTGTAGTAGTCAAATGTGGTTGTTTTATCCTTTTGTGTCTGGTTTAGATTCGAGGCGTGATTCCGAAATTGAACTGCAGAGAGACATTTCTTTGTATAAGACTGTCTAGTAGTTCTGAGGATTCCCCCCCCCGCCCCTTTCCTACTCTGGGGCATACACCAGAGCTTCTTTCTTTAATCATTTCTGTGCGCTGAGGTGATTGTATTTGTTACCATTATCCTATAACATATATCTCATGGGCTAATCTGATTGTTTTGAATTTCTTCTTCTCTCTGTCTAAAATCTTCATTTTGATCAGACTGCCTTTCTGTTAAGGGATCATGTGTCTGAAATGTGCCTTGCATTACTACCTCCCTATTTTCTGCGGTTCTGAATAAGAGTAAGTACAGATGAGAGAAAATTTATTCCAGGTTTAATTTCCAGGCTCCCACTATCCACACTATCTTCCTTTCCCTGTGTAATTACTGCCTACAGATAAATTAATGCATGGCATTAATGGGCAGCTTGGATTGGACGTTTGGAGGGTCTTGGTATTGTTTGTTCCAGCAAAGCTGGAAGAGCCATCAGACATTGGGATAGATTCAAGTTTAGGTGTGAATCTAATTTCTAGTCCAAATTAGAATGCACCTATTGAACCAATAGGATTTATAGAAGTGCTCACTTAACATTTGGCAGTTGATTCAGTGAGTCTATTGTGGTTGGGACTAACAGTTTAATTTAGGCCTTACTCATGCATTACAGATGGATGGACTGGGAAGATACGTCCCTGAATCTGCAGTACCTGAGCAGGGCATTTGCTGATAGCATGACTTGGAAGTCTTTCATCCAAAGGGATGAGCTGACTTGACAACAGTTCACAACAACAACATGCTTAGAGCAGGGCCATTAGAATTACTGCACCAGTCCTCTGCCTTAGTTTTCCAGCTGCAAATGATGGCAGTTATGCTGCCTGGCCTCACAGTAGGGAAAAGCCTTATACAGGTTGTCAGAGACTTTGCATAAGACAGAGATTTTTCACAATGGACTAAATTCAGTTAATGGTATTGTGGTGGAGACAGTTTCGGGTCAGGCCAGATGACCTCCGGGTGTGAGGGAAAAGCGGTTGAGAAAAGCAGTTAATTTCCTCTGCAGTTGATGTCCTACTGTGTTTAAAGGAGACAAGGGAACTTTGTGTAATGGAATGTTATCAGTTTGGCTTGACGTGCTAGCTTTTGGCAGCGTTACAGAAGATTTGCAACATTAGTAAGATTACACAGGAAGATGGTCAGAACTATTGTTTGTGTCAATTTCCTTTCTTGGACATGTGATGTATTTTCACTGGAGATGTATAAATTGCTTTGAATGTAAAGAGGCGGGGCCCAGACTTTTGAGAAAGGATCTCACTGGGACATTGTGAACAATAAATCTTTTTTCTAAAACTGTGGGTCTCTATCTCACTGTAATAAATAGTTAACTACAGCTAACTGAAGTCATTGTTTTCAGTTCCATTCAGGTAGAACTAGCATTGGACTTAACCCCATGGACATAGCATGATATGTAATCTTATTCATATTTATTCAGAAATAAATCTCACAGTCTTGGACTTATTCCCAAATAAACAGGCAGTTCAATGCCCTCTTAAATTGAGAATAACTCCCCCTGAACCCTGAACCCTGAACCCTGAACCCTGAACTCATGAGAGTGTGTGTGTGAGAGAGATGGCAAAATGTCTCAATATCTTTTTTTTCTCAGTTTTTTCTCCCCAAAAGTTCTACCTGGGACCTTTTTACACTGCTCAATTGTAGCACTATTATTTCACTTTAACTGTCATGATGGTATTCTATGGAATCCTGAGGTTTAGACTTTGGAATTCTCTCTGGCTGAGAATTCTACATACTCTTCCTAACATTGGAGATCCCAGGATTTCAATAGGATGGAGCCTTGCCAATTGGAATCATAGTGCTGTAACTATGTAGTTTGAAATGGCCCTGATTAAAAACAGAATAAATGATGCAGTCTGGGAGTTGCAGCCCAAGATATCTAAAGAGAACGCCTGGCTACTTTAAAGAAACTTTAATTCTGAGGCTAAGTGAATTTCATGCAATTACACTAAAGGAACCTGCAGGCAGGATCTTGGGAGACTGCGTCTATTATCTTTTACAATTCTTAGAGAACAGGTGAGGTCCCTGCAGATAGGAGCAAGGCAAATGTCCCCATCTTCAAAATAGATAAGAAGAAGAGCCTGGGCAGCTACGAGCCTGTCAGCTGGAAGTTAACACTATGAAAGATTCTAGAATAGATCCTTAAACAGTTGTTCTTTTTCTCCTAGAAAAAGAAGCTGTGGTTGTTAGAGCCAACATGGGTCTCTCAAAAACAAGCTTTGCTAGCCTAATCTTATTTCAAATAGAGTTACAAACTTTGTAGATCACGACAATGTTGTGAATGCTGCCGTGGAATTGTGTGGCACAAGACACTGCAGGGGGGGTTTGCCTGGGCTTGCCTTCGATGGGGAGAGGCCAGGTGTTTTTACATGAGGCATAACCACACCTGGATAGCGAGTTTAGGAGGAAGAGCTGGCGGATATTTAAGGTCTTCCTACCACCTTCATATCTTCTTCTGGCTATTTTGGTACTAAGCTTGGGCTGACTGACCAGGCCGCAGTGGAGTGCCCCAGGAAAAGAGGCCTTTGTTGGCATGGTTTGTTGCCTCTATTGTATGGGGACTGCAAAGGGCCTCCTCTTCATATTTTGGCCATTCACCAGACAGGGAATGATCTGGGTTTACTGAAGGGCAAGGTCGTTATCCTTCAGGCTTTGCATGACTTGTGGGTCATACAGAATAAATGGCCAGGAATAATATTAATGTTGTTCATTATGCCCCAGCAAGTCTATTGGGGTGAGGATGATCCCCAATTTATTGATACAGTCTGGAGAAGGATAAATAGAGAATGCCATAAACAGGGGGTTGGGCTACTTCCTCCCATATCCCAATATAATAGTTCAGTGCCCTCAGCATTACACAGTAGAGCAGTGGTTCTCAACCTGTGGGTCCCCAGATGTTTGTGGACTTCAGCTCCCAGAAGCCCTGAGCATTGACCATAGTGGCTGGGGCTTCTGGGAGCTGAAGTCCACAAACATCTGGGGACCCACAGGTTGAGAACCACTGCAGTAGAGGATATGCATTTATCTGAGGAGGGTAATAGGTTGTTCCTGGGGGACTTGCAACAAGGGCTGAGGACCCTTTTGGCCAGCTTAGTGGAATAAGCAAACACTTGTCCTACGTCTGCAGCAGGTAGTGGGGGAGAAAAGTAGCAGTTACAGTGAATGCCTTGGCACCTTTTTGGTGAAGGAGAAGGTTCTGGAAGGGGCTTTTTAGGTCCTGGTACGTAGGGGTAGGAGACTACCCTTGGGGCTGGCTTGGGGGCTTTGCCCTCACTTTAAGTCCTGTGACTTGGGAGTGGGTTCCCCTAGTCTGCCATCTAGCAGATGGCCAGATGAGGAGCCACACAGCTATTGGGTTACCATTGGGGTTCAGGTGGCTCACCAAGAGCAAGGCTGAGGAGAAAGCCATGGAGTGACACCTTGCCTCAGCTGATCTCTTACTAGGTTGCTCCCCCTACTTGCTATTTTCAGGCTTAACACAATTAAATAGATTTTCAGATAAATAAAGTGGCTCTTATTCAACCCAGTTGTCTGTGGTCTAATTATTCCATGGCTGTCAGCGATGTAGTAGATCTTGATTTTAGTAAGGCTTTTATGATAATTTTGCAGAAAAACTGTACTATGTGGACTAGTCAACGCTATATTTAAGTGGATTAATAGGTGATTGATGGACTCTGAAGAGTCTTCCAAAGAGTACCCACCTCTTCATTCTGGAAAGAAATTATAAGTGGGATAATAGATTTTGTCCTAGGCCGTGTGTTGCTCAACATGTTTGTAAACATCGTCAACAGACTGGAGAAGTAGGCCAAAATAAGAGAAATGTCAACAGCGATAAATGTAAGGTGAATTGTGTATTGTAGTGGGAAAAGCCAATGCAGTTTTAGACTGCAGTAGTACAAGTATGGCATCAACATTCAGGGGGTCAATAGTGCTAGTATATGATGATTTGGTCATACCTCATCTGGAATACTGTGTCTAGTTTTGGGCACCACTGTTTTGAAATAATATTGATAAGCTGGATAATGCTCAGAGGAGGGCAGTCAAGAGAGTAAATGTTATTTTCTGCACAGCAAAAGGTCTTTTCTGTTTAGAAAACTTATTCGGGCCTGTGAAAATGAAATTCATGAAGATTTACTTCTCTAATCAAGAGGTGATATGAAAGCCATCTTCAACTATCTTCAACTATCTGAGGAAGATGACTTTTTTCTTACTCCAGAGTAGAACCCAATCCAAGATATTCAAATAGCAAGAAAACAGGCTTCGAACATTTGAGCTTTCTGATAGTAATAACTGTTTGATTGTGGAACAGACTCTCACTGAAGGCTTTAAACAGAGGTTGAATGGCCACCTGTCTAAGGTGCTTTAGATGTGGATTCCTCTGCTGGTAGCTGGGGGAACAGATAACCCTTGGGCTCACTTCCAACTCTGGAGTTCTATAATTTAGAGTAGACACATATATAGTTGGGTGGCTACTGCTACTACTTTGTACCTCCTATTATTTTGCTACATATTTTGGTGTTGGTGGTGCATTTACTCACTGTCTCACTGTTGAAGGAAATGGTATTATAGAAGCATAAACATTTTCTCTAAATTTTATTTTGGTGTATGCATGTCTGCTCACATATGACAACTGTGTAAAATTGGGTTTGTTTTTTCTCCACTTTTTTTAGCTTATACTTTTTTTTGGTTCTACTTCACTGTCCTAGATTAAATGTGAGAAATAAAGTCATGTTGCTGAGTAAGGCCTTAGTGACACAAACATCTCGTGCTGTGAAACGGACACCAGTGGAACTCCCATGTTGCACAGTTGCCTATTTTAAAAAAGACCTATGCTTCTGCTTATTTCTCAGACCATTCCTCACGCATACTAATGGCCTCTTTTATTTTGCTGTTTGCTGTTTGTTTATGTTCCATAAAATATGCTAGTGATCAAGCCAACATCTTTAACATCTATTATCCCAGCGTTTATGACTTTTAAGCACATGCTCAGAAATACTAGACTGATCTGGGCTGCAGAATTTTATATTAGTGTTAGTGGAAATTAGTATTAATTATTAATCACCCATCAGTTTAATTCATATAAATAGTTAACACTGGTAGTGCTCTCTGTCTCTCTCTCTTTTCTCCCAAGCTCTCTGAAGGAGGGACAGAAATTTCTTTAGGAAAGAAAAATATTTCTACAGTCTTGAGAAAAAGATCATTCTTTTTCTGAGAAAAGTATACACCTCATCTCAAGCATTTGCACCTTTGCAGGTTTACAGTGTATTTCCGCAGGAAAAAGTGTGTACCAGTGGCTCTTAGCCTTTTCTTTACTTCAGGACCCCTGCAAATATAAAGTGTTGCTGGGGATCCCAAGACTTAACTCAAGATTTAAATATTTAGATTTAAATATTCAAATATTTATTTATTTATGGTTTCTGGAGACTATGATTCAAATCCCTATTCAGACACTGGGTGACCTTGGGCAAGTCACATTCTCTCAGCCTCAGAGGAAGGCAAAGGAAACGCCCGCCTGAAAAAATCTTGTCAAAAATTCCATGTGATAGGTTCACTTTAGACTTGCCATAAAGTCAGGCACACAGCAAAAAAGTGCGGCTGACACTGGGAGTTTCTTTGTAGCCATCATGCCTCGCCCCTTTCAAAACTGATTTATGGTGACCCTAAGGCAAACCTATCACGGGGGTTTTAATGGCAAGATTTGTTGCCTTTGCCCTTTTCTGAGGTTGAAAGAATGTGACTTGTCTGAGGTCACCAGTGGGTTTCTATGACCAAATGGGGATTCAAGACCTGGTCTCCAGAGTCCTAGCTGGGATATGTATACATACCTGCTGATGTGTCCCTTTCACTAGAGATGTGGCAACAGGGGTAGGCGTGTGTGCAAACAAACTGCTCCCTCATTTGCAAATGAGGGAGCAGTTTCAGCACCTGCAACCCCCTGCTGCCACGTCCCTGCTGGTGTCAAGCAGCAGGGCTTTGTGGACCCCCTGTGAGGGCTCCAGAGCCTCCAGAGATCCTCGGACCCCAGTTTAGGAACCACTGGTGTGCACAAAACAAAGCCCCTTGGTCATCCAGTTTGGATCAATTGCTGAATGCAAAAAAATGTGTGGGGTTGAAAAAAAACATGCAGAAGAGTGCTTTACTCAATGGAGAACATTGTGTAACTCAAATCAATTGTGTAAATAAATGCACAAATTAGGAAAAAATGAGTTAAAATTTTCAGGAATTTCAGTACAGAAACCCTCCTCCCCCACAAAGGCTTACAACCAAATGTGAAACAAAAATGAGAAGAAAACGCAGTTGGGCTTTGGAGAAACTCAAAAACTCTGAAAATGAAAGATTTTTATGTCCCTAATCTGTGTAGATCAGATTTTCAGTTGATTTGCTTCACTTGAAGAGTTTATCCTTGAGAAATTCCTGTTTAAAAGGAGGAAGTTCAAAACACGTATTTGTCCTTTTGCAGGGTTTAAAACATCCTGCAGCAGAGGGAGGCAATGAATCAGGGCCATTCTGTCATGTTTAATGAGGGACTACCTGCCCTTGGCTGTTTCTCAATTGTCACTTAGCAAAAGCTGTCCTATCAGGCGGAAACAGAGGGAGAGAACAGAAACAAAACAAAGCAGGGTGCTTCTATTACCTACACAGAGAGTTTGGCAGCCTTAGGCTCTCCTTCAGCTGTCACTTAGTGGTAGCCATTCCACTAAGCAACTTGAAGTATGTCTCTTTTTACTGCTCCCCCTTTCTCCCACATTCCTTTATTCTGTTGTGTTTTTTCAGTGATACTCAAAGTGTTGGCCCATGGTCTGGTGTCAGCCCGGTCCTAGGCAAGTTCCCTGGAAAGGAAACAAACAAACAAAAGAACAAGACTGTAGCCAAAAGGCACAAATATGATACCATTCACTGTGACACTGAAGGAAAAGCAGCCTTCCAGTTCCCCATGTCAGATAGCTTTAGTTGCAGTTTTAGACTATATGGCTGAAGATAGGGCTGTCTTGTTTTCTTGCTGATCTGTAAGACACCCTGGGAACATTTTTGACTTAAGAGCAGAGTAAAACGTGTCATGTAAATAATAAATTGATTACGAGAGGCAAATGTACAGCTAAGTGATGGGCTTAAGGGAGGACAAATAAAAAGACTCCACTGGCAAGCCTGAGAGGAACTGAAAAGAACTGTACCTGTATAGGATGCAGGCCCTCAGTGCCAGATCCTTTTGAAGATGATCATCCTTATATATATTCCAGGCACCTTTCTGCAAGCTCGAGGGCTTTAAATAAAAGCTGGGATGCTTACGATTCTGGAAGAGGCATTGAATTCAATGCCATACTACCAAAGCTGTGTGCATGGCATTTCAGATTACTGACACTGCTCTCTGCAATGCTGGGTACCTGCTAGGCTGGAGAAAGGAAATAATTGCCACTTCATCCTCTTTAGCCTCTTCAGCTGCCTCCTTGCCCCCTGTTAGTTTTCAAAGGCTATGTGCAACAGCACCCATGGTATATCCAGTGGGCTTTACATATGTGGAGAGAAATGGGTCAGGAAGCCACCTTTGTCTTACCTATTCCTTGAATATTATTTACTAGCAAAAGGGGAGGGGAAACAATTTACATGGTCTGGCTTTAAAGTTTCATTTACAGTTGTGTGGTATCCAGCGGTGACTGGGGGACCAATAAATAAATGGCCATTCAAATGAATTTCCCAGCAAGGAAATGTGTGTATGTGTGTTTCTGGTCTGTACTTTTATGATGTGGTATATTTGGAAGTGCATCCTGAACTGAACAAATATACTGCACAAAATCCGCATTTAAAAAAAAATCTCAAGGAGAGATATATATACATATTAGTCATGGAAAATGTACTATAAAATAGTGTTCACTAAAGATATATTCCATATAAATTCACTGTATCGATTGCATTGGATGGTTTTCTGCAAGGTCTTTGTTCTGCATTTGAAGCAGGGATGCCAACTCTCTCCCTCATTTCTTGTGTATTATGAGTCTGAATCTGTCTTTGCATCTTTTGAAAGAACTATATGACCTTGTAGACAGTACAGTAATTCTGCAGAAATCCCTATCAGTTCAGTGAAGTGCCCTGCAGACACTTATTGGATAATTTTGCATCATGTCTGTGTAAGGCCCCACTTTGGGGGTCCCCAATGTCAGTATGATTTGGATGGGCACCATACCTAATTGGCATCATATGTAATTGGCAACACATTTTATTGGCTCTGATATCAAATCCAAGCCTGAGAGGTGACAGAAAGGTCAAATGAGCAAGAGAAAGAATTTGACTGTAAATGTGAGAAGCATAGGTCAACTCCAAAATTCCTCCGGGTAAGACTGAGTCACTTGTCAGGCAAATACACATCATTCCTGTGGATAATAGGCTTAAATAGAAGCTGGAATTTTCCAGGGAATCCAACTGTGAGGAGCCCACCAGGACACTGATTGACAGATATCCATCCCTTGTACACCTGGATTCTTTCCTCTTTCCTCACAGCACCCACAATAGACAGCTATTACAACATCCATCATGTCTTTGTCAAGCAAAGCACTAAGCCCATCAACAGGCGAAAGACTCATTGTCCACAACAGGTTCCCTTTTGTCTTGCATCTGGAACCTTCACAACCACAAGCCATTTTCAGGGTACAAATATCCCTGATTTGAGGATGCCCAGTGCAGTCTCTTGAAGGTCTACCCGTCACTCTGACCATCTGGCTCCTGAATGAGAACTGTCCTTAGGTCCTACTTAAGCCAAAATACATTTCTGCTCTTCACTACTTTTCTGGACTGGTAATTATAAATCCCCCTAAATCCCTCAGCCTCTCTATAATTTTTCCTCCCTTTCTCTTTCAGCTACCTCTTGTGTGAATGTGTGATTGTGTGTATCTTGTGTGCATGCATGAGTGAATTCCCCTCAATAAAATCTTTTATTAGACAATTCTGCTTAGTTTTTGGCTTGGCCTGACCCCGTAAACATTGGGTAAAAAGATCTCGCTAGGTTCCCCTGCCTCTTGTAGTACTACAGTATGTGCTCTGGCTAATTCCCATTCCCCATTACTTGGAGCACATTGAGGTGTCCCCCACAGGACCCCAGAAATCAGGGTAACATCTGCCTTAGGGACTACCCCAAGATCATTGTGATAAATTTAGTAATAAATTGCCTTTAAGATAAGTTGGCAACTTAAAGTACCTAGACCACTTAAGTCATGGTAAACAGTCCAAGTAGTGTATGATTGCATAGGGCTTTACTGTTTTGTTTTGTTTTGTTTTTCTTCTGACATGGTATTCAGGGTGGCTCATAACAAAGATGAAAGTGAAGTAAAGCTACTAGCTGTCAAGTGGCTGAGAAAATGTACTAGCATGATAGCAAGAATGTTTTAAAAACCCAGGACCTTTTCGCACACTGTTTCTAAAGTGAAAGGGCCCCTTGACAGTCACGTAAATGGGAGGAGCGGTCCATACGATGCACTCTCATTTACGCAATGCTCAAGAGCCTAAAGCAGGCCGCGCACGCACCTTTTCATTTTCGGCTTCAAGCTGAAAATGGTGTGCAGTCGCGCAGTGCTCCCAAGGCAACCAGCCACCCAACTGCGGTAAGGAAGGAAAAACGAAGTGAGTGCCTCACGCAAGAGGCTGCTTGTGCGACCGCCACCGCCCACCTCCGTTAAAAGGTAAGGTGCGGAAAGGGCCCCAGTTAAATAAGGTAGCCCATCAAAGCGCTCAGAGACAGCATGGTGCAGTGCTTTGAGTGGGAGACAAGAGAAGACCAAGCTTTGAATCCTCACTTGGACACAGGTGATCTTTGGGAAATCAGTCTCTTTGCCTCACAGGAAGGCAAACCCTCTCTGAACAAATCTTGCCACAAAAACTCCATGATAGGCTCGCCTTAAGGTTGCCATAAGCCAGAAATGACTTGAAGACATAACAACACACATCAAAACACCACAGTTTAAAACACTGTAAAGCCCATATAAAATAGCAATAAGAATAAAAGTATACATCACACTGTTAGAAGACTCTTCTGCATAACTAGTTAATTGCCAAATGTTTGTTTAAATAATAATAAAAAAAGAAATACCTTCTGGCAGAAGGAGAGTAAGGAGAAGGCTAGCTCAGACTTCTGCAAAGGGAGAATTCTGCAGCCTGGGACCAGCCACTGAGAAGGCTGTCTTTCCATGTCCTCACAAATCATACATTTGAGAGTAGTAAGACTGAGAGCAAGCCCTTCTCTGAGGATCTTCAAACTTAGGCAGACTCACATACAGAGATACAGTCCTTCAGATGGTCTGGATCAAAGTTGTGTAGAGTTTTATAGGTCATAACCAACATATTGAAGTGTGCTAGGGAACAAACTGTTAAGCTGTTTCTATATGAGAATTATATGGTCTTTGTAACCAGCTCTGGCCACAGCATTTTTGAGCAGCTGAAGTTTCCAGACAGTTTCCGAAGGTAGCTCCATCCAGAGTTTATTTCAGTGATCTGAATGAGATGCAATCAAGGCATACGTCACTGTAGGCAGATCAGATATTTTCCAGAAAAGGCACAGTGGATGTAGTAGTTAAAATTTTGCAAGTGCATTCCTAGCCATTACTGAAACCTGGCCATCCAGGCTCAGGCCTAAATCCAAGAATATGCCCAAATTGTGAAACTAAGATTTTAGTGGGAGTTTAACCCCATCCAGCACAGGCTGATTCCCTTTGCTCTGATCTGCATTTCAACTGACCAGGAGCACCTCATTTGAATTAAACCTCAATTTGTTTTGCTTTGATCAATAGGTTTCATCACCCTGTGACAGCAAAACAGCTAATTGGCACTTGCTTCTACACTTAGGGCAACTGTGAGACTTTCATTCCTTCTTACAATAAATTCAAATGGTGAGTATTAAGAGGTTTAGAGCCAAAATGGGGCTAGAGAGAAACAAGTTCGTGGAGATGTCAGTAAGAAACTCCAGTTTGATGAAATACAAGAACAGTTGGCCCTCCGCTTTCCTGGGTGAAGCATTCACAGATTTGAATATTCATGTATTATTTTTAAAAAATCTTACTGTATTTTCTCCTGCCACAAAAAAAAAGTATTAACCTGTAATTGCCCATTTTTGCAACAAGAAAGCAACAACTAAGCTACATAATTGTAACATAAAAAGGGACAACCTCCTGTGTGTGTATGTAACTGGAACTGACTGTGACTCTGCCCCCACCTGGGACTGGACTGAGGCCAATCCTAACTTGTAACTCCATGTGACTTGTCAGCTTCAGCTGTGCTTAAGATATTTTATCCTTTGAGGTTCAGTCATGACAACAATAGCCCACAAGTCTCCCCAACCACTGTATAGGGAGTTAGCTTCCAGTAAAGAACAAAAGACTTTCCCAATAGGTCAAAACACAAATACAGTAAGCTGTGAGGGACTCAAGTAATGATGATGTTCTGTCCTTCTGCCTCACCAGTAGTTTATCAATGGCTTCTCAGTTTCTTTCCACTCACACTTTTTGTTCCCCCAGAAACCCTGTCCATGCGACCACATTCTTGCCTCTGTCCTGCGGTGCCTGTCTCCTCCAACCCATGCTGGCCTTCCTCTTTCTTTATTACAATTCCCTTCCTTGCCCCTATGCATTATTGTCTCTGGTGTTTCCAGCTCACCTTCCCAACTGTCTGTTTCCCTCCCGTCAACTCATCTGGCTCCTGCCCTTTGGTCTCCCCTGCTCTCCAATCTGTCTTTCCACCTCCAGCTTCCTTGTCTTCTTCTCTATTTCTTCCAGTTTGTTGTTGTTGTGCCCTCTCCAGTTCCTTCCTGTTTTTTCTATCCTTCTCATCACATTTGCCTCTCCTGTCCTGGTTGTCTCTTGCATTCCACCCTTCTCTCCCCTTATATTTTTGCCTCCTCCCTCCTTTTGAATTTCCCACCATGGCCTCTGGCTCCATCTCCCACCTCCGTTTTAGCAGATACATCGCTTGAGCATTTGCCTTTTTATTGCCAGGCTGGGAGCTGTGAGTGTGGACAGCATCTCAGATGACAGTGGCAGGCACACCCATACCTCCCTTGTCTCGCCATGCTGACTTTAGTGACTTTTGCAGTCATAACAGGTACGGTGTCACTATGTAGGTGAGTTTTATACCATAGCTTGATTGTTTGTAGTGTTGTCACTTTTAAGTAACAGAAAGGAATAATTTTTACGAACATCAGGAAAGGAAGGAGTTGCTTTTGAAACATCACAACTATAATCACAACTAGCTGCTGCTGAGGGTTGGACATTGAAATAGTTCCTGTAGCTAATTGCTTCCTAAAAATGGCTTTTTTGTGTGTGTTCTGGTGTATGCTTTTGTTTGTAGCGTGTTTTGAAGGGAAACTGGGTTGTATGCCTTCTAATGTCCTCGTTTCCTTATGTTTACACCAAAGGATACGTATCTTTTAAATGTGGCATCTGGATCTGTGTTGCTTCAGCTGGGATGATAAGACTTTATATGAAAGGGCATGCCTTGGGGGATTGTGCCATGCTTATTAGTTAGCCAGCCTGCAATCATCTCTTTAAGGAGAACAGTCTAGGCTTTTTATCTGTGGAAACTCAATGACTCTTTTGACATTGAAGGCGCCTTGTACAAGGCAATTGAGAATCAAGGAAGTAGCTTTCCTCCTTCTGTAGTTCTCATTGCTCAGGGAATACTTCCCTCTGGAGATTAGGATCCATCTGACCCCAGAAGGAAGATAAATCAACATGAGTGTGGCCTTTGTAGTGCTGATGTTGGACACTACTCCATGCTGTATCACTTCTCCACTTAGTGCTAAGTTGTGTATTTGCATCCTTAATCGCAGAGATCTAAAAACAAGTACACAGCTATCCCAACTAATGAAGCATCCTATTTTGAGGTTAACTTTCATTTAGAAATCGGAGAGTTTGGTATATGCTGAAATTATGAATAATTGCATCACCAGAGACCTTTAACTGTTCCAACTGAGTGTTACTTTTCTGCTTTCCTTGAGACTGTTCAAGACTGGTTTTGTCCAGAATTTCCTTATAAAAATTAGATATAACCAGCAGCAATATTCAGTCCCCCCCCCAGGAAAGGCTCTAGGTTTCAATACAAAACAGCAGCCTACAATAAACTTTTAGTTTTGTTTTAAATAAGCCCCCTTGGGTCTGAATTTTGAAAGCACCCTTATCTCTAGTAGTTTGGCAGCTTTAGTATGTAGGCAGCTGCTAATTCCATCTTGCCTACCACAAGTACTTAATTCAAAAGCCAGCTTCCTGTTCCGTTAAAATACTGTGTTTTTGTGTTCCAGTTATTTACAAATATATTCTTGCAAATATACTTCCATTATTTTTAAAATGACCTTGCTTCGTGTCACAGTTCATGAAGACTATTTGTACCATTTCTTTCATGGCATTTGATGCTTGGTGACTATCAGCTGCTTGAACTTGTGATACATCCCTTTCAATTAGTATAGGAGCTAACAGGAATAATTTCGTATTTCGAATGTTACTAGAGGAGGAGTAAAGGAGTTTTTTCTTTCCCTGTTGCTCTTGACCAGCAAGAATGAGCTTTTTGATAACTTAAAAGGTAGGCTATTGATTTTTGTGAGCTAATGAAGTTCTGAAGTCTAGAAATGTCTGTTTGACTATCTGTTTTGGTTCCTTCACTCAAATTCAGGGTGTTTTTTTGTGTGTGTGTGAAATCCCAGCATTGTCTGTGTAAGAAAAACATTTTCTGCACAAGAATGTTATTTTATGCTGTTTTCTGTGCAGAAAATATTGTCCTGTGCAAGAAACCACATTCAAAATTTGCTCAGCATAAGTCTCCATTCACACCATTTTCTGTATAGAAAATAGTACTTTCTGAGTAATGAGAAGAAAATGCTGTTTCTTGAACAGAAAATGCTATTTTCAGAGCAAATCCCACCATCACATATGAATTTTGTGCAAAGTAAGTCCAGAATGGCAATGAGTCTTTTAAAATTGCATAGTATTTTTTCTTTTTTAGAAAAAGCTTTCTTACAGTGGGATGAAATTTGTTAAAATTACTCACTGTTTCCTCCAAGAATGAAATTATTGAAGAATTACATCCCTAGATGTAAATTCATAGCATTCCTTTGTACAAGGGATCTGGCAATATAAAAATCTACCACTCAGGGATATATGTAGTAGAATATAATATGAAATAGTTGAAAGTCTTCAGTAGTAAGTAGTGGATAATAAAAACACTGATAATTTGGAAAAAGGATGCTAGAGGTCAGGACTTCAGAATACTAGATGGGTCCTCCCGCTAATTATGATACATATGACTGAAAAGAGAATCAAGTGCTTCATTGTTATCTTTCACTTTTTTATATTTCCTCAAGAAACAAAACCCTTTCTCCAGAAAGTCAGGAAATTAAACTAAGTGAACCATTTGTCTCGCTCATGGTGTAACTTCTGCACTTTGATTTAACCTATAATTAAAATAAGGCTCAATTTTCTTTGTGTAATGTATGTCCACTAGGGCCCTCACAGCTGTTTCTACTTGTTCTGGAGGTTAATTTTCAGACATTAAGACTGCTTAATCTTTCTTTTTTCTTTCTTTCTTTCTTTCTTTCTTTCTTTCTTTCTTTCTATGCTACCTTTGATATCTGGATAAATGCCACTTTTTTAACATATTTATTTGCTCAATTTCTCCCACATTCTGAAATAGCTTGTAGCATAATAGGAACATAATGCAGTATAAAACAACACTAATAAAACACAAATGGATTATTAATTAATAGATGAGAGAAAAAGTCAGCAATAGTTCTAAAAAATGTAATACAAATTCCCAATGCTACAAAAACTCCAGGGTAGATTCACTTTGCAGTTGACATAAGTTGAAAATGCCTTGAAAGCACACAATAACAACACACTTTTCTCACAACAGCTTAAAAACCAAAGGCTAGATGAAAATGAAATATATTGGTGGTGTTTTCAAATGGGCCAATTTAGGCCACCTTGACTTTTATTCTCCCTGCTCCCGAATATTATTGCATAGTTCCCGCTGATCACTATTGACGGAAAGAATATTTGAAAATATATTTTAAAATCGTAAAAAATGTGCTCCTCAAGTGTTGAGAGACCCTGACAAGAAGAAACCTGGACTGATGAGAATTTGACCATTCAGGGCTTATTTTATCCAAAATCTGTATGTGGTTGCTTTGCTGAGAAAATAGCATTTTCTTTACAGAAAATAACATTTTATATGTAGATAATAACAATTCCTGTGCAAAAAAGTCTGTTTTCTCTGCAAAACAATCACATGCAGATTTTGTACAGAATAAGACCGGAACTACAAATAATATTTGAAAACTGTACAGGGGAAATGGAGAAAACATTAATTAAAAAAACCCCCATTCCTTCCTTTCAGGAAAAAAAAAAGAGTAAAGAATTAGATCCCTGCTTGCCACTAAATTTATGACTGTCCTAGTATCGTAGCGAGGCAGCAGATTTTGTGTGGCATGACAAGACAGGAAATTGCAGACTTGGGAAATTAAACAAACAAATAACACACTAAAGGCATTCATAGTTGTACAGTGGTGAGATCATGGAATCATAAAGTTGGAAGAGACCACAAGGGCCATCAAGTCCAACGTCCTGCCATGTAGGAATAGACAATCAAAGCACTCCTGCCAGATGGCCATCCAGCCTCTGTTTAAAAACGTCCAAAGATGGAGTCACTGCCACACTCTGAGGCAATGTATTCTACTGTTGAACAGCTCTTACAGTCATATAAGATTTGTGAAGAGTGACACTGCTGTGCTTGTTCATATTCCTCATCATTGTTAAGGGAGAGAAGCTGCAAATTCACAGAATGATCCATGGTCTTTTTACCTCTATGCCTCACATTCCTCCAAATGTCTATTTCCTGTGTTTGGGGGCTCACCTCTTGCTCAGAGACATCCCCTGTGTGTACTTCATCCAGGACAGTCTGCTTTGCTCTGTCCAATAAAGCTTCACACTCCCTGAAAAGTAGAAACATGGGCCTTAAGTTGCTGGACTTTCTCTTCCAACCAGGCAACAAGCTTGCACTTGCTGCAAATGTACTAGCCCACCTCCTCTGGCAAGAACACAAACATACCATAGCTATTCCAGGTGTCTGCAGCAGCTAACTCCTCATTGATATTAGTAATCCTATGTAGGCACTGAAACAGAACTCTGGGCCACCTCCTCAAAACTCCCTCACTAAATGCCCCCATGAAATGCCTGTTGACTTTGATCTGTCAGCCAAGCTCTTGGTTGCCAAGCTCCAGGGGCTGAGGCTGCAGTTATATAGAGAACAAGTGGCTGCTAGCTCCTCACCCAACCAAGTCCCTGAGTCACATCCTCTGAACCTACACACAAAAGAACAATAGAGCCCTAATGAGCATGTACTTAAACTGGAACTCAGCTCACGTAAATGATCAGTTGTAATCCAACAGACACAAACTCATCAAAACACAATAGAGAACTAACCAGCACACAAGCAAGCCTCCTCCCAGCTCACACAAACAAGCTTGGGACAAACAAGCACGCTTACCTCAACAGACACAACAGTCTTAAGTTAATGAGCTCTTCCCAAAGGCTCTCTGGGGCTGGGGAGGTTTGATCCAATAGACACAAGCTCACCTTATGCTGCCTCTTCCACCACACCCATGCAAAATGCCCTTTGGCCTTGTCCCTGTTCACTGAGCTCTTGTTCACTGAGCTCCAGCGATTAGGCTGCAGTTACACTCTGTGATACTGAAAAAGATCCTGGTACTGATGGCTTCAGCATGTCATTCTACTCATTAACAGTAATGCACAAAACTATGGATTATTGTTAAATTGTTGTCACTTTATTTTTATTGCTATAGATGGAAGAGTTGCTTAAGGGGTTTTCTGACATGTTAAAAGAATTTGGCTGGCTTTGGTTACTGTGCACTTTGACTTGGGCTTGAGGTGTCATTAGCAACTCTACTTCAGGTAGCAAGATACCTTAGACTTTTCCTGTTCATATTTATGTCCTTGTCAGTACAACCAGCAATATGGGCCTTTTCATCCCAGGGAACAGAATGCAAATAGTTGCAATTTCCATCTTGTAACTTGGCCAAATACAGGTTTTGCATGCCGACGCAGATGTAGGAGGCAAGACATGATTGTTAGGTAACTAGAGTCGTTTTATTTTAACTATTTCATTAGGTTTCACAATAATGTGCATTTAAGAGAGGCCAGAGTCCCACAGATCTCCTCCTCACACTATGAGCCATGCCTGGCCCCATTCTTGTGCCTCAAGTAATTACTTACATCTTGCCAGCCATTCCATAGAAGGAAATCCTTTCAGGTGACAGATCTCTTCTCCCAAAGCTCTGGGACTCAAGTGGGTTTATGTGACTAGATCAGTCTTAAAAAAGTTTTTCCCTCCCCTGTCCCTGGGCCCCACAACCTCAAGGGGGAATCAGAGTATTATTAGGTGCTCACTGATAATATCTGTGCAAGTGCCTCCCTCTTGCGCTAAACTGCCGTGGATAAAGGACAATCTTATGTTTCCCTGCTTGGCTCCCTCTGTGGATCTTCTAAGAACAGTTCAGTGGGCTGGTCAAAAAAAGTAAATCCTATCTTTTTGGAAACATCATGTCATTCTTGCAAAAAGTCAGGATGCCAGTATCCCAGCTCTTTATCTAAGGCATTTTTTAACATTCACTTCACCATTTATATGTCCCTATGTACACATCTGAGGTCATGTTCTTTATCCTGTATATCATGGCAATGTGACAAAGCAAACAGTTTATAAATTTCTGTTATGACAGTCCAATATCATGAACAGATTACAAAAGTAATGCTTTGTTTTTGAGTGACCCCCAAATCAGTCACCTCACCTGCCCAAAGAGCCCTGTATCTGGTAGGGAGCCATCCTGTCCTTGTATCATGGTTGAGAAAAGACCAGCCCATTTCACCCCTCCCTCTTTCATCCCAGCCTTTTGACAAAATCTCCAAGGCCCAGATAGGCACCAAAAATCCATTTGGAACCTGGTGGACACCCAGGAGACTGCTATGTCTGCAGATGGCAACTTCCCTCAATGTTATCCTAAACACATAGGACCCTGTGAGGTCCTCTTTCAGAACCTGCAATTAAATGTAAAAACGGAGAATCAATTAAGAAGGTGGCAAGAGGAAGGATAACTGCAGGACCTTTTCACCAGTGTTTACTGGGGAACTGCAATAAAATCAGCCAAAAACTTATAACTGTCTAAAATGTGTTTTATTAAGGAAAAGTCAAACACGAAGATTGGCACTCATGCATACACTCACACAAGGCTAACCTAAAGAGAGGGAGGAAAGGTGGATATCAGAGAATTCAGGGTAGAATGGGCAATATTTACCATGAGAGAGAGAGAGAGAGAGAGAGAGAGAGAGAGAGAGAGAGAGAGAGATGAAGAAAATTGGTGTGGCTGAGGCGTGTGCCCAAGGACAGTACAATATCAGGAATCAAGGTGACAAAGTAGATGCTTACAATTTGTGCACTGCAAGGATGTACCCAAAATCAGGATCACCTACACCCAAAACCCTGCCCTGAAGGCATGAAGTGTAGATGACTCTCTGCCTGGGCAAACAATGGAGGTTGCAGGGTGGATAAAAGGTGGCCTGAATGGGCCGATGGCCCTAATACGTGAAGGAAAATGTTGATGATTTTAGCATGTAGGTGGCAAAGGCAATGATGGCTGTATGCCAGCTCTGTGTTGAGGACAGGATAAAGGGGTGATGTGGAAGATGTTTAGGTGCTAGGAAGGAGAACTTGTGATGGTTTTGATAGGAAATGCACACAGCGGAGGTACTGACTGGCTGCACCTGGGCTTGACTATTGTTCTCATTGAGAGGATTAGCTTAGAGCCATTAAGTCTGGCTTTCCTGGCTAATTCTCAGTGAACTTATGACCTGGCCATGCTGAAGTTATCTTTAGCCTGCTTTCCAGTCAGTGTCCCTTCTCCATATGGCCTTTCAGCCATAAGTGTGTATAATTTATATTTTATGCCAACTAAACATATCTGCCAATTAATATATTTTGCCAATTAAATCATAAAATTAGGGGATGTGCAGAATGGTTAACATCAGCACCTCTCTGTCAGAACTAGAACAAGAGCAGCAACAGAGCTCCGCCCATTGATCTGTGCACTCCTATGACTGAAATGGGCACACAGCGCCCTTGAAACAACCACTCCTGATTCTTAATGCTGGGATGCAGTGGCGTCTGGCGGCTCTTAGATTAGTTAGGTAGTAAACATTCTCTGGGCTTTAGTCCAAATATTAAAGAAGCTACCTCTGATTTTCAGCCATCCTCAAAATCATCTCAGAAACTTGGATAGTTCCTTGATATTTTATACTGAAGCCCAGAATACATTTACTGGCCCACAGACATGGAAACCACAGCCAGCTGCTGCTGCCACCCCTGTGCACATCGCTGTATTTGTGGACCCTTCTACATAAGCTACAAACAAACAATACAGTCCAGAGCCTGCCATTCCCATCCTGTAGGCATATATTATTCACAGATACTGAACACTTCAAAAGAAGAATACTTGAGTGTAGCATACATAGAATAATATACTTCAGCTGGTAAACTTCATTTGTTGTAAATTGAAAATGTACAAACAGATTGTATCATTTCATATGAAGTGTTTAGCTTCCTTGCTTATTCTGTGTGTGTGTGTGTGTGTGTGTGCACACGCGTGTGCAAGTGCCATCAAGTTGCTTGCGGACTTATGGTAACTGCATGCATTTCCATAGGGTTTTCTTAGGCAAGGAATACTCAGAGATGGTTTTGCCAGTTCCGTCCTCTGAAATGTATCCTACAGCACCTGGTATTCATTGGCAGTCTTCCATCTAAATACTAACCAGAACTGACCCTGCTTAGCTTCCAAGATCAGACAGGATGAGGTGCCTTTGGGGCATTTGGTTCAACTTTGCTCACTCTAATTATAGTTTATTATGAAAGCTTGATTTTTTTTTTAAAGGAAAGGACAGTTTAGAAAGTTAACGAGTCACAGCACAGAGTCCTAATTAAATTTCAGAGTTTTGGGAGAACTGTTTGGAAAGGCATCTCTACTTGCAATGAATCTAACGAAGTGCCTTTGCCCAGAATGATGGCAGGAAGAAGCAGGAAGAAAACAGCAGCTGTCACTGGAGGGAGGTCTTGGAGGAAGGAGCTTGAACAGTGCCTGTTGTGGAAATGACACAAGAAGTGCTTGCTAGCTTAAACCCCCAGCTGCTTGCTTCAAGAAATTAGGACTGAATGCTATGACTCAACACCCCAGTAGAAATTCTAGCCATACAAACTGCACAAGAATGTTTCAGGCCTGATGCAAAATCTTTACCATGGCTGTGCAGAAGCATAGGTTAAAATTCCTGTAGCTAAATATGGAAGGTGGAAAGAAATGGGGCTATCTGAGATGTTGAACTACTAGAAAATAACCAAGTGAGAATACTGAGTCTATGTGCCTCCTAAACATTCTGAAGAAACTTGACACTTGTCCATAGCTTTATGGCCCTAAAACCTTGTAGGTACCATATAGACATTGAAACATAGGTTCTGTCACACAGACTTTAAAGTAGGGATGGGTGAATAAGTCTCTTTCTGGACCATGTCAGCTTTACTGGTATTCAGTCATGGGTCTGTGCTGCACCAATCTGCAATTTTAGCCTCCCTCTTACATGAAATTTCACTTTTATTTTCATATACAATTCCTGTAATGTATTTTTTTAAAAAATATTCAACCTAATATATGTATTGTTCTATGAGTGGTCTGAGTTAACAACAGCTTCAGTAAATTCAGACAAGTAAGCAATTTGAAGAATAACTATACTTCAATTTACACGTTAGTCTGGGTTGTGTACATTAGTTTGGTTCCCTTAAAATGCAGATTCTCTGACTCCTAAGAATAAGTATCAGTCTTAATTCAGATACTTTAACAAATAAGGAATCGGCTGAATGGTCACATAGAAAAGATTGATCAGACAGTTATATTAGTTTGATGGAAATGGGAAACTTTTTTTTTAATTGCTACATCACTGCTTAATACATATTTTCTGTTCTGGAAAATATCAAGGAAAAGAGAATGATGGCAAGCTGTAATAGGGAGAAAGGCAATTTGAAATAAAAGAAGTATCAATTAGGATAAGCCAAGCTTACAATATATCATTTACAGAGGCCCTAAAATGTACTATAAAGAAAGAACACTGTATGTGAGGTAGAAGAACATCCTAGGCGTAAAGAGGAATGTGCAAAATAGGACACAAGGATGGTAATCTTAGAATAAACAAGATGACTGTTACCTGTACAGCTGGGCTGTGGTAGGCTCTAGGCTTTACTACTTATGGTGAACTTCTCCAGAAAGCAATATAGCAATAGCATTTATTTCTATACCGCCTATCAACTAGTGTTATCTAAGCGGTTTACAATGTATTTTAGCTAATTGCCCTCAACAAGCTGGGTACTCATTTTACCGACCTGCGAAAGGATGGAAGGCTGAGTCAACCTTGGAGCTTGGCAGGATCGAACTCACAACCTTGTGGTTGCAGTACTGGCATTTAACCACTGCACCACCAGGGCTCCATCTTACTTATGCACATAACGCATGATAGGAGAAGTGGCATGTGATGGCTTCCATGTCAGTGGGATAGCGGGTCCATTCTGGGTTTTAGTTAGAACTTCAATGGAGCTATTCAGAGTGCTGAACTGATTTGGTGGATGTAATTCATAACTCTGGACAGCTTTTTAAAAGTTTATACTAAAAGCTGGAGCAAAGTCACTATACTGCTGATTTGCAAGTCCTCAGTTCCCAGGTTTCAAGGAGCAGTGGTTCTTTCCACAGATGTTGTAGTGAACCCATCTCAGTTGGAGGTGGTCTGCCACCACTTTTGTTATTTCACAGGTACTGAATGCCTCAACAGGACTTTGATGTCAAACTGTAGAAGCACAATATTCTGGTATTTCAAAATATTCTGCCTGTCAAAAGAATAAATCAATCTTGAAACAATCTTAATTATTTTGTATGCAAAAGGCACAGATACCAGAAACACAATGTTCACATTGCTTCTGATATCTGATTAGAAATATCTGTAGAAACTGTGAACATGGTGCATGTTGTCCCCACCACCATACACTGTTTTGTACGGCTTTGTGTGTATTTATTTGACTGAACTACATTTGTTTGTCAAGCAGAGATACAACAGGACTTGGCAGTTTTATCATGTAAAATCCTTGAGCTGACTGAATTTTACACCATATTAAAACCAATTTTATACCATTCTACCATTCAGTACTTCGAGGATTGATATATACTGCCAGGGCATGTTGGTACTGAAACAGAAAGCTCATGATCCAAGGCTGGCACAGAGCTTTGTGAGCTGTTGAGGATTGCATTTACAATTGCCTGGTCCTAATTCAAGTACAAAATGGAACAGAAATGTTAAACATCACCTCCTGTGGCTGGCAGATAGCATGAGTCCTCTAGATTGGCTAGGCCAGTTGTTAGTAGAGGTACTTAGAAATACTAGTTGTTTTCACTCCAGATCTTTTTTTCCCCTAAGCTCTGATGTGACTTGTCTTTTAGTGAAAATCAGGTCATTAGTGAAATGAAATAGAAGGCAGAATAGAAAGAAAACTCTCATTTTCGTATAATAATCTTTGAGTTATTGAAAATCTTCAAGTCAGAATAATGTTATTGAATGTTCTGAATGTGGATGAAAGGTAGAAAAAAAGGGGGGGTGAGAGAGCAGGAAACAAATGTCAAGAACTGTTTTACATTAATAGTTACTTATTCACTTCATTGAAGGATAGACAGTTCACATTTATAATCTTGTTATTTTTTTTTTTTTAAAAAATAGATTTACAGGTGAGTGCTAATGTAACATCTTTCACTTAGCAAGCACACACAGGCTTGTTAAAATCATAGACCAGAAGGATTTGTTTGAAGCCAAATCAGTCTTTGGAATGGCTGCTTTTGGGTTCAAGATAGACAGAGCTGTGTGTGTGTGTGTGTGTGTTTAAGAAACTACCCTGAAATCTTTTTCATCTAAAAAATCTAACCCTTAACTTCACTAGTAACAGTACAGCATTGGAGTACAGTCTGAAATATTCTGGTAGCTTTTGATAGATATTGGAGGAGTTCTCTGATCCGTCTCTCTTTCTATCACATTGAGTCCATCAGCATTAACTGAGAGTGTGCATTTTTCTCCACGCTCAGGATGACAGATGACAGTTTGGGAATCAGTGTGGGAGGTGAGAGGGTATAGAATCAATATGTAAGAACAGGAATAAAAAGAAGAGAGCAAAATACCCATTAATTTGTATCTATATCTATATAAAAAGAAAAAAAGAACTATGAAAAAAAAAGAACATTGAGACTAAAAACATTTGAGCAGCATTCTGTTACAAAATGGCATGACAACTGTAGGCAATTACTTTTCATCAGATGCTAAGGTGGAGGAAGTGGAAGCAAGGTGGAAAAGTCAGCTGAAGACATGGGCCCTGTCCGCATCATACCTCATTAGTATGATCTTCTGTTACAATCCCACCATTGCCATTGTCACAATGGTAGCAGATTAGGAACCTTCTGTTCCACACCCTTCCACTTTAAGTGGATGAATAGCAGTATTGGCACCAATGTTCCTTCTGCATTATAGTGTCCTTGGTCACTCTCTTTCCCTCCCTTCACCCAGCCCCACTGCCCTGATTGATCGGGTTTTCTTTTTTTGGAAGTCATACTAGCACAGCCAAATTGTAACATCATGACATGCTAGTACACTATTGCAGGTCTGTGCTATAATGCTAAAAAATGTATTAAACATTTTAAAAAATTAACTCAAAAGAGAAGGTTAAACATGGAGAGGTGATAGATTCCAAACTTGCCACACCATGGGAGTTGCTAAGGGAGGGACAAGCTGGGCGCGCCCACACCCTGCCCACTCCTGGACCAGAAAAACCCACTGCTGTTGCAGGATAGTGACATCATGCAGAAATGGCCATGGTCAAAAGAAAACATTTTAAAGTTCTTAAAAAGGCAATAATAGCACCGGCTATGCAGAATATTTCAGTGAATGAATGTGTGTTAGAATGTTCTCCAGCTGATGCCCCAGCTGTCAGTTTTTCTTACACTCAGCCCCTAAACTATTCTATTGCAGTCATCACAGTAGAGTTGACAACAGGATGTACCATTGTTTAGTGTTAGCCTGATTTCTGGGGGTCCCGGGAGGGACACCTAAATGCGCTCCAAATCTTACTAAGTTGGGGGAATTAGCAAAGAGCACAAACTAGCACTACAAGAGGCAGGGCAATGTAGCAAGATCTTTTACCCAGCGTCTACAGGGTCAGGCAGAGTCAAGGAGCAAACAGATGTAACTAATAATAATTGTTTTTATTGATATACAGTCAAACACTTGTATGCAACACACTCACACAGAGAACTATAGAAATAAAGATTGGAGTGGGACAGAGGGATTTTAAGAGGAGGTTTGGTTTGGGAAATACTGCACCTGTACTGAAGCCCGGAAAGTCTGACAAAAAGGGGTCCATAGAAGTAGAGATCTCAGCCCAAGGAGCTGAGGGGAAGGCTCGCTGAACGAAGCAACGGTAAGGCGGGATGGAAGCCAGGAGTGATCCAAGGAAGCGCTCAAAGTCAGGGGTTCTTATAGGGGAAAATGTGGCCGCAGGCTAGTCCATTCTCGGGGACAACAACGAGTTTCGGGCTGGAGACAAAGCCTCCGAAAGGTCAGTATTTTACATGATTGAGTTAAGACTGAGTTGTCAATAGAGTAGCCAGTGTGCAAACACAGAGTGCTTGACAGTTGAGTATTCGGCTCGTCAAGCTGCCTGCTTGGGGCAGGGAGTTCTTTGTAAGTAGCATGCGTACATAATGTGGTACTTGCCTTGAGGTCTCCTGAAGTGGCAGTCTGGCTATTTCTGGCCTGCCTGTATTTGTTTGGAATATTACAGCGATTTGCGGCTGTGCCTGTATGCGTGCTTGTCCGGGGGCCTCACAAGCACGTGGGAAGGAATGGGTAAAGAAGGCCAAATTATTGATATCAAATGATATCTAATATCCCACGAGCTTGGGCTAGGAAACTGCAGTAACAATAGCATTCCTTTTTCACAGAAACATTATTATCTCTGTTGGTCCCAGAGTAGTACAGGCAAATTTATATTTAATATGACAGTGATCGCCTCCAAATAATTAAGTTTCCATGCTATTTCCCCCGTAGAAATGAATGCAGAGATAATCTCTACATATATTAATGTGTCTGTGCTTCAAGTTGGAATGGAATGAGGAATTTACGTTCTGAAATCCCTTGCGGTTGGGTTATAGCTCCAACCATAATTTTCCCCTTTAAATGAAAGGTTTTTGTCTTTGGGTATGAATCATTGTTCAAACTTTTCTCCTTCTATACGTCCACACAGTCTGACCTTTCAAAGGCCAGTAATTCTGAGGCAGTCAGCAAGGTGTCCAGGGAGAGTAAAATGATCACCTACTGGTTTCTTAGTATTCTGCTCTTAATACCTGACTTTCATTGAGTCTTTGCCTCTTTGTTCAAAGCATTATTTCTTATGGATATTTAGTGCATAAAATTAAGTATACCATATTGGTAGATATGCACCTGGAAATGCCATGAGTGTAATAGATTGTACCAGTGGATCCACAGACAACATTATTTATGTTGATTAGAGGGCCTAGTGGTCAGTTTAGTCTGTTGCAAGATCTCATATCTTCTCCTAGATTAAATGAGTTGTCTTTGTGACTGGTGATGATTAGTTACAGGAGAGGTGGTCATCTATACCTGGGGTGGGCAGGCTTCACTTCAAGCTTGTTGGATCTATTTTGCAGTGCAAGATACAAAATGTTTTCACTCAGGATTAAAGAACATGATGCCTCTGAGCACATTCTGAAGAATTTGGATTTAGTACTAGAGTAGAGGTGTGATTACAGTCTTTGCACACAAAACTCAATTCCTAGTTACTCCAAAGTTTCTTCATAGTTTAGATGGAATATTTATTTTGCTGCTGCAAAACAACTGGGAGCTGAAAATGGTTGCTGATCTACTAAGACACCTAAAGATCTACTTGTAGATTCCAACCTACTTCCAACCTACACACCTGCCCACCATCATTGGCCTAGTTCCTGTGGCTTTTTGTAAACTTTTGATAACTCTTGTAAACAATCTGTTACCTACAGCACACAGTTCAGAGTGTAAGATCCAGTCATAAGAAAGTAATGAACAGAAGTATTCTGCTTTGATGCTTGTGTCATTTATGTTGAAATATTTGTAGTTTGGATATTCAACTGGCCCTTGAAATCAGTTGTGCTAAACTAGTATTTAAGACTGAAGATTAGTACAGCATTTAATGTGAACTTAACATTGAATTCTAAAGCCTTACTTACCCAGCTCCACTTAGAACAGTGGTTCTCAACCTGTGGGGCCCCAGATGTTTGTGGACTTCAACTCCCAGAAGCCCCAGCCACTATGGTCAATGCTCAGGGCTTCTGGGAGCTGAAGTCCAAAAACATCTGGGGACCCACAGGTTGAGAACCACTGACTTAGAAGAAGGGACCTGTTAACTGGAGATTGCATGAAATAAAGATTGAAGAAATGTTGTCTTAAATTGTTCCAATAGTTGTCATGATCAACTGGATTTGAACAAATTTTAGTTGTAAAAACCCAAGGGTCCCATGTGGCCTCAGCTTATGCATCCTTGTTATATTCGTGTCATGATATAAAATTATGTTTTGTGGGGCCAGAAAATCACTAGCCAGGAAATGTTGTTCACAGTCTGACACTGAAAGGTGAGCATATTGAAAGGCCATGCATGTAGCTGTTGGTACAGTGTTAGAACAGTAGCATTCTTTGACATTTCTTGTAATCCATTTTCATCTAGGATGCTGATGTAAAGTGAGTCAGCAGTTGTATCTCTGTACATTTGTTAGCATCCCTCTGTGTGGATCCATATAGTTTGACTACAAAAAAAAATCCTCTGATTTCTGCTTCAAGGCCCATTCCATCTTGGGTCTGTATGAGCTTTTATTTTCAAATTAAAAAAAAATCACATGGCATTTTATTTTGTTCTGGCTCAAATAAACGAAATGAGAGATGTCCTCCCTGACCCATTAAAAGTAAAGCACATCATGCAGAACATTAAAGAATTGCATATAAGATTCAATTTAACTTTAAATCACAAACAGCTCTGCTTTTTAAAAAGTATTCTGTTAGCTGTGATTTAATGGCTTGCCCCTAATTATGACCAGTTAGCCATTCTAGATAGCACTGGAACATTTTGTGTCTGAGCTGTAAGATTCTCATTCCAATTTTTACACTATTGCAATATCTGTAAGTATTTTCCAGCCTCTGTTCCTTAGGAAGAAGCATGCAGAAATTGTATAAGACCTGCCTGAGCAAGGACAATTATCTTGATGGTGTTGTAGCAGAAGCACTATGATTGTAGAGAATGTCCTAAGTGTGGAAAGAAGGTTTTTTAAAAAAGAAGAATCCATGAATGTTGCCATTAATCAGATGGCGTTGGGCAGAGGGAGAGCAAATGATTCAGCATTCACCTTGATATTATTGCCAACAGTGAAATGGCTGATGGTTCATAGTGACAGCCCATTTTAGGAAAATGATGCCTGCTTGCCCACTTATATAAATGTGAAATTATTTTTCAATGCAGGTAAAGTAAAAGGCTGAAATGAAGGCAGACCCACTAATCCTCTTTGGGGGAATGCAGCAGTGTGTGGCTTATAATTACGGTGCACAGTAGAAAGGTTTTTCAATCACAGTGGAAGTCAGTGGGCGCAGGAACTGAGATGCGGAGGTTGTCATAGAAGATGAGAAGGAACCTGAGTGGCTCAGCCCATTGAAAACTTTTAAGATATGGGAAAGCACTGAGAATGTGGCAACAGGCAGGAGACAAATAATTATCAGATTGTGGTTGCAGGGAACTCAGAAGGCATTTGCTGCAGATATAAAAGGATATGCTGCACAGATGGTAAAGAGCTATTCTGTAGGTTCATTTGCACCCAGTGGAAAAACGTAGGAGTTAAGGCGTAGCTCTAATGATGAAGCAAATGAATCAGATTCTCTTCTGACATAAATTGGTGAAGCTTCAACAGAACTGTCAAAACTAAACCAGTGGAGCATTTGGCCTGGGAACTTGAAAGGAGCGTTGTAGGTGGAATTTTTAAATGTCATTAAGTGATCAGGATCACAACATCAAAAGTGAGGAGGGATTCTTTCTAAAGTAAAGAATCTGGGAAAAAGTGATAAACATACAGAAAGCTTCAAAATGTTTAACAGGGTACAGAGAAAGAATTAAAAGAACAGGGTTTGCTAGAGAAAGTCAGATGAGTGGCATGCAGCTGCTTTACTTTACAATCTCCTCCTGTTTTTGTC
This sequence comes from Iguana delicatissima, assembly GCA_948472985.1. Classification (NCBI taxonomy): domain Eukaryota; kingdom Metazoa; phylum Chordata; class Lepidosauria; order Squamata; family Iguanidae; genus Iguana; species Iguana delicatissima. Next base: position 214,456 of record CAOKZL010001525.1, read on the forward strand.
TGAAGCTCTCTCTTTTTCTTTTCACTGCTAATTAAAACTACTAAGCTTTGTCATCCTTTCCACTTGGGGGTGGGATGGGGAATGTGGATTGGTTAGACCTGAGAAGCACACAACCCAAGCTGAAAACAATGGCCTTGCTTTTCAAGTGTGCAGATGGAGCATATCCATGGTGCCAGTCATTAAGGAGAGGTTCTGAATTCTTTCTTGTAGAAGTGTAGTCCAAGAGTACAACTTAGGTTAGAAATCAGGAAGTTATTGCCTCCTTGGTACAAGATTAAAAGAGACTGGTGTAAAATTTTGAGCCTTTGAGAACCACCCCCCTTTTTTAAAACAGACTGGTGGTCAGCTTAGAGTCTGAGTAGCTTGCCCCAGGAGAGGGGTTGGAGTGTTGTTATAGAACTTTTTCCTACATAGAGATTGTCTGTACATAGGAGATAACATGAGCATCATTGCTTCTGAAGAGTATTAATTTTGACATGAGTGCATGCATGGTTTTAGAGCACAAGGAGTCCATTCACTTTCATTAAAATAAAATACATGCAGAGCATTTCAGAAATGCCATTGTATTGTATTATTTATTTATTTATTTTGATTGATTTATATCCTACTTGTCTCTCAATATGGGATCCATGATGGCTTATGATAGGAGCATCTCTCCCTCTGATCTATAACTGTTATCTCCCTGTAATTATACTACCCACAGACAAGGCAATGGTTGAGAATCAGAGTTCCTGTTTTGTATCAATTGTGAGAGGGGGAACAAGGAATATAACACATTTTGCACAATTAAGAGGAGGTTTGAGTATAGGGCATCAGGACTGGGCAACCCAACTCACCAGTCCTCCCTGAATGATTTGCACTGGGAAACCCAGAAGGTATTATTTGTTTCTTTCTTTCACATATCTGCATAAAATTTGACGACCCAAATTTACCTAGCTGTTTCAGACAGTTAACTCCAGCAGACTTTGTGTCAGCCACCTGCCGAGTTTGCTATTTTTTTTAAAAAAAATCCACCAAAGTTTTTAAAAGCTGTTGTTGATGACTCAGTGTCATTGATGGCTCAGTGTTGGAAATTCATTTCTCACTGCTCCTCCAACCATCAGTCAGCTAAATGTTACCTTGAGTTTAACCAACGTAAATGATAATGATCATGGAATGACTGCGTCCTTGAAGAGATGGGTTCTTTGTTTTATTCTACCAGCAAACCACCTGGTGAAATTCAATAAAACAGCATATGGAAATGCTATTGGTGTGTATGAGAATGTTCTTTATCAGTAGCAGCCTAAAGGGCACAATCATTTGGGGGGTGGAATAGGCAAAGAACTGCTGCTACCATTTCGTCTCTCCTATGTGTCTTGCCCTTCTATCCTGGCAGCTTTGACTTATCTTTTGTCTCTACCTTGACTAAGACAACTTGGTGCTTCCTCTTCAGGTGTTGCAGCAGGCTGCTCTTGTGCTCACTTGCTGCTTCCCCTGAAGACGTATAAGCATCCTGAGATCTGTTCCAAACTTAAAGTTGTCACAGAGAATGCTCTGCCTTTTCTGAGTGATACTTTCGTTTAACACCCCATGTGAGGATGTGAAGGTAATCTGGCTGCGACATCTATCACCTCGTTGATTGCCAGGGTTGATTCAACTGATCTGGCTGGCTAGGCAGGTGTCCCCTTCCTCTCTCACCGCGCCATGTGCATCCCTCCCAAAAGGGTGGGGTGGGGTGGGGGAGTGGGGGAGTGGGGGTGGGGAAGTAGATCAGCCCAGTTCATTTCACTGTAGGTAATTTGGCCAAACTGGTAGCACAGCCTTACTTCAGGATATTTTATTGCCACCATCACAACATGCTGTATTCAAGTAGACAAAGTATGACCCTGGGGTCACATACAAATATTTCCAAGGCTATTTTCACAACTCATAACTCCCCCAACCACTTTTTTTTCCCTGATGAAAAGGATAAATTGCCTCTAGGAATGGCAATTCACCTTTTAAAATATGTTGCAGTCACCCTGCACAGTTGAAATTTTACTATTCCTGGGCTTTTCTCAGTTTTTTGTTTGCTTTTGCATTTTTGCTCCAGGAAGGTCCCACAAGCAGAGAATTGTCCCCTTGGGCCCATCAGAGTTGTCCATCATTTTACTACATAAATGAGAAATAACAGCGGTATTTTGCTATAACTTTCTGGCCACGTTCTGATGGATTCTAGAGATGAGAGAGAGAACAAAATGTCTAGCAGCGTTTTCTGTCTTCTATCTACATGATTGGTCTGTTCCAATTATGTGAAAGTATTTCTAAATTTGTACCTAGGATATGGTTTTGTGTTGAATTGAATTCACAAAGTGATTTTAAATGTGGGTTATTACACGCTTAAATCACCACTTGCTGATAAGTCCTACAGATATTCTGTAATTTGCTGGTTGATTTTGATTTGACATTCTTAGGGCTTTATCACACCAGGCTCTTCTCCTGCTAAAATATCATTGTTGTAAAAACGCTACTGAATCAGGCTTGGTCTGTTTGGTTTCACATCTTTGGAACCATTCTGGGATTACAGCTTTCATTTGTGCTAAAAGCTTATCACATACAGCATTTGAGACTGCCCCCTCACTACCTCCTCCAAGACATTATCTCTGCTCCTTTCCTAGTTTGTCACCAATGCATGCATACAGAAAGGGAAATCCTCTCTGAAATATAAATGAAAACATTTAAAATACATTTAAAATATATTCCAGAGTATTTAAAAAGTATTTTATTGAGGAGGGGGAGGTTCTTGATCAGGATACCAGATTTCTAGCTTCAGATTTAACTAATCACTGGCAGATGAAAGCCAGCAGGTACTGATCTATCTGTCTTATCAGTGCTGGCTTTCATCTGCCAGTGATTAGTTAAGTCTGAAGCTAGAAGAAAGGAAGAATTCATGGATTAATAAAATAAATGCTTTTCAAAAAGCTGTAAGACTCTTTTCCACTTACATTTCCAGGTGTGTGTGAGTGTGAGTGGGAGAGAGTGAGTGGCGGAGAGACAGAGAGAGACACTCCGCAATGGGGTTGGAAAAGGAGGGGAGGGGAGTGAGCAAAGTTTTGGCTTCCATGACAAGCCCCAGTTGGGGAGCATGAATGGTCATTTGACAATGGATTTTTTTCCTATGGATAAAAATGGTTTAAAAGTTTCTCAGCTGCTTTGCCAACTGAAAATAAATCAAACTGAATTTACACCCCTTCTCCTTATCCTCTGATCACTGGAGGTGGACTGACATTTCCTGACCCACAGCACACCCACTAAATGCCCCCTGACCACCCAAAATTAGCATAAAAGCACAACTGAACTTTGACACAGGAAATCATACTACAGCAGAAGTCAGCAAGGACATAATTTATGCATTTTTGGTGTTAATAAAAAGAAACACTCTCCAAAAGGTCAACAACAGAGCAACAATGAAGTCATGTGATAAGTCCCTGCCAAAGATGCTATTAGCCAGCTGTAAGTGTGATTTACCTGCCTTGTGTGATAAAGTCCTTGGTCAACATACATTCCAAACACTTCAAAGATGCTGAATGCCATGTTAAGACAAACTGTCATTGGCTACCTGTTGATCATGGTGAAGAAACCAGTCTTTGGAATATATGCTGTCTTCCTTTAGTCTTTTCTTGAAGCAAATTCCTCTGCCATCTCAGTTAACCATGGTCAGGGAGATTATTGGCACTGATGTTACCTCACTTAACTTTGATTCCCAGGACATGATGGTCGCTATAAAGAAAATTAGTTTTCTGAGCCCAGTCTCTGAAAGAGATACTTATTCTGTAAAGTACATGAAATATCTAAGTCAGTTCTTATAATTTTTTAAAGCTTCCAGTCTCTAGGACAGTCAACACAGTGTGCTCAGAACTGTGTTTATTTAATGTCAATTGCTGTCTGCTGGCTTTACATTTCCTGAATAATTAATTGCTGTCCTTGCTGAGTGGATATACAAAGTAACATCAGCTGGCCGCTTTATCCTTGGTTAAGAGATATTAATGCCACAAACTTGGTCTAGCTCAGTACCTAAGGAATAACAGGATAAGGCATCTGATATATGTAGCTGGCTGAGGAACCAATGAGAATCTATTGGATTGTGACTAAATGCCTTTTAAACCAGAATCCACCAATATGTTGTTTGGCTGGCAGAATCCTTTTCTAACAGCTGATCTGAGATCTGCCAACAGAGCAACTTATTGACAGGCCCATTGCACTGGCTAGGAAAGGATGTGATAAGGAGGAGCCAGGTGGTATTGGACTTAAAGTTCCTTCAGCTCAGGAACCCAGCCATGATACCAGAGGGAGTTAGGCCAGTGTGTTTAAATAATTTTCAGTTCTTCTAGGCTGATTTAGCATAGCTGCTGATGATTAGTACAGACTCAGCTTGCTTGTGGTTGTTTTGGCTAGTTGGGATCATGTTCTTACTCAGCAAGTACAAACTGCTATGATACCTAACTTTAAAAGAAATATCATGGCACCATAGTTTCCATTTATTTTGTATATGAAAAAGCTGGGATGCAAAAAATAGCTTATGAATGTTTGGGCAAGTTTTATCTGAGATGGGAGAGTGCTGAAGACCTGATCAGATCAGCAACACCAACAAATATTTTAGAATCAGCTAAAAATGATAAGGTGATATAAAAAGGTGCACTAATACACAGACTCTCTGAAAAATGTGAGCCTTCTGTCAAGAGCCTTCTAGTAACAAGTAGTCCCCCAGTGGTGCTATGCACATGAGTGTGTGCTGCAGGGGGAAGAACAAGGGATATACACACACATTGTGTTGGGTTAAAAAGGCCACTGTTTTCTTGCTTGTAGATTACATAGAATATTGGCATTGCATGGATTATGTATCTTAATCCTTGACTGATCCACCTGCAGACTAATGCCTATCCCAGCCTGCTTTCAAGGAAGAGTGAAGGAAGTGCTGGGATATGAAGTCTCACTTCATGGACTGCTGTGTGGTTTTCTACAACCACCAAAGAGTTGAGCTGGCAAAATATTGCCTATGGACAATGCATCCAGGGAATGGTGTGCTTGGATTTTTCTTCCTAGATGCATTGTTGGGAAGTACACTATCACTGTATCCTGGGATAAGCCTATCAGCTTCCCCAACAATGGCTCTAGCACAAGACCAATAATACTTTAAGACTAAACTGTGGTAGTGTGATGCATGCATTAACAGCACACACATACACACAGATACACACACACAAATACACACACACACACACACACACACACTCATGGAAAAAGCAACAATTCTGAGATGATAAAGCCAATTGATTTGTGGGTAAAATTCTGTCCCAGCCACATCAGTTGGCAGTTAGCAAATGTCATGACAATGTCTTAAACATTAAAACAGTTTAAACATGGGGAGGGCAGGTTGGAAACCTGAAAACAGAATGAGGCCAGGAATGTGAAACCTACAGATTCAACATCTGCAACCTTGACCCATCTCCAATGCCATGGAAAGTCTATGATTAGCTGTCACTGGAGAGAGAGTTGCAAAAATCTGCCCAGCTGCCAAGACTTTGGTAGAAAAAAAGAACTCCACCAGTTGCAGCAAATCCATGCTTCCCAATTCCTGTGAGATCTGTCACTACAGGGTACAAAGAACAATCCCTGATAAGTAAGGATCAAGCATTAAAAAATAAACTGAATTTTCCCTACATGAGCAAAAACACATGGAGATCTTTGTCTGTTTTCTTGCCTCCAGTGAGGAGGATTCCCCAGAAGCCAATAAACACATTTCTAGTACAGTTGGCCCTGGACATTTGCAGGTTTAACATCCACAGATTGATTGTTTGCAGATTATTTGCAGCTGCCTCTGCTGCTGCCCTATACCCTTTTTAATAGGAATTGTAAGCCTCATGAGACTGAAAGAGGCTGCAACAGACTGCAAACAGACTTCCAAGTCCCTATTAAAAATGCTTCAGGGCAGCAGTAGATGCAGCAGGTAGGGGAGGCAGGTGATGGTGAGTCAGGCCACAGGCTGGTGGGGCAGCTGAGGTGGCAGTGGCATGTGGGACCTCCTCCTCCTGCATACCATATGTGTCTCTGTTCTGCCCAGACAAAACCAATGACACCACTGATGGGGGCATGTAAGGCTGATATGGCAGTGGAACCTCTGGAGAGCATGCTCAGTTCCCCCTGCAGGAGCAGCAGCAGCACTGGTGGAGTGGCTGTGTGGTGAGCAGGAGACAATGACCATGCCTTCACATGGAGACACCTCTGCCCAGAGCCACTGCTTGTGCACAGGAGGGAGAAGAAGAGGTGGTAATGGAAGAGGATGGAGAGACACAGCTCTGGACCAGGGTGTAGCAGTGGCAGCAAACAAACATGGGTGCATCCCTTGCAAAGCAGAATTATCAAGCAATAAGAGATCAACTGATGCACACTGCAGTTTATATATAAATGAAACAATAGCCTATGTATGATCTCTCGGAGCTCTATGTCTCACAGCTGCAAAACTGTAGTAGCAGATAAGCCATAGCAAATTAATGTCTGCTAGCACAATACAGATGTAGGCTCCTAATACATGAAATTTCCTGGGATATTGTTCAAAAATCACACTGACTCATTTTGCTTGCTTCCACATCATATTGTAAATGTCTTTCTGTTTTTGCTTCTCTCCATCACTGCACGATTTGTCAGACCCTTCCATCATTTGTTGTATGCAAGTATTATTATTTAAAAAAAAAAAAAAAACCCCCAAACCAAACAAAATTGACTTTGTAGTTCTGAGAACTCATCTAGTACATTTTTTTCCTTTGAATTGAATAACCTTTCTGTTATCTGTTGTATCCATGCTAATACACTGATATTTTATACTTAGCTCATCTATAATCAACCATCCTCCCCAAATTTGATTTTCTGCTTAGATTTCTAAATTATTATAAGGGCATGAGTTCTCAGGAATATAAGCTAATCCGTTAATATGTAATGCATAGTTTAAAATAAACCAAAGGATCAGATTTGCCTAGAATATATTACAGACTTTCATCATCTTAATTTTCATAATTGTTTTCCTCTTGTGTTTAAGTCATTTTTTACTGTTCAATTTCAGAGCTCACGAATATGAGTAAATTCTGGTAAATGAACGATTCAGTCAATGATTAATAGGTTTCATGATCTTACTCTTATCCTTTTTTCTTCTTTCTGTAGTCTTTATGCTTTCAGAAGCTACCCATTCCTTTCCTCTAGATCATAATGGATCAGATTGTAAATTCTTACTGGCTCCATGAGGTTGCTATGAGGTTAGACTCCACAAATTAGTTTTGAATGGTGTCCTTTTTTTCCAGGAAGTATAGTATCACCATATCTTGCAGGGGAAAAAAAAATCATAAAGGGTGTTTGTCACTTAATAAATACAATCAAAGTTGAATTTCATTTGGGGGCAACAGGTTTCACACCACACTTTGTGCAGCTGTGTTAGGAAAAAGCAAACAGCCAGATTTTGCTATGGTTTATTTGCTACTTTCAGTTTAGCAGCTGAAAGAAATGAAGCTCAGGGAGGAGAGGAACACTAACACCATCTGGCAGCAGCGTACCTACATAAGTGCCAGTTTTGGTTTGCCCATGTTCATGTTTTTCAACCTCAAGTCCCCCTCACGCCTGCCCTGCCCTTTATTCTGTTCCAAATATGAGGACAGTTGGGGTTGTTAGAAAAGATCTGATAATCAAATTTTATCAAAAACAAACTGATTTTTTTTTTTTTTTGCCATCCCAGGGACGGGTCAGCAGAGTAAGACCCTCTTCTCTCCACACCATGTACCTTCAGATAAATGTCTGCATAATGCTGAAATGTTGGCTACGCATAAATTATCAGTGAATGTCCCCTTGTGGTGACTGTAACAAGCCAAAAGCCAATGTGAGAAACTGACCAGTCTCAGCTAACCCTCAATTTTTTTCCTGTTCCATCTCACAAAAAACTGCAATCATTTCTAATCCTTTTAATTGCCTCAGTCTCAACTTCTTCAGTTTCCTCATTACACTTCTGTTGCTTCAGCAGTTATTTATTGTAACCTTGTTGTTGTTGTGTGCCTTCAAGTTGTTTCTGACTTATGGTGATCCTCAAGCAGACCTATCATGGGGTTTCTTGGGGCCGAGAGTGTGTGATGCAAACAAGGCCACCAAGTGAATTTCCATGGCCAAGTGGCCAAACAGGGAATCAAACCCTAGTCTCCAGGGTCGTAGTCCAGCGCTCAAACTACTACACCGTGCTGGATCTCTTATTGTAACCAACTAAAAGACAAAACAAGCACCTTTGATTGTTAAAACGAACATTAAGAGGTTAACTGGGATGTTATCCATTAGTTATTGGAACAGCTTTAGGGAACAGGATTGTCTTGGCCTCTCATGAGATAGTGTGGCCTAAAGTTGCTTCTACTCTACCACACAGTGAAAACATTTTCACTTGTTTCTCTTAAATGGTCGAACAGCACTGAGGCCTTCTCGGCTTGCTTCTTATTGAGCTCCCATACAACAGTGATACATTTTCACTTTTAGTTGTAAAGATCTAACAGCATTATTTGGACCACTAGATAACCTGCATAGATATAGATTGTTAATTTCCCAACTAGTTAACTTTCACTTGAGCAATCTATTAAATGGAATCAACTTCTGCTTTCAAAAAATGGAACTGAGGACAAATTATTTCTGACCATGTGCATACCATTCACATAAAGATGCATTGTTTTTAAAAAATGCAATAAACAACACAATTCTATACATATCTGCTCAATAATAAGTATCACTGAGTTAAGTGGGGCTTACTCCAGAGTGAGTGGATATAGGATGGATGTACTTTGAAAAACAGAGTTTTACTGAATTGGGCTTCCTGATCTATTAGGGTGAATAGAAAAGCTCTTGCAGTGAGAAATACAGGTCTTCATGTGTATGTTACATCTAGGGCTGTGCACATTTTCAAAGAAGATAGAAGATATCAGTGGATCATTAGGCAGGTATAAATGAAGTCCTAAAATATGTAATTTAAACTGTCTGTGTCTTCATGGGCTAAGCTCCATGGATGATGGTAGTAGGCCTAGTTTCTCACAGAGAGTTGGACAGAACAATGGCCACATGCTTTGCCTCTTATCTCTTGCCCTTTCTGCACCTTACCATCATTCCGGCAGCATCCAGTGATGATGATGGCTGGGAGGAAAGCACGATTAAGTGCTCCCCTCTGCATTGGCTGCCTGTGGGAACAAAGGAGGTGCAATGGCCAATGCCTCTTGCTTCTGCAGTGCAGTTAGGTGCTGTCCCAGCCTGTGCTGGGACAGGAAGTGCAGCCATTGTGCTTCCTGATCTTTCACAGCTCAGGTAAGTGTGGGTGGGCACTGGGAGGGTGAGGCAATTGCTGGTCATTGATGGGGAAAAACTGTCAATGATTTGCAGCGCGATTGTGCTGGCTGGGGACAGGAGAAGGACAGGACCTGGATGTCATGCATAAGCATCATCTGGGTCCTGTCCTCCATTCCCAGTGTGGAACGACAACATCCTGTGGGAAGGGCCGCTGTTTCCACAAGCTTTAGAGATTTGACTTTTTTAAAAAATTGAAAGTTTGAAAGCTTGTCCAGCTAATGGTCTAAACAGGCATTGAGTGGTTTGCCAAGAATCTACATAAAACATGGCCAACGAGGAAGCATGGCGATCCTAAGTGTACTGGAAATGAGTGTGCGTTTCTGCAATGTTATTTTGTAGACCTTTCACAGTTTAGACTTAAATTTTTGGCCTGGCTGCCATGTGTCATATATGACAAGTATGGTGTGAAATTGAGTGGCATTCAGAAGTTTCCAGTTCTGAACCATACATAATTTGATATGCTAATATCAATTTTGTGAGATAAGAAATGAATTTGGAGGCTCCATGTAGTAGGATTAATTTGGAGTACATAAGTAGTGTGTAATCTTTATTATCCTGGATCTCACCACAAATTGCTTTGCAGGAGAAATGTGCTCAGGAGATAACTGCTGTAACATTAATTTGGTTTCCAGCATCCCCATGTTTTTCCCAACATATATCTCTTGTGTTAAAATGTAAGTATAATCTGCAGTGTGGTTTTGATACTATCTGCTTCTAATCTTCGATGTGGTTTTGTTTTATCAGTGTACATGCAGATATTTTTGGAAAGGCTGGCCTTTTGTCTTCACTTTTCTACTCTTTAGTTCTTAAGATCCTTTTCACAAATTCTGTTTCCTCTTGTTTTACATTAATGAAGATTTAGTGTAGATGAAGTGTGGCCAAAATGTGGCCTGTGGGCTGTGTGTGCCCAAAAGACCATTTTTGTGGTTTGGGGGGGCTTATAGGGTTTATTCCTTATGGCCCAAAATGTCCTCCAGGAGGTGTGGAGCATATGAGGAAAATTTTTTCCACATTTCTGCTCCCCAAGGCCATTTTATGTCCAGGAGAGGCTTTTTTTGAAAAAGGAAGTGAACTGGACATGACTTCTAAGTCACTTCCTGTGGTTAAAAAGGCCTGTCTCGGGAATAAAATAAGCCAGGGGAACCAAAAACATGGCAGAAATTCCTCCCCCCCTGTCCCCAGAGGGTGTTTGGGGCTGGGGGGCAATTTTGCGTGAGGAGCCTATAGCAGGGTGGTTACCTCCTCTAAGATCTTCTGAGGGGCAATGTGCCCCCCCTTACCACCAACATTTCTACCTCTGATGAAGATGCACACAAATTCTGGGGGGCAGGACTGACAGGATGGGGTGACTGCCACTAATTGGTGAAGAAGGTATAAGATATTAGAGAGCTCTCCTTCATCTACCTGAAGCCACAGGGTGTTCACAGTGATGAATGGGCCTGTCTTGCAATGTCCCAATTGGTCCATGTGCTCTGTGATCTTATCGTAGCTGAAGCTTTTGAAGCCATCCTACCACTTGGGACTACCACCTCTGTCCCAAGTCCTCTGGTAAGTTGATGAAGACTCTGCCTGTTTGTCAGACAATGGCCAAAGTCCTAGAGCAGCTTGTTATTTTTTTTTGGGGGGGAGGAACAGTTAGAGGGGGAAGCATTCCTCCCCCTGAGATCACTGAAGGGCGAAAACTCTTTATTTGCAGTAAAATGCTTTCCCTGTAGTGGCTTAATGGGCATTTTTCCAATGTCCCCCATGACATTCTGGGAAGGACTTACGGAATGAAAATTGGAGACAGCTCCCGTATCTTTAATGATTGTGTAGACGAGGAAATTTCAGTGAGTCTTGCATCTTACCTGGTTTCATAGCAAGCAAGACCTGCTGAAATTCTCTCTTCCATATATCTATTAAAGGTATAGGAGCCATCTCTAGTTTTCATTTTGGCAACCCTAATTCTAGGCCCAGGAGTTGGCTTTTTTTATCAGGAAGTCACTAGATGGCAGTTGCTGGATCAAGTCCTGTTCAGTGGTTCTCAACCTGTGGGTCCCCAGATGTTTGTGGACTTCAGCTTCCAGAAGCCCCAGCCACTATGGTCAATCCTCAGGGCTTCTGGGAGCTGAAGTCCAAAAACATCTGGGGACCCTCAGGTTGAGAACCACTGTGTTAGAACAAGGCCTCTCCCGGGCCAAAGATGATTTGAATATAAATTGCATAGTATTCTGATAACTGAGCAAGAATTGGAGAAACTGCGCAGCACTGCAGTCAAAACTACACTCAGTGATTTTTAATAATGCACAGAAAAGGGCAGAACTTCCTATGAGAGAGGGAGAAAAAAACCTCTCACCAGCTTCCTTTTTTCTTTTTTCACACTACATCCTTGGCGAAAGTGCAGAAAATGCCGAACTAAATCTTATACTATACTCCTATACAAACAACATGGTGAAGCGTTCTACTTTGTGGCTTCAGTCTCTGTCAGTTGCTCAACCCAAATGTTATGCAACAGGAAAAGAAACTCAGGCAGATTGAAACTGCAGCCACATGAAGTTTTGTTATACAACATTGCTGATATTGGACAACTTTTTTTTTTTATTGTGCAGCATTGCTGTTTTCAACATAAAAAACATCAATGTTGCACTGCAAAAATATTGCACAAAATCAGCAATGTTGCACCACAAAACTCGGTGGCCATTTCTTGTACAATATTGCTGATTTAATGTTGTGCAACTTTGCTGTTTTTACACAGAAAACAGCATATTGCACAGCAAGTGTGTTGCACAAAATTAGCAATGCTGCACAAAAAACAGCCACATGATTTCATTGTGCAGCATTGCATGTAGCTCATCCCTCTTCCTGTATCTCAAGGATCTCAGCTTGACAACTGGGAATGTGAATATGTGTTTGTGTGGATCAGCCACTCCCAGTAGTAGTACTTCTGGTGCTGGTGGGGAACTATGATCAAAACTGATGGGGAGGCTTGAGTCTCCCTTCTGACCTACTGTGCTCCCCACTCCTGGTATGTATGTATGTATGTATGTATGTATGTATGTATGTATGTATTTAAAATTAAGCACATTCATGAATTAAATCTCAATAGCATCATGACTGCAAATTGTGTCATGTGTATCTGAGGATCCTCCATATGAAAGGCATTATGGAAGCAAGGAGGATCAAGCACCTATCTTTGGCTTGATGTTAAATAATGTGCAGAAATGTATATCTCTTACTTTCTGCTATGTATGGTTTCTAATAGGTTCAAAAGGAGCAATTAAAAATGATACATTGCCAAGCGCAATGAGTCATCAGCTGAGTTTCTCAAGACGGTGGTGTTAGCTGAAGCTGGGATTTGCTGGATGGATGCCCTTTGGTAATGCAGTAGCTGCTGCAGCGTACTGAAGGTTATAATTTATATGGGCTGAAAAGCATAGCTTTTCCTGTAATTGAAAATGTTCTCTAAAGGCATTTCATTGGCAATCTTCAACTTAACATAACTTATGAGGCTAAAACAACAATGAAAATCATTTTCAATTTATCTTTCCTTTATTACACTAGGACACAGTGATAACTGATTTGGTCTGGAACTGACAGGGACGTCAAATGTCAGCATATAATGTCAGGCTTCCATGCTATCTCCTGCTGCATTAGTAGCTGGCTGTGGAAGCTATTTTGCACATAGTTGTTTTGCAGCAGTTAAAGAGGCTGTACCACCGCCAGTTTGGCCATCCCGCTAGTAACACTGGCTTTGCTCTCAGGCAATGGCTTTTGAACTGTTTTCCTGGAAAACCTGTGTTTTTTTCACAACTTGTCAATGGATCATCTTCCTGAAGAGATGATCATTACTGCTGCCATTGACCCACTGACAATAGAGATAGATAATCCCTCCCAAGTTTGTTTGAGTAAGAAATTGTAACAAAAGACTTTTTTTAATGAAAAATGGAAGATTTCCAGTTTTTCTCTGAGCCAATCTCATGGCTCAGAATAATGCCCTCCAATCATGCCTCCCAGCAATTTTGGCTGCTGCATTGGAAAGCCCTCTGAAGCAGTGTGGGAAGTGGTGTGAAAATTGCCCCCATCCCCTTTCACCACTGGAACCCTACAATGAATGAAAAAAAAATTTGTGAATGAAACAAGCCCTTTCATTCACAGAAAATGAAGTTTGGACCTAAAGCATTAAAAGTATGGATGAGATGAGGACTATGGATGTATTCACCATACAGTTGGTGCTATTTTATAAACTTTACAAGATTAGCATAGGTTAATTGCAAGAAGAAATCATCAGTTCTATTCCTTATAGCTGGGAAATAGTGCCCTTGTTGTTATCAGGGTGATTTTTTTTTAAATCATTTATTTATTGGTTTTCGGTTTGGGTTGCTTAAGCCAGTGGCACATTTGCTTTTCTGTTCAGGGAAGATAATGTCTGAATTCAAGCTGCATTGCCTGTAGACAGAAAATGAATTTTCTTGTTAAATGTTGCTAAAAAACACATCTTACATATAATTTGTGTATAACTTACAGCTAGTTTGTAGTTTTAGATAGTCAATTGGGGCCCTGAGATTTACAAATTGGGGGTCTGAGATTTACAAACCTACAAGGTTGCTGCTTTTATTTTTAATACTAAAAATCCAGTCCCTCTCTGTTTAACCCTCCTTCAGGCAGCTGGGTCATTTTAATCCTCCCGAGTCACATTTTCTCTCAGAATCCACACAGAGCTAGATGTACAAGGTAGACATTTTACAGCATTGTCACTGGAAGAATTGTAAACTGTATTCCCAAGTTTCAGCCACCTGCTTTCCGTGTTTTATTAAAAGAGAAAAAAAAATGGCTGGAATAAAAATTGCCCCAGTAAATCTCTTTAGGCTTTGTTTCATTTCTTTTTCTTTCTTTTCTTTTTTTCAAACAAGGAGGGCTAACAGCAACACAAAAGATGTTCCACCTTGCCCTGTGCTTAGAAGCAGCAATTGCTGGGGAAATGAGACTCCCCTAGGGCTGTCAGAAAAAACACAGCTCATTCAGGATCATACACATGCCATCTAGGAGGTTATCCCAAGAATGACACATGGCAGCGAAGTCTCAAATGTTTCAAAGTCACTGACAGGAAGCAACCACAGCTGAAATAAAATACAACACATAATTTACAATTTGCAGCTAATCCAAAGTGTCAAGAATCCTAATGCACAGGAGAGAGTTCACTTGTTTGTAGACCACTTGTTTCCAAGGCTAATTCTCATCCACTGCTTAGAGATTTGTAGCTCCCTAACCTTGACAGCCAGGTAGCTAATTCCTTGCTATCTGGTATATAAGCCTGTGCATGGGGTGTTGGCTCCTTTTCCCAACTCTGTGCACCCATCTGCTCTGGCTGAAGTAGATGCTCATCATCCAGAGAATTTGCATTGTCTGTATCTGTTCTTGATTGTTCAGGCTCTGAGGAGGGGCTGGCTTCTAGAGCCAGAGGCTCTTCTGCTCTGAGTCAAATTCCTCTTATTCTACTGAGTGAGTTAAGAAACACCTCATGTAAGTATACATTTCTAGCTCTGAGTGTTTGGGTGTAGTGGAATATCCTTGATTCTCATAAATCCTTCTGTGAACATGGAGCAGTTTTGTACCCTAAAATACTTTGAAGTTCCCATTGGAGTCAGAAAATGATTCAGTAGAAATCTTTTTTTAAATTTTCCTGAGTGAGGGGTTACATTGATTCTTACTGAAACTAGTGTCATCATATGAAATATAGCATTTTGTTATGAAAACCAACATGAAGTGAATTGTTAGGTCAAGTTTTGGCGGCAGGTGTTTTTCCAATGAAAGCTCCATTTGCACCATGCTGCTTTAGGTTGCTAGCTGATCGTCTTGTTATTTTTCTAACTATGGGCAGAAACCCAGTTTCACTAAATAGTACCATTAGGGGACCTGTGATTATTGGATTGCATGACAGTACATTTGAATATATGAAGGATCAAGAATATGTTTCAAATGAGTTTGGACATTTTGCAGATATTAACCAAGCCATCTGAAAAATCTCACATCATTTATAGCAAATTGTACAGTCAATGGCTAGCAAGATGATTGAGATCTTAGACTTTCTTTTCTTTATTTTTCTTTGCAATTACTTTCCACCAGTGGCTTGAAGGTCTGACTGCCATTCTTCTTTTGCTGTAAACCTTAGCTTTCAGATAAGCACACCACATGGTGCTAATTCTAGGTTAACTTTTTGTGAAGCCATAAAGAAAGATGGCAGAAGAAAGCAATCATTCAAAGACCTTTGTTTAAATCTAACGCTTTGACTGTGCCTTGATGGTAACAGTAATAAAAGATTTAACTCTAGTGCAGTTAATCAATAAAGTACGTATAACATTAAGTCTGACGTTATAGAAAATACACCATTATTATACAGCATACTTTTGACAAATTGTCTACATTAAAAGCTTTCAGTATAGGAAGGTGTTGGAATTATTTCTTGTTTTCTTCTAAAGGAAAGGTATTAGGTCAGGACAATAAAAACACATAGTTTTGACATCTGGAAATCCAAATTAATTTTTCTTTCTCACCCCCCAGCTTTTTGATCTTTGGGTAAATACAGCTACCAACTTGCCACATAGCAAATGGAGGGAAATTTTCCTGCTTCTTAAATGGATGCTAAAGTGAATTGATAAGTCTGTGATGAGTTTTGAACTACTGCAGTTGCTATTGGTACCTCCCTAGTAACTGTTGCTGACGTGTTCTCTTCTTATGAAATGAAGGCATTATTGCAATTTATCTCTCCATTCATTGTTGTTATTGTTAACTGCCATCACGTCAATTTCAACTTATGGTGACCCTATGGGTGAAAGAACTCTAAGACACCCTATCATCAACCACTCTGCTCAGGTCTTGCAGTTTCGGGGAGGTGATTGAGTCTATCCATTTGTAATGTAGTGTTTTTCTTTTCCTATTGCCTTCTACCTTACAAAGAATTATTGTTTTTTCTAGTCAGTCATATCTTCTCATGATATGGCCAGTTTTAGTCATCTTGGCTTCTAGGGAGAGTTCAGGCTTGATTTGCTCTATGACTCATTCATTTGTCTTTTTAGCAGTCCAGGGTATTTGTAGAACTCTTCTCCACCACCACATTTCAAATGAGTTGATTTCTTCCTATCAGCTTTCTTTACTGTCCACATTTCATAACCATACATAGAAACTGGAAATATGATGGCATGGGCAATCCTAACTTTACTATTCAATGATATATCTTTACACTTGAGGATTTTGTGTAGTTCCTTCATAACTGCCCTTCCAAGTCCTAGTATTCTTCTGGTTTCTTGACTGCAGTTTCTATTGTGATAAATGACTGAGCCAAGGTATGGACACTTTGGAACTGTTTCAATGTCTTCATCATCTACATTGAAGTGATGTAAATCATCTATGGTCATTTTTTTTTTGATTTGTTAATGTTCAAACCTGCCTTTACTCTTTCCTTCTTGACTTTCTTCAGTAATTGTTCTAAATCTATGCTGTTTTCTGCTAGTAGTATAGTATCATCTGCGTATCTTAAAGTGCTGATGTTCCTTCTTCCAAATTTCACACCTTCCTGCTCAGAGTCTATTCTTGCTTTCTATATGATATGCTTAATGTACAAGTTCAACAGTCAGAGTGATAAAATGCAGTCTTGCCTGACCTCCATTTCCAACTGGAAACCATTCAATTTCTCCACATTCTGTCCTAGTAGTGGCCTTTTGTTCTGAGTACAGGTTACACACAAAGATTAAAATGTTGTGGCACACTCATTTCTTTAAGAGGAATCCATAATTTGTCATGATCTACTCAATCAAAGACGGTGCCGTGACATATAAAGCACAAGCTGATTTTCTTCTGAAATTCCTCGTGCCTTTTCCTTTCCTGAACATAGCTTGGACATTTGGCATTTCTCACTCCATATATAGTAAAAGTCTTTGTTGTAGAATTTTGAACATGCCTTTGCTTGCATGGGAAATTAATGCAATGGTCCTGTGGTTACTGCAATCTCTGGTGTCCTCTTTCTTGGGGATTGGAATGTATATTGTGGGCCATTCTTTTGTTTTCCTTTATTTTTTGATAGATTTTATTTAGAACTAGAGTAGATTCTGTTACTCTGTTTTCTGGGGGTCCCAGGAGGCACATCTAAATGTGCTCAACTATAGGTGGGGAAAATTAGCTCAGAGCACTGCTTTAGCGTTACGAGAGGCAGGATAACTTAGCAGGATCTTTAACCCGATGTTTACGGAGTCAGACCAAGCCAAGAAGCAGACCGGTTTGGAAGTAATGAATGATTTTTACTAAATACAGGCACACAATGTAAGCAACACACACACACAAATAACTAAGGAAAACAAAGGTGTGAGTAAGATAGCAGGATTTTCAGAGGGATAGTTGATTCAGGTGATACGAAACCTGTTCCTGAAGCCCGGAAAAAGATAGAGAGCGATACTGGGGTTCGATGTGGCTCAGCATGTGGAGCTGAGGGGAAGCTCGCCAAACAATGCAGCAGCAAGGCGGTCTGGAACTCGGGAGCGATCCAAGGAAGGTTTCAGAATCAGAGGTTTTTATAGTGAGAAGTGTGACTGCAGGCTATACCTTACCCGGGGACAACAATGGGTTTAGGGTGCAAGACAATGTCTCCGAAAGGTCACAGTTTAGCATGATGGAATCAGAGCCGAATTAACACTGGTGTAGCCAGTATGTAAATGCACAACGCTTGACAGTGGATGGTTCAGCCTTTGTCAAGTTGCCTGCTTGGGGCAGGGAGCCTTTTGTAGGTAGCGTGCGTACATAATGTGGTGTTTGCCGGGGAGGTCCCTGAAGCAGCGATCTGGCTATGTCTGGCTTGCCTGTATTGTTTGAGAATATTTCAACAGTTAGCCGCTGAGCCTAGTTTCATGCTTGTCCAGGGGCCTCACAAACATGTGGAGAGAGGTGGTAGAATGAGGCCTAATTAAGATATCAAAGTGATATCGGGTGCTATCTCAAAGGCGGCCTAGAAGCTGCAGTAACAATCCCCCCCCGAAAATGGGCAGTGTTGGGACAATATTGGACATTTTCCAATTAAACATTTCAAAACAAATTTAGTGTTGAATAGGGGTTTGCAGGCTCAGAGATCGTATCACTCCACAGGCCAAGGGAATTTTGCAGGGAGCACGAGGGATTCCTATCTTATAAAAACATTCCTATCTAAAAACCTAAACCTAAACACATTCACACAAACATACACAATAGCAATAAGCAATGAGCAATAACCAATGAAAGAACTCTCCCACCAGTGTAGAAAGGCAATATAACAATGCAAAATGAAATAACCAATGAAATACTGTAAATCCACTACAGGACAAGGCAATGAAGACAATCCAAGGAGCAATCAGTTCAGTGCGGATGATGGAATGAGAGTTTGTAGTCCGAGGGAGGTGAGGTGCAAGCCAAAGTCTCTGCACCCCCCCTCCCTGAAACAGGAAAAGTCTTGTAGCAGGAACAAATGAGCAAAACATAAGTCCATCCGGGCAGCGGAGCAGGAACGGCAACAAAATGTCCAAGTTGGAGCAGCTTAGCTGGCTTGCTGCAAGTTCAGGAACAGTAAGTCTTTGCAGAATTTGGAACTTGGAACAGTCCATTGGGCTTCTCAGGTTAGCAAACTGTAGCGGGATGGCAAAAGTCCATTTTTGCAATCGGGAGGCTGCGTGGTCACCTTTCCTCATGGTCTCAGGTGTTGTTGAGGATGCAGGAATCTCCAAGTACAGGACATCAGATGGAGCAGCAACTTGCTTCGTCCCCCCTCCCCATGGTACTCGGGGGCGATGGTATGACCTCAGGATCTTCTCGGTCCTCCGGATCGGCTAACCTATTATGGTTTAATTGACAAGATTAGTTGCCAGTGTATGGAAAAAGGCAAATTACCGGCTCAAAGCCTGCTGGTATGAAAATGGGACTATAAAACCAAATTCTTCATTGTGACCATGAAGTTTCCGCAGAAAACAGGTTTAAATGGCTCTCAAAGACAGAGCAGTATTGGCCTTGGCTAGGCCTGTTAAGGTAGTGGGGCTGTGAATTCAGGTTGGTAACAAAAGCCTGACGGCTTGGATAGGCTTTTTGTTAAACAGAGAAAGAAAGAGGCAACACCACTATCAAAACTATTTACATGGTGGAACTATTTACAATAACTGGGGATCCGGAGGGGTCGCCACTCTGCCTCTATCCCACTCAGACAATGGCTGCTCAACCATTGTCAAACACGTCATATATGGAGACAAGTGTCTTGGACAAATTAACTGCGGGTACTTTCTTGTCGTATAAGGAAGTCTGAGAAATTACTGGGCTCACATTGGGCTTTTGGGTGCCTGGATCCTCCGGCTCTGGTATGACCACAGATGCGGGATCAACAGGCTGAACTTTCCATTCTGAATTAAGGTGGAGGCTGGTATCTAACCCAAGTGCCTCCTGAAATCATGGCTGGATGGTGATCGAGACAGAACCAGGAACTGTCTTGGCCCCTCTCAAAATCACTAGTGTAACAATAACATGGCTGCCACTGAACGTGGAAGCCAGCTGGTACCAGAACAACTTTGCAGAGGGGAAGACAGTAGCCACATCTACCCCCGTGTGGTATTTGGGGCTCACAGCTATAGTGGAAATCTCCCCCGATGGAATGCAGCAGAGGGGAACATGTAGTGTCAATTCAGGGGGTGCCAGGGTGAGTGCCTGTGCTAGCCCGTGCTCTGGTTGGGCAGGAGCCTTTTCCTGTTTGAATCCCTGGACAGAACTTCTCCTGAAAGAGGGCATGGAGAGGGAAGACTCTCTCTGCCAAGGCTTCAAGAAATCTTGGGGAAACTGCAGGTCTCTAAGAGGGGACTCAAAGAGGGAACCATGGCGAGTTCGGGAAGCTTGGGGTTAGCTTCCACTTGCGGTGTGTTCCCCTTTTCCCGGCTCTCACACGTGCTGACAATGTCCTTATCAGATTTGGTGGGGACTTTCTCCTGAACCTTAGCCTGGTGTGATCCTTTTTGGTGCTCTGAAAGCACCACTGTCTCAGAGGTGGTTGGATTTGTACTCGGGGCTGAGTCAGGAGGAGGTGCAATCTGCCTATTTCTAGTGTGCCCTGGGCACTTGTGTTCTCTGGAGGGCTTAGGTTGGGTCCCCCCCACCGTTCCCAGTCAAACGGATAGTATCTGGGGTGGGTTCACCTGGTCTCATCCGGTCCAGGCACAGCACTCCTAGTGCTGCACTGGATTCTGCAGGAAGGGTGGCAGGGGTCTTTTCCCTCTCGGTCCCAGTGCCTGCCTTCAACCTAGATCTACCCCATTTGTTGGGCTTCAGTTGAGCCGCAACGCTTTGGGGGAGATCCCGGGACCGAGGGCACCCCTATCCTGATAGCTCTAGGTTAGGGTAGTATCCGGCCGGAGGGGGACTGTTGGTTACGGCGCTTACCGGCTGGCTACTTCCTAGCTGTACCTGCCTGTCTAGGGCATCAAGGAGCTCGCTCATGGGTCTCCCATCAAACTGGCTCATGTCCCATCCGAACTTCCTAAGCCTGCCCCAGATCTTTACTCTATCGGAAGAGTAAGTCTGAGCCATGGGGTCATAACTGCCAGACGTCTCCTTGGGAGCACTCAAGTCTGGGGTCTGTCTTGGGGCAGCAGGCGGGGGAGCGGAGTTCCCTGCCCTGCTGGACTGGCCTTGGGAGTCCCTGGCCTGCCAGCGCTGACCATCCTGTCTGGAAGGAGGGCGCAGTTCCAATTCCCTCGCAGAATGGAATTCGGCGCCGTTTTCCTGTGCTGGGAGTGGGGCCCATAGTTCAAGTATGTTACCTCGGCTATGGGTTCCCAGTTCCTGGGGTCCTTCCTGTGGGCCTTGATGGGAGGTCTGAGGGAACCAGCCTCTCGAAGCAGATCGGAGACCCGCCGGAGGTTGTTTCTGAAATCCTCCCAGTTGGTGGTGGCCGGATCCACCAAACCCAGGGCCATCTTTGTCTCGTGGTTCAAGCCTCCGTACAACAGAGTGTTGAACTCGACATGGTCAAAGTTGTACCCGTGGGCGGTCAGAGGGACCTTCTTGGCCAGAATGGCGAGCAGCTGCTTCCGTGCCACGTAAGCTTCAGGGTTCTCACGAGGACTCTGTTGCTCCATGACATAGAGCACGCTCGCACTCTGTCCGGGCCACAAAATCTTGACTACCTCCCTCATCTAGGCATGGGCCTTGAGCCTAACCAAGCCTCAAGCTGCCACGGCCGATTCGAGAGTCAGGAGCTCTTCCGGGGACATGCAAAGCCAAGCCAGCTGGGTCAGGTCCTGGCAGTTGTCCATGGGATGCGAGTGGATGACTGCGTTCAACCACATGATCCCTGTGGACCTGGTCAATGGACCCAGTTGGTCCGCAATTGCCTTGGCCTCGGTGGCATGCCAGGGGACCCTAGTCTCGGTGACCTGCATCTCCTGGGTCTCAGGCTTGTCTGCATGTCCTTCTCCTATTGGGGTGGTCCGTCTGGTCATGGACCGTGTCTCTACTGGGTGGACTGGGACCTTAGGGTCACTCCAATCAGGATTATGGGAAAGAGTTGCCAGAGCATCCCCCGGCAAGGGCTCCCCGGAAAAGTCCTGGGCAAATGCTGGGAGCAGCTCCGGGCATACAGCCGAAATCAAAGCCTTCCGGGTATGGAGCTGACTCTCCAGCGCAGCAATTTGCTTAAGGCACGCTGCATGACTAACAGCCTCTTGCTGTTCCTTCACCTGCCCCACCATGAATTTGGCTGCAGACCGGGCATGATCCAGCTCAGCCCAGTCTAAGGCGTCGGCTTTCTCTTCCCAAGTGTGTGCCACTAACACTAAGTGAGACAAAGACAACTCCCATGCCTCCCATAGATAGATAGATAGATAGATAGATAGATAGATAGATAGATGTGCTATATCAATGACAAACATTCAAGAGATTATTAACACCCTGCTGAAAGTCCATCCTCACTGTGTAACACCTAGTTCAAAGTGCATCCTCTTTGTTTGTCATCTATAAACTATCTCAAGCAGTCTGGAGATCAGTGTTCTTTGTTCTTAATATTTCCAGATTGCAAATAGAATTTAGCTAAGAGGAATCTGGCATTTATTTTTTTCAAAGAATCTGCTTCTTTAAACAAGGGATGCAATTAACAGTTTTAAATCAGGGGGAAACTCTCTTCTCTCGCCTACCTTTTAAAACACATGATAGAGCCAAGACTCATAATCTTGCCTACATGGCCCTCTCGCTTCTAAGGAATGGACTTTTCAAGACCTGGGGAGGGGGTCGAATTTCTAACTTTGAGAGAAAGGGTATTATTATTATTATTATTATTATTATTATTATTATTATTTATCACAATTGTTGCTTACACACCTGTCGAGATCCATGCAAATGTTTCTACCTGTGTGCTCCCTTTGTATATTGAAACTGCCATGCAAGTGATACCACAATATGTTGAACGCTCTCACAATCTTACAAGAACAACAAGGGTAAATGTATTTAAATAGACTTTGGCTCTTCTAGAAGTGAGCATGGGGTAACACTAATAACATTCCTTGGGGTATGTGTTATAAAATTCTGTCTCAGATGTCAACGTTGTACTTTCATTCCTAATATTCCACTTCTATTCTACCACGGTTTTATTAAAATATATAGTTTACTCTTTATCAAAAGATATCAGGGTGCAGTAGAGATGCCCCCCCCAAAAAGGCAGTAGACAATTTAAAATACTTTCAGTTGTGTAAAACAGTTTAAATCAGTTTAAAACAATAGGAACAGTTAAAATAGCTTAAAACAAAATATACAGCCACACTATGTCAGAATGTCAACACCAAGTGTCTGCAATCCTTCATTTATAAACATCGCTTCATTCTCAAGTAAGTCAAGAAATACTGACTTATTCACTTATAAAACACTGCATATGCTTAATATTCCAATAGGAATATGGGAGAAATTTAGGGAAAGTAGAATTTAAAGAAGATTTAAATCATTTTAACAATCTTCAAAAAGAAAAGAAAAAAATACTGAGGAAGAATAAATCTATGACCTGAAAGAAAGAAGGGATGCCATTTGTGGCAGCTCACTTTCAGAAGGGAAGAAGATAGGATGTTTCTGCTTGAGTAATTCAGTTACTGTCAGAATGAATTGAATTACATGCATGAGAGAAGAATGTAACCCTGGTCTAGGAACCCACCCAAGAATAGGGAAAGTTGCTGACAGTGAAGCATCAGATATTTTTGTTGTGGCTAAGCTGCTTGAGAGATAAGGGAGGAGGGGCTTTCCAAGACTTCTTTATTAGTTTCTGTTACAGAAGATCTTTGATACATCATACTTGCAGAAGAGCCAGTGGTCCTATCAAAACAGAGCTCTTTGCCTGGAAGCACAGATATTGCAGATGTTATTAAATGACCCGGAGCAGTGTTTGCAAGATCAAAGCCAATAACTCTGAGGCACAATTTTTCAATTCCTTCACAAGCTAATTACACATAAAATCAGGTATAGCCATACTGCAGGGTGGTGGTACTGGAGGGTCCTTTGCAAGGGAGGGCTGCTATTTTCTTTGTGCTGTAGAGCCTCGAGAGAGACTGACCACATGCCAGGTAATGCTGACCTTTCTGGAGGTGCTGTTAAGGCAGCCCAGTGAGGGAGCACAGCCCCGTTAGGGAACCAATCAGCCTCCCATAGAAGGCTGCTCATATACAAAGTTTCTTCACATATTATTTCCTGCATTTTTCTTGCTCCGACGCTCTTTTGAGATCACAGTGTGATTTTAATGAGACCAAATTCTTGATCAAAATGGAGTAAATGTCATCAAAACTATTACATGGTGAGATGAAGTTCTCCAGTAACAAGAAAATGTTCTAGGGAACAAAACTTGTTGAATGCTACTGGTGAGGGGAAGGGGAGCCCATTATCACACTACTGAGTTTCTACAAGATTCTGTCCTGGGAATTCTTTTAAAGCAGCTTATCTATTTTACATTCCAAATACAGTTGTTATGTCTGCCTTGCATATAACATGTGTTAAAACCCTTATTTCAACAAGTGATCTGGGATGTGCGTAAGATCTATCTGGCACTCCCCCCCCCAGGGTAAGCCTATGTGGGCTCAGCTGCACAAGAATTTGGAAGTACCTACTTACAAATGACAAGTTCTTTATACTTCCTTTTTGCAATAAGCAAGACACAGCTGATTTTAATTACGACTGTAACATAAGAAGGGATAACAGCACTTGTTGCAGTCTAACTTAACTGGGTTTAGTTGATTTCTTTGTTTTGGGGTTTGTAACTTTACCACTCAAGTGTGTTTTACGTAGCAGGATAGAGGCTTGTAGTATTTTGGTTTTTTTGGAGATAGTTGCTGCACCGTACCACCTTCTGTTGTCCTCCTGTCACGGTCCCAGCAGTGCCTTTGCTGGGAAGGAGGCGTGACACAAATGCTCCCTGCACAAGGGAGTGTGAGCAACACGCTCCTTCCTTCTCTAGCGTAGCCAGCCTCTTTCCCATGCTGTGCTGTTGAAGGAAGCACATGATTGTTTTTCCGCCCCTTCTGCATGGCCAGCGGTGACAGGAGTGTCATGCAATCGTGGGCACTTAACAGATTTTCTTCCGTTAAACAAATATCTCGCAGTTGTGATGAGTGGGGTGATTGGCACTGTGACCACAACAATGTCATACGAAAGCATTACTCGTGCCCCCATTGTGCAACAGCAACGCCATGGGCAAAGGGCCTAAGTTTACGAATTTCAGACACCTATGAATAATGTAAAGTAAGGAACTAAATGTTAAAGTTAACTAAAGAGTAACTATGTGAGGCATGTTTTGAATAATGAGGAAGTAAGGAACTAAATGTTAAAGTAACTAAGGAGTAACTATTTGAGTCAATTTGAACAGTGAGGAAGTAAATAATTACTTTAAAAATAAAAGGCTAAGAGTCACTCTAGCAATGACTAATTTAAGGATCTTTTGCACTGCAGCTAATTGTTTTTAATCTCATGGTATCAGGGTTCTAGCTTGACAGATACCTATCTGTGTACAGCTAAAAATCCATAGGCCTCGTTTTTCATTATTTTTTCTTTACATGTAAATACCTGGAGGAGTGATAATGCTGTATAACGCTGGGGATAAGGCTTCATACCACAGTCCCACTTGCATGGGAGATCAGGGCTTTAAAAATTATGCGAAGACCTAATGGCATGTTTTCTTTCACTAGCAAATAAATAGAAATGTCATTCCTTTTAACGGTGGTGAAAGAATGATCAAAATGTTCTTTAGTCAACTGTGGAAATAATACATATTATTTAGTTCTCTTACACTTCTAGAGTTCAGAAAGGTTTTTGTTACGAAAAGGAATGCTTTTGGTTTTCAGTCCTGTTAAGAGCTGCAGCTGCCATGGCCTCGACCCTCAGGATCAAAAGAGATGGAAAAGTTCGTAGGAAGGGTTTAAAACATGGATTTAATTATTAATATGCTAAAAATCTAATTCAACAGCATTTATGTTAAAGAAGGACTTTAGAAAAAAGATAGATCTATTTTAAGCTGATTTAAATACAGTGGGCCCTCAGTAGCTACTAGGGTTTGGTTCCAAGACTGCTTGTGGATACCAACATTTGTGGATGCTCAAGTCCCATTATGTACAATGGTTTGGTAAAACGGCATCCTTTATATAAAATGGCAAAATCAAAGTTTTCTTTTTGTATTTTTTGGGGGGCAGTGGGGGGAATATTTTCAAACCATGGTTTGTTGAATTTGTGTATGCAGAATCCATGGATCTGGAGGGCTGACTGTATATGTTAATATCATTACACTAAATACACTCTGAAAGTGTTCAGACTTTCATCAGCCACTCAAACGTTTGCAAAGGAATTTCTTCTGCCCTAGTCCATGGGTTCAATGAAAATTTTGATTTAAAAAGCTTCAGAATTGCTCTCATAATTAGGGATGCAAATCTTTGCTTATTTCATCTTCACAATGGAAGTAAGAAAACCATCATTTTTGTGCTGTGTGACACTACAAGAGTTTTGCACAACTCTGAAGACTTTTTGGGGGCATTTTGTTGAGTTTTTGTGAAGTTTACACAAAAAAACTTATATAAAATGGCAAAATAAAAGTTTGCTTTTTGGATTTTATTTTGGCGGGGGTGGTGGTGGTGGATAATAACATGAATATTTTCATGATATTTTTGCAAATTTTTTTTAAAAAATTAAAAATCCTGAAATCAGTGAAAAAAGATTTCAGCCCTCCCCCCTGTATTATTTCTTTGAAGATAAAATGATTGGTGAATATTCTTTACATTCCTACCAGCAATAACCCCATGTTTGCATTAACTGATGCATATTCTTGAATTCAATAAATAAGGTAATAAGTCTACCAGCAACGAGACTGTATTCGAGCCAGACCAGCTGGATAGATACATAAATGACAGGGCTAGATATGACAAACTTGTTTAGAAGTACCATGTTTCTTGTGCAATACTCCCAAGAAAAGAGGCAGGACTGAAATGACGGAGTGATTCTATCTGTGACTTATTTTACGTGCAATGCCATTGCTGCCCAAGGCCCTTTTCGCATGGCTTTTTTTTTGCGCGAGAGCCCCTTGAGCCTCGCGTGAGTAGGAGCGTTGCTCCGTATGACACACTCCCACTCGCGCAGCGCTCATGAGGCTCAAGCAGGGTGGCCGCACATTTTTTATTTTCGGCTTTAAGCAGAAAATAATGCGTGCTCACACAATGCTAGCAGTGGCCTCGCGCACTTACCTCCGTGCGGTGCGTCGTCCCAGGCGAGTGGGTCGTGCTTCCTCCCCCAGCGCAGCCTACAGCTCCCAGACTGTGCTGCGGAAGGAAGGGGAAGTGCTCAAGAGCGACGGATGCGACATTGGGAAGCCAGCTGCAGTACGAAGGAGTGGGGAAGTGGCAGCATTTCGGCTGAGGCTTCTCGCGCTAGCTGCCCTCCCCCGTTGCGCAAACAGCTGATATGTGAAAAGGGCCCAAGTCAAGGAATGCTGCAGTGGGAAATTCAAAGTCTGCCTTGGCTCCCCTTTTCTATCATGACAAGGGAATCCATTTATATGCTACTATACCTATTGATGCCTGGAGTACCAGGAGCTGTATTCTCTCAGGTGCTAGGGAGGGAAGGAAATGCAGCAGCCTTGGTTACTTACAGGATCTCCTGGTGGCTATCCATGGTCTGGCTCAGTTCTCATCACTCAAGTTGTTAAAAGTGCCTAAACCTTTGCATATAAAAGCTGGAATGGGGAACCTATCCTTATCCAGAGGGTGTTGGAACTGAAACTTCCGTGGTCCTTAATTGTGGCCTGTGCTGGTTAGGGCTGATGAGAATTGCAATCCAACAATGTTCAGAGGGCCACAAGTCATCCATGCTACTACAAAGAGGAAGGCATGACTAATCAGCCAAGAAAATCAACTGCATGTGATTACTACTGCTCTTAGTTTTTTAGGAAGTGTACTTCCATTTTTTTTTTCCCGTTTGAATTGAATTGAAAGTAACAATGGCCTCAGCCACAAGGGTTTGAACAATCTTCCTTCCCTCTCTTCCTCAACAAAGGTGCAGTTCAGTCCTTTAAATCAGAAGTGAAATAAAGCAACTGGGTATGTTTTATTTTGTCTGTTCATAAATAGTAGGAACAAGAGAGATATTGCCCACAAGCCAATCACTAATGAAGAGATACTTTTTCTAAACTCCCCACTGATGAGCTTAATAGCAAATGCACAGGGCATTAATGAAGTTATCCTGATTGTTCTAAGACACAACTCAATAGCAGCAAAATGATAGCGTATAATTGCTGTGTGATAAGCGAAGAATCCCTAGGATACTCTAAACAAATGAGGATGGATCCAGGAATTCTTGCCCCCTCTTGAGCTTCATACTGTACCCTGAAGCCTCAGTCTGGGATGAACAGAGGGTAAGGAATTTACTGACATGGTTTTAAGTGTTGCTCATTCATATCCCTGCATGCTCTTTTCCCAAGGAGAGTAAAGGAACAAGAGGGTTATTCTGCATAGGCAATCTGTATGTAAATGATAACAAGCCCAATCTTCAACTGTCTAAATAAACAAGATAAATATCTTAAGTGGAATTTATGACTTTGTTTCTTTTTCTTTACTACCTATGCCTGAATGCATGTTTCTTTTTCCAAATTCATATTCTCTTTCTGTGTTATCCATGCTGAATGAAAAAGAAGGGGGTTATGGTTCACATGTTTGGAAAGCACTACGTTGGGGAAAGCTAGTTGAGACACTTTTTTTGGCCTTGAGTAAAGAGCCATAAAAAGCCTCCTGCAACTTCCACCTATGTTATTTATGCTATTGCTTGGGGAGGGTTTGAATAGGATTTTTCCTCATCAGATCAATGCAAAAAAGAGGTGCATAGAATTTTTTTAGCTCTATGACTGTTACTCTGATCTCCAGGAAGTCCTTTCCACTCAGTGTTTTGTGTGTTTGTGTGTGGATCAGTCAAGAGTGGCCATGTAGGGTGCAGGCTCTTGCAAATGAGATTCTATGAGATT
This sequence comes from Iguana delicatissima, assembly GCA_948472985.1. Taxonomy (NCBI): domain Eukaryota; kingdom Metazoa; phylum Chordata; class Lepidosauria; order Squamata; family Iguanidae; genus Iguana; species Iguana delicatissima. Next base: position 243,320 of record CAOKZL010001525.1, read on the forward strand.
TTACTGGTAAATAAGGCAGAGATACTCCACACACCACATCTCCCAGGAGAATCATTGGGATCATTGGGATGTTGGCAGTAGCAGAAACTGAAGTGGCAGAAGTAGGAGGATACAGACTCCAGCAGATTCTGGGGCACAATGGCAATGCCCAAACACATAAGTGCTGCCAGCTATGTTGTACTAGATAGCAGTGCAAATGCTGGCAAACTTATCCTGTCTTTTTGTGTGTGATTAAAATCACAGTAGTAGAATGAATGTGTGGGTGACATACATGTGAGTCAGTCTGAACTGAGCTACTAGTATGCATGAGACTAGCAAGATTTATACTATGTTTCTGCACTGTGGTTTCAATCAAAGTCCTGAAGGAGCTAGGGGAAGTAATAAAAATGCACATCTTCAGTTCTTGTGTCTTATCTTGTTCATTGCAGCTATATAGCATTTCAGCTAAGACTATAAATCCAGTAGTCCCTGGTTCAAATATTGCCTGTGCTGTTACTTAACTAGATGGCCTTCAGCAATGTGAGGAGCATATACAGATTCCCATACCTACATGCAATATCTCTGCAAATGCACTCTCTGAAGCACAGATCTCACAACTTCCTGTTGTAATTGGTTTATCATTTGAAATAGGCCGTTTCCGCACGGGGCGAGGGAATTGCCCCACACTGCTACTTACTGGATCTTCTGGCTCCCCGGTCCAGTCCAGGCTGCTCCGGAGCAGTGCGTGGCTGTCGCTCCGCACTGCTCCGGCACCCAAAATGGTGGCTTCCAGTTGATTATGGGTCTCGACCAACCGCTGAAGCTCACCAGCCTAAAGTCCACCCTCCGCAGATTGCAGGCTCGCATTGGTGTGAGCCTGTAAATCTGCATGGGAGAGCAGGCATGCAATGGCACGTACCAGCTTTTTGAAAAACCTGAAAAATCAGGTTTTTCAAAAACATGCTGGAGGACCACTTGGGGTGCTCCGGAGTGGACTGAGGTGTGAATCTACACTAAGTAGTCCAGACCCAATCCGCTCCAAGGTGCAGACGTCCTCTGTGGAGGACGCACTGCACTGTTTTATTTAACCCGTGCAGAAATGGCCTTAGTTTAGGTAAAGTCCCACACATGATTTTGTGTTTGTGGCCAAGTTGTGTATTGCCATTTGGCCCATGGCTGGCAGGCCTTTGGTAAACATGTAACAGGGGCATTTGAATACTGCTAATGTGATAAATAGATCTAGAGCATTTGAAACTCTGGAAATACAACATAAACTTGTAGCAGCCAAAGTAGTAATAGAATCCTGAAATTCAATAAATCAAAGCAATTTGTGGCATACTGCTGAATGTTAAATCTTGTTTTCTTTCCTTTTGAACCATTATTAAAATGCAGTATAAGAAAAATATTGATGAAATAGGTAAAGTGTTGCTTTCAATGATTCATAGTGAATTAGGATGGAGAGCTGCCAACTTACTTTTATTGACTGTCTCTCTCTAGATTAATCAACTAATAGGTATTTTCCATCTTCAGCTGGCCTTGGTGCATAAACCAAATTGACTTATAACTTACAGAAGAGGCAATGAAATGAGAATTGACAATGGCAACCCGGAATCATTATGTCCAGTCTTAATAAAGATAATTGAGAGAAGCAGCAAAACAAAAATTAACAGAAGACAAAAAAATCAGAACAGATGTTAATCTGTTTCTCATTTTGAGGAAATTAAAATCAAGATATGTCCTTCCAGGCAATAATACAGAATTTGCTCAACTTTGATTAGATGACAGAAGATGTAAGAGAAGAATAGACTGATGAGCCAGCTGGTCTCGTATTTTCTTAAGATATCTCTTGTTTACATCTTGAGTCTCAAACTATATGTTAAGTAACAAGAGTTGTGATTTTTTGCTAACATTTGTTTTTCAAATTTACCAGCAGACATGGTTTACTCTGTTGTCATACTGGTAAATTCTGTTGTTCCGAGCATTTTGATTGTTTGTTCTTCTGCAGGTAGTCTCTACATTTCGGTAATTGTTATGGCTTGCAGGTCATGTTTTAGGCAGAGGCTTAGCTTGGTGTGTGACCTGTAACTGCCTGTGCATCATCTTCAGAGCCACCTCAAGGTTCAGAGGGGAACTGAGGTGTACTATATTGGTCCCTATGATTGGTACGTAGTCTGAATAAGCCTTAATATTGGCCAGGTCTGGTGTACATAAAGAGAGTTTTATCAACAAACCACTAATGTTTGTACTTTATCCTCTTGTCTCTTGATTCTCTGCATCTTGAAGCCTAGATTCAAATATGGATGCTTCTATCTCAGTTTATTATCTTTCTTACTGCTACTGTCCCTACTGTGTAATAAACTGGAAGACAGTTGCTTGGTGAGAGATTTCTGAGAAGGAAGATTTTGAGGACAAAATGAATTTTCACTATGGCTTCTCTGCTTCCATTTGCATCCCTCCCCTCAAGATATCTTTCAAGCAGAAGGAGAGGTCATCTGCCAATATGTGACTTGGCCCCAAACTTGGATTAAGTGGGCCGGCTGCTTTAAGTGGCTTGTGAATTGCAATCTAAATGTCAGTCTCTACCTGCTTTCTCAACAAAGACACAGAGGACAAATTTCACTACCATGAAGACAGACATCACGTTTGTGTCGGGACTTGGTATAGCAGATATAAAGCAGTTGCAACAGAATATTTTCACAAAATAAGTGTCTTCACCTGAGCAATTATGTAGGAGCAGCAGATGGCCATTATCCTCTGACAATATTTTATTGGCATCTCTGAAATGGATAGCACTTAGCAATGCATAATCTGATGTGATGTTCATTCTGTTATTCACATTGCACAAGGAGTAAAAACATTGCAGAGATGTCTGCAGTCATATAATGCTAATCGAGCAAAAGGGGAAAGACCTAAAAATTTAAGTGTTCATTTATTTGTTTCAAAGTGAATTTAGTCATCATAAAAAGGTGCTGAATTGACTGGAGCCCTCTAGCTATTGATGAGAAAGTTACAACACCATCAGGAGACAAGCAAAACTTTTTTTTCTGTACTTTTCAGACAGTTCTTAAAGTGACCTTGGAAAGAGTAGTTCAGCTACTTTTGTTGTCCTTTTCCTCCCTTATGACAGTCAAATAGAGTGCCAGATGCATGTTGTAGTCTGCAGTATGCTTTAGCAGCTTAAAGAAACTCACCGTGCTTTGCCAATGTACTGCTGAAACTGCTTATAAGAACCCTTCCTCACCATCTCATTTTGGGGAGATGATGAATAACAAATAGAGATTTTCTGTTTCCTTGCTCTTAGCTGTTGAAACAGTCCTAACTTTGTGTCCCAACTCACGCTGTTGAATTGTGACACAAAATTAGGACTATTTCAAAAACTAAGAGCAAGGAAATGGGAAATGTTAGCAGGTCCTACTTTCAGTGGCTCAGCTGGCAGTATTAACTGTGGGCTAAAATACATGAAATAGCTAAAAGGAGCAAGCATTTTATTTTTAAGTTACACTCAATGCTGGTTCCCACAGGCATCATTGTTTACAAAGAGGTTGAGAAAATCTCTTTCATTTCTCTTGCATTCCATTTATTTTTTTAAAAGATATATATTTCCATCTTGAATATGATCTTTCTGAATTTTTGTAAATCCTTCATGCACAATTTGCAATGAAAGTTTCACCCACATGCATTGGCTTAATTCAGCAGGTACTACTGTATGAAACCTAAACTGCCCAGTTCTTTCATCCAGGCCCAGAACTTTTGAGTCGTCTTAAAAGTTTGCTTATGGTGTTGAATTAGGGTGCCTGCTTCTTTATCCCCCCCCCGAGAATCCCTTCATCTTTAGCACTTATAAAGAATTGGGCAGTTTACGTTTCATATTTAGTTTTTTTAATATCAAATTCTTTCCATTCTGAATGTGAAGAAATTTGTGAATTTTGGTGAATGTGTATCAAGTACAACCGGATATGAAATTCTCACCCATCTCTTATCTGCAACATCAAATGATGGTATACCAGTGTCAGCTGGTGGCTCCCACATCAGCAGGGTAGTGCGTCTGTCCCAGGTTTTTGCTAGCCTTAAAATCCAAGATACAGAATATACAGAGAACTCCTTTAGGTCCTGGATTAAAATCTGTACTGGATTCATTTTCTCACTGATGTGTAAGGCACCAGATGCTACTGTAGAGTACATGTGTGAATGAGCCATCAGACCACAGACAGAACTTTCATATCACCTGAAACAAAGTGCTCATTAGCTGCCTCAAGTCAAACATCAGAGCCATTAGTTATCAAGTATAATATAAGCAAGCACAGGAGGTCAGGTAAATACATGAAATGGGTATCAGTGTAGCATTCACAAGTGCTGCTGTATTCGTCTTGCTACTTTCTTCATGGCATGAACAGTGTGGAGTTGCTGGCTGCACAGATTTTCCCAGAGCTTGGAAAAAAATATACTGCTCTGGGAATTGTAGTTCAAAAGTTAACTTTCCAAAGCCCTCAGTTTTCCTACTTGTATCAGTAATGGATGCAGAGATATTACTTCCTTTCTAATTTGCCTCTTTTCAACTTATTGATTTAAAGAAATGTCAGTCCTGCCTTTTTAGACCTGAAAGAAGCCCCAAAGACACCTTCCACACTAAAACACAAAGTAGTGTGCCAGATTTTAAAAGTGGCTTAAGAAAGAATAAAAAAAATGTAAATCATAAAAACAGTAAGAAAGAAGAGAATAAAGCCAATTTCTTTAAAAAATAGATTACCATAGCAAAAGATAAGTGAGAAGTGATTCACAGTGAGAAGTGATTCATGGTTCAGAAGGATGTATCTCAGCAATACTTCTTTGCTGGTCTGAAATACCATGAAAAACGACGAATTTCCTTATTCACAGCCCATCTTTTTTATTTTTTTATTCAAAAAATTATATATATATATATAAAAATAACACAACAATATATACAACAAAAAGGAAAAGAAGAAGAGAAAAGAAGGAAACGGAAAAAGGAAAAGATACATTTAGATGCAAGTGGAAACATTAAAAAAAAATGACTTCCAGCCTCCTCTTCAGCAGTTATTATACTAAAGCAAACCATAGAATCCATCAGTACCTGTCTCATACAATGTATCTTTACCTCCTTTCTATAGAGGACAGTTATTAATAATTAAAATAAAATCTTACATCCTTATAAATATATTGCCTTCAAAAAGTCCATCAGGTGTTGCTATGTATTTAATAATACACATTGGTAATCATTATCATCTATTCTATTTCTAATCCCCTTCCTCTAACTTACATTAAACAAAAATATCACACCTTTCCTCTATAAATGCTTCTATTAAAATAATCAAATTACCTTCTCTCATTTTCCCATTTGACATCAATCTGTTATAACATCAGCTGTTATCTCCCAGCCATCCACAACAAAAAGCTATACTCTTCCCTTCATTTTTGGAAACAATTTGTCAGTTCCACCATTGTTAGTTTAATACAAATCTCTAACTCACTTTAAATTATTTTTCTATATAACTAAGCCACTAAAGCCTATATAAATCTACCTTGGTATCTTTTTAAAATAATCTTTTAAATCTGTACTTTAAATCAATATCAAACAATAAGACGCATACTAATATCTTAAATCTAGAAAAGCCAATTCTGCTTTCTTTACACATTATATTTAAATTTAATCTTAGGTTGTTGTTCTCTTTTTACTAAATCTTTGCAATTGGACAAATTGGGCATCATCCTCCAATTACATACAAATTTGGAGGGGGGGCATTCCATGACAAACGTTCCTGTTATCCCTCCCAAACCCCCTGGCCATATAACCCCCCCCCTCTACACTTGATTTCATTTTTCCACTGTGCATTGATTCCATTGCCCCTGACATTCTCTCTTCTGACACCCCTCCCCCAACATCACCTCCAGGACTTTAAGATCTTCCTAATCTGGGCACTGACCTCTGTTTATAAGAATATTCATGGCATTCTCCCATGGCTCCTCCAGAAGCCCCCTGGGACTCTGAAATCTTCCCATTGTAGACACAATCATCTGTAGTTATCTCTTCACTTTCTTCTAAGCTGACTCCTCTGTCCTGATTTTCCATGCCAGGTCCCACAGCTTCTTATGGAGTTCCCACTTCATCTTCCAGTTTTTTCATCAGATCGAACCTCAATCTAAAATTTGATCTTTTTACAGTCATTTTTCATCAAATTATATTCCTCCAGTGTCTCTTGCCATATTCCTATAATTTCATTTTCCAAGAGTTGCATCTTTAACATTCTTCTATTAGACAAGGTCTGGTTTACCCCTAAATGTTGGGACTCAGGCCCACCCATGATGTCAGTATGTCCATGAAATGGTGGGGAATATTAGCTCAAAGAGAAGGCCTGAGAGAGTAGGGTAACCATACAAGATCTTTTACATCTATGTCCACCGGTATTAGTGGAGGGAAGAACTAGCCAGAGATCAAAAAAGTAAGCTTGTTTGTTTTATCGAAGGAACTGCAATCACACACACAAGATCCAACCAATCACACAATCATACAGGGCTAACTGAAGAAAAAGGAAAGTTTTGGATAGCGAGATTTTCAGGGCGAAGTGGGTAATGTTTACCAATCCAGCAGAGAAGTGAAGAAGCAATGTGGCTTAGATTAGGAGTCCAAGGGCAGTACAGAAATGGAAACTGGAGTGACAGAGTGATGACCAGCGACCAGTGTACTGTGAGTTGGCTATCTAAAAACTGGGGTTTTAAATACTCTTTTTCTGCTTGGAGGGCAAATGTTGTAATGGCTCTCTGTCAGAGTAAATAATGGAGTCTGGAGAGTGGACAGTGGGGGCTGGAATGAGCTACTGGTCTTAGTGTTAGGTGACAAAGTACTACTTGTAGCCTTGATAGCTGTTTAATTGCTGGGCAGGTATGGGGACAAAAGGGAAGATTGTTGCTCAGAGGATGGTGGGCTAAGACAATTAGCTATCCTGTGGGAACATCACAGATGCTATTGTCTCTAAAAGTTGAGTCACTGAAGGCTAACTGTAAGTTCATTACCACTGGAATTTCCTGGTGATTTCCTGCCTATGACCTGGCTATGCCTTGAGGTCTTTCCTGACCTGATTTTGCAATGCATGTATTTGGCCAGTTTTTCCTCTTAGCTAGCATGGCCATGCAGCCATTGCACAGTATAATTTATATTTATGCCAATTACTATTTGCCAGTTAAACCATATCAGCATGTGGGGGTGTATGGCATATTAACACTTAGCATACAAAGAATTAACACATCTGTCTGCTCACTACCTCCTCCAAAACAGTGTAATAATGACACTACTCAGAAGAAAGCATGGTTTGCCAGCTGAATGTCCATAAAGGCTGTGGACAGCAGGGTGAGCTGATAGAATTTTTCACATGCACATGCTCCCCACCACCACCAAAATGCTCATGATCAACTGCTGGTGTCCCCATGAACTTGGTGAGATTCTCAGACCTTTGTGGGCAATCTCGTCATTCTCCCCTAATCCAGAGAAATAAATCACCTGTGAGAAATTGTCTCCAAACCAGTGATCACTCCTCTACCACCCTCTATTTCATGGAGCCCTATTAAAGAAGTGTCAGTTGGCCATTTCTTCACCTGGAAGTCTATCCGCAGCCCATCTTTAAATGGGACAGAAGGGAAGCAAGCAGAGTAGGGTCAGGAATGCAGATAACACTCCAGAAGTTTTATGTCTTTCCTTTGAATATAGGGCCTGCTAGTGAGCAATGAAGCACTGGGCCAATGTGACTGCATTTTCTTTTCTCTCGGTTCTGTATGCCCTACCCAACACAGTGGACAAGGAGAGGGTGTTAAAGGAGAATCAGTAGCTTCCTGGCTATACTCAGTGTTGAGCAAAACCTTAAAAGAAGGTAAAAGCTGGGGCTAGGAAAGTCATCATTGTCAGCCACACTACTAAGCCCTTGCAAAAAGACCCCTAGAATGGCTCAGAGCCTTGTTCAACCTGGCATGAGATTTGGTTTTTATTTGAGAAAGAGAGAGATGTGTGTGAAGCTTTGAGGAGCTTCTGTTACAGATGCTATCACTACCATCAGCTCTGCCCTTTCTTTAATTGCATGCTTACTTCGTGGAATATCTTGTTTTATCATCTTATCCAATCTTTCTTATTGTTTTTCCCAGCTCAGGGAGGATGGTTTTAAATCTCAGAGGAGGTAGTGATGTACATCTCCTAACCACAACAGTGATTATCTACAGTCCTAAAATAAGCCAAACAGCTCCTTTGCTTTTGTCAATTTCATTAATAATAAGTGCTAATTTTAGAAAGCTCTTTCTTCCCCTTCTATTTTTAGCTGTTGTACAAGCCTTAGAAACAAGAAAAAAAAAGACTTTCCTATAATCCCACCCACCTACCCAGCACAAAGAGAATACCACAACAGATGCCTTTACACTGATATTCTACAAGGCTGCCATAAGCCCCATCTCTAGTTCAGCATCACCCATCAATGTTACTGCATTAATTTTTTTTTTTTATCAAGCCAAAGCTCACTCCTTGTTCTGGCTTTGGCACAGGTTTACAACAAAAGGCATTTACATCACAGTGGCAGAGCTGGGTAACCAGTAATAAATAGCCAGGGGACATGGGTAGTCCCTCACATATCCTTGGGGGTCAGGGTGATGTAGTGGTTAGAGTGTTGGACTTAGATTACAGGAATACAGATTTCTGTCCTGCTGTGCCATTGTATTGCCTTGTGTTACACCATCTTTCTCCTAAAGCTGTGGCTATAGTTAGCCATAAGGTCACTAGGTGACTTTGGGATAGTCACTTACTCTGAGCCTGACCTTCCTCACAAGATTATTATGAGGCTAAGATGAGAAGAAAAAGGAAATATTGTGTAAGCCACCCCCAGTTCCTTGGATGAAAGAAGGAAGGCTGTAAAAGATAATAAACATATAATGCTCTAAACCCAAAGCAATCCTGCACTGGTGCTCCATTATACTAAGTGGTTTGGTTCCCCCTCCTCTGGCAACCCTGCCAGGGGATAGTTTTAGCTAGTTCTCCCCTACTTTCCAGAGACGATGTCTGGTTTAACCAATGCATAACAGATAGCATGGTTTTGCCCATCTGATTGTTTTGAGCAGTGAAGTTTAATACTTTAATTGTTGGAAATGATTAGAAACAAGAAAAGTTATTCATAATCACTGTATGCTGAAGATTATTTGCTTAGCGTGTTGGGTGAAATATGAAATTTTGAATAGAAGGCTGTTTAATAGAGATGACAGAATAAAATGTGATTAGAGATGAGTCATTAAAATGTTGTCAACCACTTAGCATTATTCTTAAAAAATAACTTAAAGCCATGTGTAGGGGGCAGGGGTATAGGTTTTATTTTCCTTCACACCGTTACGTGTCTTCAACTAACAAAAAAAGACAAGAGGCAGGTGAGGCTAATCCAGACTAGGGTATTTTCAGATTCAAACCCTTACACTGTCACGGCACTCACAGAGCCCTTAGACTTGCCACTTTCTTTTGGCCTAAGCTACCTCATAGAGTTGCTGTGATGATAACATGTGGGGAAGGGGAGTAAAAATGCTGACACCATGCGTCTTCAAAAGACATTCCAAGAAAAGAGGGTCAGAAATAAGAAAGGAAAGGAGATCCATGTGTCTTCATGTGCAGAGTTCCAACAACACCTTTTTGGGGGGGAGGGGGGAGGGGAGTGGATGGACCAGCCTTCACTCATCTGGGAAGTGTTTGATTGTAAATGAATTGGTTTCACAAAGCAGCTGAGGAGAATTTATCTTGCCTCTAACAAAAGCTTGGGAAAATTACAGAGGATGCTGTGCCAACATAGCAGAGGAGAGCATATGTACTCCATGCACAAAGCTTCAAATGCTACTTGTTTGAACTACAGCTTCCAGAATTCTCCAGCTAGTACAGCCATACTTTAAACAAGTATTTTGATTTAAGTAACCTTGTATTGTTGTTGTTGCTTTTGTTTTTGCAATAGAGAGTCATATCCTTGAGGATGTCAACAAGTGCATCATTGCACTAAGAGAACAAGATGCTGACAATTTAGATCGTGCAGCTGGTGCCATCCGAGGGCGTGCAGCAAGAGTGGCCCACATTGTTTCTGGTGAGATGGACAATTATGAGACTGGTGCTTACACTGAAGGAGTGATGAGAAATGTCCAGTACCTTACAAATACCGGTATGTGTGTATTCTTTTCTGAATTTTAATTTGCATGACTTTTTTTTTCAGAGAAAAAATCCCAAACATCTACATTCAAAATTAAAGTGTTTTTTTTTAAATACATTCCTTTAATTTCAGCCCAGATTTCCTAAACTACGTGTAGAAATTCGTTGTCTTCTAAAGACTACTGTGGCTTAATCTTCATTGTTCAGATGTAGGTAAATGTAAAGGGAATAATCAGTTCTAATAAAATGACCATCATCTGACCAGTCAATTGAGCAAGTATTTTTGGACTAGTGCTATTGCCTGTTGTCACCTCCGTACAGTGAAGTCTGATGATAAGGATTAGGGTTAGGAACTTGTAGGATGGATCTTCTATCTTGCTGTTGCACCACATAGAATCAAGTTTCTGGAGCCTCTGAAAGCTGTGTAACATTATGGCTAAGAGTGAGATACCAGGAAGTCTCTAGTATAGATGAATAAGAAGTTTGGTTGGATAGTGTTATAAAAAGAAATTCCCCAAATTTGCAAAGTTCTTTCTAAATTTGTTGGAAAGAGCTTGGCTTTTAAAAAATAAATGTAGGAGAAGATGAAACTGAGAGGTACCAGCATTGAGGCCTTTGCTTATGTGTTAGCAAAATCTGGATGAGGGCATAGAGGGGAGAGAACTGTTTATCCACAAGAATAGTACTGAGGAAATATCTGGTAGGGCTATGTCATGACTACAGTTATGGCTTGTAGCTCTGATGCCAATGGGGCATTGAATATGCTCTGAGTTTTAATTCAAATTTTAAAGGAGTTATCCAAGGTGCTAAGTCCAGTCTCTGAAATGTGCTCACTACACTGGATAGCCCCCTTAAAGTTCTGATTAAAACCTGGCATGAATTTAGTGCTTCACTGATGTCAGAGCCACCAGCCACTACTGTTTGACTCTCATCAGATATTTCCTGAACAACCACATTTTGAACAGTGGGAAGACAGCATTATTAGTGTTGGACTGTTTCCCAAGAAATTGATAAAAAGAAACTAACCGAAGAAAGTTAGTTCCTTGTCTTTTTCTTCCTTACCTCACCAGTCCTGTTCTTCTTTTCCACTCTTCTGGAAAAAAACCAAAACCAAAAAACAACAGAGGAAATCTTGTGGCACAACATACTTTTCTCATTACCTCTTGAATAGAACAATTGGAAATGATTAAAAAAAGCTCAGCTTTTGTGTAGAACGTCAGTTCTTTCTTGTTGTAACCTGGTTTAAACTCTGTGAATTGTCACTGATTGCTGTTCCATTACACAGCTGTGACAGTAATGTACCTGTGTCTAAATCCAGAGATAACAAAGGACAACAGCAAATAACACCTTTGTGTTGTAAAATTTGGGCACACCATCGTGAGCAAGTCATGCACTGAGTTTTGAACATCAGAATACAATCTCCTTAAATTATTTGGCTAACATATGTATAAAAGTAATGCTTAACATGAACAGTTTTTGACATTTGGACCATGTGTGATGAATAAACTGAAATCCTAAGAGATTTCCCACACATTGCAGCTCCCTAAGGGAGAGAAGAATTGAAGGTAGAAATTAGCAGACTATAAAGGACTATCCCCAGCAAGCAGCTGTACAACTAGGTTTTCCATGCAGAAATAAATCAATATTTGGATGCATCTTTGTCCAAATTGTGCACCACCAAGGACACATCTTTCTCAGGGGATGCTGCATTTTCTTTTTATGCACCAGCAACATTTGCTTCTGTTGATCTTACATTTCACTTTCCCTGGAAAGTAATCCTAATAAACAAACCATTCAGCCTTTAGTTTTAGTTATACCAACAGTGAGCAACATGCATCTCCCTGTGTATTTCTGTGCTTCCTTCCACCCCACTCTTTGGGGTCACTTTTGTCTGTGGTGATGAATGTGCCACTTTGGCCTGCACCCTCTCTAAGCCATTTTAGACATCAAGGCACCTTCAATTTATAAAGTTTTTTTAATTACTTAAATCCTTTTGGAGCATGGGGGCAATTTTGCTATGTTTTATCTCATTCTCAGACTCTTGTAGGCCCAGGAGATGCTTTTTTAAAAAGCAGGAAGTAAACTGGAATCAATTCTTGTGAGTTCATTGCTGTCTTGACCACACTTGGTCGCATGTGTTCCAGTTTTCATCTGTCAAATGTTGGATCATATGTGGGGGTAATATGGCTCTCCACACCCCCAAAAGTGTGCAGGGGTGAATTTGGAGTAAAATTTTAAAATTTGGAATTTTTGGAGACGAGATAGGGTTGTAACCTTCTAAGGTCCAGTAAGAGATGTGTGTAGCTCCTGGAGTGTGTCTAGTTGTCCACTCCTGCTTTCAACCAGTGTGTACTTTTTCTGTTGTGTCATGTCTACAAGTGGAATTATGCTCCAGTAAGCAACTTGGAAGCAAAATTCACCTTGCAAACAAAGGACATGGCTGTTTTAAGGGAACATGAAAGCTATTTTTTTCCACCATTACAAATTGTAAATTCAGCAGCAGCAGAGGCATTAGGGACTGCAGCACTGGGTAGTTGCCGAAAGAGCCCCTGGTCCCTGGATATTACTCATTCCTGTGCTATAACATCACCAGCAAAAGCATATCCCATGGTGGCAGATTTGAGATTTTTTACTGACTGTAAGCTGGAGAGAGTTTGTGCTGATGTTAAAAGGTCTGGCTATGATGGCCACAACTCCCCTTTGCAAACAATGAATCTCTGGGAAGGAACATTTCCAGGGTAGTTTCCTTTGGATGATATAACTCTGGAAACCTATAGTGCTGTGAAAATTTTGGCTGTATTGTATTTGCAAATCTACTGATGGATCATAAGTAGAGGTGTATCAACACACCTTGAGTTAGATTCCCCAGAGGCAGTTCCAAAGAAGACTACCTCAATTCTGGCTAACTGAAGCTAAAACATTACAGCTGTCTTTTTCTTGCCTCTGGCTTTCTCCCATTCAAGGTGGCCAGCTGCATGACTGAACTACACATTACTTTAAACACATGCTTTAAATAACTTATGGGAATTGCATGGTCCTCCAAGCTATTTTTGACTGTAATTCCCATGACTCCTCACTTTTGGCTATGTTGGTTAAAGTTGATGGTAGCTGCAGTGTAATACCACTGCTATTAAATTTCATGCAATGCATAAGGGGGGGTGGTTCTTAAAAATTGGTATGCAGGATAATGTGTGACTTGTTTCACTACACAATTGCAGTTCTAGAAACTTGAAGCATGTGTTATTTTTAAGTGAAACAATGCAGTTTCTTTTAATGCTGCTAAGCGTCAGCAGCAAGTTTGGGAGACACTGTGCCATAAGGTGTGATTCATGGTAGTTTTGGGGAGGGGTTCATTTTTAGTCCTCACCTCTGAAAGATGACCACCCTGGTGTAGCCATTGAAGATGATGGGCATGCCAGGCAAAAAAAGAAAATTGCATCTCAATTTGGTATCACAAACACAATTGAATAGGTAGGGATTGAAACCTAGAGCATTAAGATGAAAGCCAACAAAGATGTCTTCCTGTATGGGTGAAACTGCCTACCCCCTTTTCTCTAAAAGCAATTCCTTGTCATGATTATGGAAAAAATGTGGATTTTGTCACATTCTTGAAAAAAAAATCCATCCATCCAGAAGTATATTATCTACATTTGATGTCTGGCATATGAAAGTATGGTCTGACTTCATTCAAAACCTTTATATCTGAGGCAATATAGCTGAGATGAAGGTGTTCTGTGTAGTGTTTGATCAGTGGTTGTTTATTTACAAATCTAAGCCATACATTAGTGTTATAGAAACCAGGCAATGAACATCCACATGTAAAACAACCTGAAAAAGCAGATGCCTGGTTTTCAGAATTTATGTGATTGGATTCCTGTCTGGTGGAAATGGATTGTAGTGGTAAAGGCTTACTTATCATAGTTCATATTGCTGTCTTCTAGTGTGACACTGGTAGATTGTGCAGTGCCCTATACAGAAGACTCAAATTGCCTAGGCATCTTTAGATGTATAAATATATCAATTGACTTGGAGCAGTCCTGATGCTTATGTACTTGGAGGATCAACATCCAAGTTGGAGCAGAGTGATTTATTTTGAAAGAAAAGCTTACTTTAATAGTCTTTGAATTGCAAATCATCCACAAGCATTGATCTTGAGAGTCACATATTTGCTGTAAAATATAGCTTCCCATTAAACTTGGAGAATGGCTCAACTGAATGTGGATTAAAAATAATGTGTCCTCAGAGGCAGAACAGAAGTTTCACCTAGAGGGCAGCGTGTTGATTTAATGGGTATATAGATAAGTCTTGTGTGTATTGGCCCTGTAGTACTGCTGAACACAGACAGGAAAATATTTTCTGTACTTCCAGTTTCTGTGGTTTTCAGTCTTGCCATCCAATGTTGAGCATGTTTACTCAGAAGTCGCTCTCTCTGTGAGCACTACTTTTCTCTAAATACATGTATGGCACACCAACAGCTCCGGTGTGCTTGATCATTTATATGTAACACATTTGAGTATGCAGGACCTGTCTCTTTAAGAGACCAGCTTAAATAGCAATAACATCGTCCTCTCTTTTGTGAGCTGTGTCTGGTTTCCTTAGAGGCTAGGGAGAAATTAGTCTGTTTTATACAATAAGTTATGTTCCTCTTTGCTTTGTTTATTGTAATAGTTCCTAGCCACCATTTAAGCTGTTTCATATTAGTGCTGTTTTTAATGATAGTTTTAATACCTGTTTTTTATTTATTTACCATTATGAATGCCTTTAAGCTGTACTTCGTTTTAATCTGTGTTGTGAGCTGCCTTGGGTCCCACAATGGGAGAAAGGTAGGTTATAAATAAATGAAGTAAGCAAGCAATGACTGATAACAGCTTTTCTGAGCTAGAAATTAAAGGATATTCAGAGCAGGACTGGCACCTCTGTCCCCCATTGTTAGTGAGTCTGGGATTGTTGACGGCACCTTCAGGAGGGACATGGCAACAGTGCCAATCCTGCTGACTCATTTGCAATGAGCAAGCAGAATTGGTATCCCTGACTGCCATGTCCCTACAAAGCTCCTTGTTTATAATTGAAATGGTGTAAATATGAACTCGCATTAAGCATGGGCCTTCTGTATAAGGGAAAAGGACTTGGAGGGAACCAATGGGGCAAAGAGGAGTCTCAAAGGCCCTTCGTTGAAAGATTGAATGCACAAGGAGATTAACTCCTTACTTCTGCCAGGGACTGAAAGAAGGAGCTTTTCCTGTCTAAGAGAGTGGACATGAAAATGAAGGTTTCTTATTAATAAATTCACCTTACAACAAATTAAAGGAACATATCAGTGAAAATACACAAAATACAAAAGTTAAAATGAGATTAAACAATAAAATATCAAAACCAGATTAAAACATGTAATCATTAAACATGCATACACTTAGACTGATATAACCTGGAATTATGCAGATTTCAGTGGTGTTTTGGGATGTTTCACAAGGAGTTATCTGGTACCTTCTTGTGCATCATTTTTTCCACTGCTGTGCAATGCCTGCTGAACAGTGCTGAAGGCATCTCCATCTCCTAACCTTATTAGCCACTGATTGGCTGGGTCTGCACCAAAAGATTTCCTATGCAGCATCACTCATCTGGTAACCAATGACCTCTTCAGAAAGAGTGCTGGCGGAATGGTCCCCTTAGCTGGCACGCAGTAGGATCTTGGCCCATATATTGTCTTTAGACATGAGCTGGGTCTCCCAAGAGTAACCTTGGTTAACTCTGGAATCACCAGCTTTTTCCCCACACATCCCAGAATGGGGAAGAATACAGGTCATTTTTCTGAACTAATTTGATGGCTTACCACTCCTTCTCAATTTAGCAAACTTTCCATTTCTTTAAAAGGGGAGAAGAGTGTGAAAGAGCTGGAGAAGCAAATTTTACACAAAAGGAAGAAACCTCAGCAAATCTGTGATGGATGCATTTCTCATTCTCAGAATATGCCTCTGTGAGACATGATGAAAGAGCTTCAAAGGAGGAAGGGATTCTAGTTCTTGACTCAGGCAAATATTGCCAGCATCTGTAGCTGTTTCTTCTACAAATTATTCTCTGTGTTTATTCTTCATGGGGAAAAAGATGTAAACCCATTTTGTGGTCCAAGTGTTTGTATTTACAGAGTAAGTCAGTGCATGAAACCCAACATAGGCACTCTTTAGGATCTCAGATATGCCAGGATTTTGTAGGCAGACTGTACGGAGCAGGAAGCACTGTTATTTTGAAAGTTCACAGTTTTATGATAGCTCAAATGATTAGGAGCTTCCAGTCAAGAATGTTTAGAACCCCTTAGTAGAATGTGTCGCCAATAATTAAAGTTAATAGAAATAATTGCCCCCACAATTTCATGGTTTCTCTTATGATTTAATATTGGTTTTCTGAACACACTATCATCTGAAATTTCCTCACCATCTTACTCACTCACAGTAATGTGCCACTGAATGCCACAGTCTATGTAATAGTGTTGCATATATCTAAGCTGTTAGATTTGGGAATTAACATTTTATGGTTACATCCTTTATTTTAAAACACTGCATTCCTCTCATGTTTGTTGTATACTTTTGATATTTTAATAAACATAGTAAAGGTTGAGCATCCCTAACCAAGAAATCTAGAATTTGAAAACCTTCAAAAACTGCAGTTGTAGCACTTCTGCTCATTCATCTCTCAGATCCTCAGTCTCTCTCTAGCCTCACATCTCATATACAGCACAAGTAGTGAATTAATGAGACACAAGGTTGGAGAGAGATACAAGGATCTGTGAAATGGTGAGAGCTTAAGCATAGTGTTTGGCACAAATCCACGTCTCTCATCATTTCACAGATCCCTCCAGGCTTGTGTCTTCTTTTTTCACTACTTGTGCCAAGTATGAGATGTGAGGATGGAGAGATTCTAACGATTTGAGAGACTGAGGATATAAAGGACCTGATATCAGTATTAGATACTGTACACAGTGCTGTACAGGAGATCTCCAGGGGACCTGCCAGCCACCAACTTTGAGGTGGTGGTCGTGGCGCTCATGTTCATTCATTCATGGGCTTTATGGAGATCTTCTGTACAGTACAGTATTTTATGTATATGCAAATACAAATATTCCAAAATTCTAAAAAATCCAAACCACTTCCCGTCCCAAGCATTTCAGGTAAGGGAGAATGAACCTGTACTGCTTTTTAAAATTAATGTTTTTGTCTGCTAACTAGTGCCTAATTTCCTGCAATTGCTCTATTAAATACAGTATTTGCATTCTGATATAATGCTAAGAGCTTGGACAGTTACTTTTAAAAAATGCAAATAGTTACTGTTATGGTTCCAACTCTGAATTAGTTGCCATTATAGATATGCTTTAGAAACTAACTTTTTATTTTAGGGGACTGTGGCTTGGCCTAACCTAACCTTGGCTAGGTGTGGCCAGCCATGTTCTGTGGTCCCATGACTTGGAACAGAATCCAGAAGAATCCATTTAGCCTTCTTAACCAGTTTTTATTCCTTGACACAGTTACAAGGTCTATGAGTCTTTTCTGTTGGAAATTACAGCAGCATTTCCTCTTCCCCACCTCTTTGGCTCTCCTGGGTAAGGTTCTCAATTGTCCAATCAGTTTTAACTGTTACTCTGTCTCTGAGATCACTGTTCTTCTTTAACTGTCTTCATTCTGCTGTCTGACTCCAACTAACTACACGCACACGCTGCTGCTTAAATGTCAACTGATCTTAACTGCTCCTAACTTCTAAAATACGCTAAGCATATCTCTAATCTAATTAATTAACTGGTGAGTTTAATGTATAGTTAAAAAAATTTTTAGTAAATATTTTCTTTTACATTTTGAATTCTGCTGTCTGCTTTGTTTTTCAAGTCAGTCATCATATATTAAGAAACCACACTCAAACAGAAAAATGTTTTCTCTGTTACTCTGCTAATACTGAGTGCCCATAAGACTAATTGCCTGAGTAACTCACACCTTCCAATATTTTCATACCTGAAAAAAATAAAAAGCAAACCCTCAACCACTCAAGTACAACCAACTGAGAAATAACAGTCCCTAAGGGCCAAAGGGAGGGAGTAACTTCTTAGCCCCATCATTCTTACTCCAGACCAATTACATACCTTGTAACACACCAAGAGCTTCCCCTTCTTGGTAGCCTCCTAGTTCCCTCTGCTTTCTGTGATCTATCTTCTGTCCCACTTCTCTGGGCTGTCCCTTTTCCGTTTCTTCCTGCTCGGACTTCTCATTCCCTCTGTAACCTCTCCCACATGACCACCGTTCTCCTTTAGTCGCTTCCTTCCTACCTGCTCCAATGCATTTTGGTCTCTCTCAGTCTGTCTCCCAATCTCTCTCAGCAGTTCTTCTTGTCTCTTACTCTCACACTCCTCTCTTTCCTACTTACTTTTTCCTCCCTCCATCCTATTTACATTTGAGCCCCTCCACTTCCCTCTGTTGTTATCCCTCTCCTCCAGTGAGGTTGCTCCTTCACTCTCAAGTCCTCACATCATATCAGTTCCAAGCTTTCATCCCTCTCTGTCATCTGTCAGTCCTACTTCTACCTCTTTCCTTGCTGTGTCAGTCTTCTTTGTTCCTCCTCTCTCCTCCCCAGTTCTTCTCACCACATCCACCTCTCCTTCATTTCCACATCCATCCTCCAGTCCTTACTACCTGGCCCTCCTTTCCTTTGGCATCTGTCCCATTCCTCCTTCCATGTTCCTCTTACATTCCCCACTGCTTCCTCTAATATTCCCCCCCCACATCATTTCATTTGCCATGTCTTCCTGCTGCATGGCTGTGTACACTGAAGCCATGCTGGTCGTTCTTGCCTCACCAAACTCTGGGGACTCTTGCCACCCTTGTAGGTCACCTCTCCCAGCAAGGTAAGTTGGAGCAGTCACAGGGAGTGGTGTCAAGCACCCTGACTCTCTCCTTGTCTTGGCACAGGAACAAAATCTTGCAGCCTTTGAGATATTGTTGGGCCTTCACCCACCAGTGTTCCTCAACATTGACTATGTTGACAAGGGCTGCTGGCACTTGCAGTCCAACAACATCTGGAGGGCCACATGATTTCTGCCCTGACTTTACTTCCCCATTGATCAAAAGTAATTGTGAAAGTAAGCATGAGGCAGCAGCACAAGGCAGCATTTGAACTATGTTCTTCCTCCATCCTTTGATAAGACCATGCCACATAACTATAAAATGACCTTAAAAAATTACAAATACTACTAAAGTACGAAGCTATTTCTTATAAAATTACAGTTGCAAAGTAATGTAGTTATACAATAGTTATTGAGAAAATGAATTAGTCCTACGTTAGTAGATATTTGAACCGAGATACTTCATACATATGGACGCTACACGATAGGTTCATTCATGTAGCCCAAAACTTTCTAACTCTCATCTCCATCTCTGGCATACCTATGAGGCAGAAATTAGAAGTATTTCTTTCTATTTTTTACTAACCATAGTTTGACATGAGATTCAAACTGAGAGTACTGGTTAGTTTTAATAGCATGGTCAGTTTAATTAGTAATATTGGCCATTTCCACACAGGGATATAGCCCGCACTGGGACTACCTCACCAGGAGGTCGTCTACACCGCGGAGTGCGCTAGGGCAGCTTGAAAAGGTGAGGTTCTACACCTCAAAGCGCCGCGTTTCACGCCCCCCCCATGTGGAAAGGGCCTCATTAGGCATAATATATTATTATTGGAACCTTTATAAAAATTTCATTGGAAGCTACCTTGCATTCCAATCTTGGGAACAGAGAATATAAATCAAACAATGGTTTACTTACAGAATTCTGGCCCATAAACCATGCTTTAGAATTGGCTTGTTCTGACAAACTATATCTAAAACTAAGCCAATTCAAACTATATGCCAGTTCAAATATGATGACACACCACAATTACTTTAAAGCAAGAAGCAAATGCTTTCCTTTTCATGGCCCTAACAGAGAAGGAGAAGGATGGGATAAGGACCAGGAGGCATGTCCAAACTTGTTTCAAGAATGCTAAGCTCAGGTTTAGCATTGCATCCAGACTAGATATTACATCTTGAATCTGTGTATGTATATGTCATGTTTTCCCACTTTTTAAAAAAGTTTAAGGTCATCCTAGAATCACAATTGCTACTCTCAATTCCCTGAAGATCCCAGAGAAGCACAACAACACCAGTAATAAAGGTGGCTGCAAGGGATCAGAAATTTTTCCTTCCAACATTTACTTTAAATGCTACTATGACTTTGTAGCATTCTACATAGATAAATAAGAACACAATCCTTCCTTCTAGTTATACATTTTAACCAATATTTCATCATGCCAGTCACAATAGTCTTTCATTAGCAGACATTTTAAAGCTTTTTTTAAAAAAGCTTATAGCTGATGCTTCATAATTTCACTTACACACAAACTGAAAAAATGTACAATGTGCCTCTTAGCCCACCCTCTGTTCCTAAATCATAAAATGTATTTAGAAGGTTTTTTTACAAATACAAATGGGATGAGGGAGATAGGCCTCCTTTTGAATACGATTATAATCATATTTTGGAGATCAAGTCAGAATGTAATTGTATCTTCTATGTCTTTCACCTCACATTTTCAGAAAAGTGTCCATCTATCAACTTTCTATTTCCAGAGGTGATTGCAGGCTCAATCATTTTATTCCATTTTATATTCTGTTAGCAAAGGTCAGGTAGAGTCCATTAGTTTAAGCTGTTGTAGTATCAGTGGGCAAAGACTCACTTCCTAATCCATAAAGTCTGTGCAAGAACTGAGGAATGTCAGTCACATTTTGCACAGCTTGGAAAAGTACCTTTTCAACTACAACTTCCAAAATCCCCTAGACAGCATGGCAAGTGGCCATATGTATATTATACACACACACACACACGTATGTGTGTGTGTGTGTGTGTGTGTGTGTGTATTTATAAGTATGTATCTACTCCACATGAGGCTTTTTACAATTCAAAGCAGTGGTAGCTCCAGGTGTGGAAGGTCCCTTAAGGAAAAGACATCTTCAATAGTTCCCCCTCCCTCAGAAAGTTTACTTTCTCACTAGTATGGTGCTGGCAGTTGCTACTGTTGCTTCTTCTCTTCCTCAATATTGCTATCAACTTCTTGTCTGCCAGACAGAAAATCACTGGGCAAGTAGGGAGTAACATCTGTTTTTCCTAATTTGCATGCACCACCACTGTCTAGGCAAAGTGCAAGAAGGAGGAGAACAAGCATACTGCCACGGTGAAGAGATAGAGCAGGCTCTTGTCCATGAGACCATTTAGAGGGTGAACTCTTCCAGCTATTTGACAATGTCATCTTCTGATGCCATCCTCAGTCCAAAGACTTACAAGGTATCAGGCAGTTAAAATGCACTTCTGTTGGCTACTTGACAAGATGGGCAGAAAAGGTTTGGCTTTCTTCAAAGAATCTGTAAAATGAACTTTGAAATGATACCGGAATTTTATTTGTTAAATACGTTAGGACAACAAAGGGAGATTAGAAGTCATCAGAAGATATTGTTATATTTGATAACAGCTGCAAGGTTGACATAGACACAACATTGGAAAGAAAAGAAAGATATTGATTTAAGAGAGTGCAAATTAAAAGTTCTGGATATGGTACAGACAGAAAAGTTAGCATTTTCATTGAAAAATAAACCTATCCAGAACTTTGAAAGGGAATGGAAAGGAGTTTGGGAATGGATAAAAATTTGAAAGTATATGAAAGCAAAGAAAGAGATAATGTAATTGTTTTCTCTTCTGTAAAATGTAACTGTTATTCTTTCTTTTTCTTTTGATAAATGGAAACAAAGAAGACTCAACTGGAGTAAAATAATATGGAAGCGGGGGGAGGGTGTGATATATCCAATAATGGGGTATATCCACTCTGTTTTTTATGCAACAAAACTTTTAATAAAAATATTTTAAAAAAAGAAAAGAAAAGGTTTGGCTTTCTATCGACATGTTGAACTCCAAAATAGATCTGTTGCAGTTACTAACCATCAAATCAATTCCAACATATGCTGATTCTATGAATGGGAGACCTCCAAAAAGCCCTGATCATCAGTAGCTCAGATCTTGTGAGCTGAGGGCCGTGGCTTCCTTATTGAGTCAATCCATCTATAATGCAGTCTTCATCTTTTCCTACTGCTTTCCACTTTATAGAGCAGTATTGTCTTTTCCAATGAGTCGTGCCATCTCATGGTGAGTCAAAAGTACCCTCAGTTTAGTTAATTTGGCTTCTAGTGAAATTTCTGGCTTGATTTGCTCTTCAACCATTTATTTTGCTTTTTGACAGCCCATAGTACCTATAGAGCTCTCCTCCATCACCACATTCAAACATGCTGATTTTCCTCCAAGTCCATATCTACCTCATTAAGTGTGAGGGAAACACAAATGTATACAGAGCTACATTTATTTTCAGTATATGTGGAAGCAGAAGATCCTTTCCTTCTTCCATACCTGTTAAAGGATCATGGACTTGTAATGCCAAAGTATCGCTAGCTGTACTTCTTTTTTTTTATAGTAATTTTATTATAATTTCAAAACATAAAACAAACAATGATCACTGTATCTTAAATGAATTGTTACACCTGTCTTCCATTCCTTTCTGGATTTCAATTTCTGCTGTTTCATTGACCTGTTAATACTTTGAGTCACAATCAATTTTCTAACATACCCTGATGGTTCCCACTTACCATCCCACCTTTACATGTTTCATGATATTCCCCTGATTTCCAACAGTCTAATTTCAATTGTTACCATGAATTATGAACTATTTTCTTTCAACACCCCCCCTACTTCCCGAACTATATTCCACTCTTTATTAATATAATCTTCCGATTTTCCCTTTAATTTCTGTGAGATAATATCTGCATTCCGATTCTCAATAAGTGTAACCCACCATTGTTCCATAGTAGGTATCTGTTCAGTTTTCCATAACCTTGCATATTCAATACGGGCTGTTGTAATCGTATACAGTATTATTCTCCAATATTTCTTTACTTGAGTTCTGTCTAGCATATGTGTCATATTTAACAAGTACAGTTCTGGTGTCTTATCAAGTTGAACCTTCAATATTGCACGTATCATCTTATGAATTTCATTCCAGTACTTTTTTGCTTCAGGATATGACCACCACATATGAAATAATGTTCCAGCATTCTCCTGACACTTCCAACATTGCCCTGTCCCAGTATTATATATTTTCTTTAGTTTTTCTGGTGTCATGTAAAATCTATGAAAGAGTTTATAATAATTCTCTTTTAGGTTCTGAGCTACGGTAAATTTCTGTGTCCGTTGCCAACTCTTTTCCCAGCTCTCTAATTGAACTGGATGTCCAACATTTTGAGTCCATAATATCATTGCTGTTTCTTCTTCACTTTCTTGATGTAGTATCTCTTGATATAAATGTGATAGTAAATGGGGTGGGTTTTCTCGAAGAAGCTTCAGTACTCCTTCTTGATCCTTTTGTTCTAATCCATAAGTCTTCATATCCATCTTAAATCTCTCTGTTAATTGTCTGTACAGAAACCAATTTAGCATTATTCCTTCTGCTTCCAATTTTTCTCTTGTTTTCATCTTTAGCTCATTCAGATTTGTCATTTTTGTAAGTCTTCATATCGCAGCCATCTGTCTGACTCACTCCATCTTCCAAAGAATGCTCCTTGGGGAAGATCCAGGTAGGTAGCTGACTAATGTTTTTGTTCTTATAATCCAGCCATATTTTAAGTAAAGATTTTCTTACATAGTGATCCGTAAAGTCTCTATCTATTGACGCTCTTCCATAAAAGATATAGCATGCCATCCCATCCTTAAGTTAGCTCCTTCAAGTGTCAACATTCTTGCATTTTGGAGATTCATCCAATCTTTTATCCATGTAAATGCCGCTGCCTTGTAATATATGTGCAAATCCGGTAAATCCAATCCTCCTCTTTCTGTTATGTCAGTCATCACTTTCCATTTAATTCTTGGCTTCTTCCCTTAAAACCAGATCATCTGCAAATGCCTTCAATTTATACTGACATTTCTTTATCTGGACTCCTCTTATTGTATTGTCCTCCCTTATTGTATTATTAAATATTTCCAATGTCATAATAAATAACAACGGTGAAAGAGGACATCCTTGTCTTGTACCTTTATGGATTTCAAACTGTTTTGTTTTTTCTCCATTTATAATCAATCTCGCTGTCTGTTTACTGTATATTGCTTCAATCCAAGAAGTAAATTTATCTCTGGCTTGTACCTGTTTTATGACCGTCTTCAAAAATGGCCAATTGATCATATCAAAGGCCTTTTCTGCATCAACAAATATCATTGCCAATTTTCTTTCGTTGTGTTTTTCATAATATTCAATTATATTCAAAACTGTCCTAATGTTATCTCGCATCATTCTCTTCAGCAGAAAGCCATTCTGATCTTCATGTATATTTTCTTGCAACACCTTTTTAAGTCTTTCTGCCAGAATAAATGCAAAAATTTTATAGTCTGTATTTAATAGTGTGATTGGTCTGTAGTTCTTGACATCTGATAAATCTCTTCCTTCTTTTGGTATTAACACCACATTAGCTTCCTTCCAGGTATCAGGTATTCCCTCCTTTCTAATTTCATTCACTGGATGTTGCAATGGCATTGAAATTTCATATTCCATCATTTTGTAATATTTTGCCGTAAAGCCATCTGGTCCAGGAGATTTGTCATTCTTCAAATTCCTGATTGCTTCGACTGTCTCCATCACTGATATAGGCTTATTTAATGTCATTTTCTGTTCCTTGGTGAATCTCATATTGTTAGTTTTTTCCAAGTATTCTTCCATTTCTCTTTGCTTTTTAGATGAAGTAGACTCACTCATCAGCTTTGTGTAATATTTTTAAAAAATCTGTTTTATCTCCTCTTGTTCTGTACTTTTCCTTTCACTGATTTTAATCTCTGTTATAATATTTCTGAGCCTTCTTTTATGGAGCAAGTTAGCCAAAAGTCTAGAAGGTTTGTTGGCTTGTTCAAAAAACTTGTATTTCACTCTTCGCATCTGTTGTTCAATTTCACTCAAATTTAATTGATTTAGTTCAGCTTGGCAAACCTTCATCCGTTGTCTTACCTTGTTGTCCTTCAGATTTTTCCTCATCTGTTTTTCCAATTCTTTCATATTTCTCAGAATTAGATCTTCTGTCTGTTTTCTCTCTTTTCTGATTTCCGTGGACCATCTAATGAAATTGCCTCGCATTACAGCTTTACTAGCATCCCAAATTATCTTCATTGGTAACTCCGATGTCATGTTCTCCTTGAAGTAATTGCTTAACTCTAATTTTGACTGTTTAATGTACTTCTCCTTTTGAAATATCTCTTCATTTAGTCTCCATGTCCTCTCTCTTTCTGCAACCTTAAATTTCACTTGTAACGGATTGTGATCTGAGCATAAGTTTGGAAGAATGTCTATTTCTATTGCTTTCAGCAACATATCTTTTGATACCAGAATCATGTCAATTCTAGACATAGATTTATGTCTGTCTAAGTAAAATGTATAACCATCTAATTGTCCATTTTTATATCTCCATTTGTCATAAAGGTCTAAGTCTTCCATCATTTGGAAAAAAACTCTTGGGCAATTTTCCCTTGTTTCGGGGGACTAACTTCTGTACTGTTCTGTCCACATTAGGATTTATAACTCCGTTAAAGTCCCCAAGAACAACAACTTTTGCATTTCCTGTTTCTTGAACATATCTCTGTATTTCAGTGTTTATTTTAGGGAAGAATTCTCCTTTCAGTCCATTTGGTGCATATAGTCCAACTATTAATATCTTTTCTTGTTTTGTATTTACTTCTATCGCCAAATATCGCCCGTTCTTATCTTGAAATTTTTGCTGTGCATCATATCTTGAGTTAACATATATCAATACTCCTCTTTTTTTCTGTTCAATCATAGTTGCAAAACAGCTTCCCAGTTTTGGATTTCTAACATATTTCAGGTCTTGGGTTCTTATCTGAACCTCCTGCATGCAAATAATATCCAATTTTTGCTTTTCCAAATGGTGAAATGTCTCTAGCTGTACTTCTAATTCTATCAGTGTATCAGTGGTTGGAAGTCCACAAAAGCTTGTGGTAAAACATTTCAGTTGCTCTTGAAGTTCTGTTTGATCCCTTCATTCCCTCCTTTCCATTTTATTCATTTATGTGTTCTTCAAAACTCATGGTATGTGTACTTACTTAGTGAATACATTGCAGCTAGATTTCCCTCCCCATCCCAGCCTGATTGGAATTGCTAACACATGGGAAAATCCAGGCAGATATCTTATAGCAATATCTAAAAATGCATCTGAACAATTTAAGAAACAAAGGAATAAAATGCTACCATAATATATTTCCCTTTTGTGAACATAGTAATTTATATTTAAAAACCTTTTGCAAAGATACTATTTTTTTTCTTGGAACCATCCAGTTCTGCATTTGTGCATATGATGAACCAGCCATAACAACAAGAAGGCTAATAAATCTAGAATTCTTTGCATAGTAACTTATATCACAAGTATATAAATCATTATTAGCTTATTCTATCTTCTATATAAATCATGTCAAACTAATTCCTAATCTATATCTATATTAATTTAAAATAATAAAAAGTATCTAGAAGCAATCTTTGAAAGCAACAAAAGAAAACTATTAATTCCAATTACACTTCTCATATAGTAGTAAAGATTTAAAACAAAGTCTAAAAGACTTATCAATATATCATGAAATCCCCCTCATTCCCTCCCCAATAGACAATATCAATAAGTCTCTTCCCCCCAGCATCCAGAGGCTATTTCTGCACTACACTGCTATAGTGCTATATTATTCCACTTTCAACATCCTATGGAATCTTGGGGTTTGCAGTTTAGGGAGAGGCATTTAGAATTCTCAACCAGAGATCTCTTTGGCTTCAGTAAACTACAAACTCCAGAATTCCACAGAATGTTGAAAATGGAATAATAGCACTATAACAGCGTGGTGCAGAAATGGCCTTAGACTCTTTTCCTGTTTCTTGCAGATGTCTTTCTTCATCAAAATAATTCCTATCTCTCTCTCTCTCTCTCTCTCTCTCTCTCTCTCTCTCTCTCTCTCTTTCTTTCTTTCTTACTTCCCAAAGGTCAGATCTTTTTGAGTATTCTTAAGAAGCCAATTGTCAGAGCAGTCATGCTCAACCTACATCTTTCATTCTTGTAAGTAAAGATCAGGTCATCAAGTCAGTCCCAGCTGGAAGATACTGCCTTTCTGATAAGTCTGTCCACAAAAAACACATAATTTCCCCTTCTCCTGAGACTTTTTAGAGGTACAAACAATTTGTCATAAGTTTTCCATAACATCTGGTCAAACTCTGAGATTTGATCTTTCCTCTTCTTAATTAAAAATTGAAAGAAAGCAACACTTAGGGCCTTCATCTTTTCATAGAGCATTTTGGCTCTCTCCAATTTGTGCTGTGTAGTTGTCTCAGTTTGGATATTGATGACTTCTGATTCTTGAGTTATTTCTGACAGGATTCCTGTTGCTTCTTCTTTGTCTTGAACTTGAACAGACATTTTTTTCAAGTATCTGCTGACTTCTTGTAACTTCACCTGTCCCATGTTGAAGATCTCCTATCACTTGTTCTGTAAATACATCAAACTTATTTTCAATGGAGTCTTTAAATTGCCTGAATTCTGGCAGGAAACTCACAAAATAGCCAAGAATGTCATCTTCCTCAGTTGTGTCTTTTCTAGTTTGATTGATGTTTTCAAAACTTGGAGCCATAGTCATTTTATATCTATAAAAAGAAAAAAAGTACAGAACTTCCCTTTTGTCCAATGTTATTGTTTCATAGCCATCTACTGTTCAGTGTGTTCTCATACAAAGCAACTTGTATCTCCAAACATTAGATAAGGACTGTTCTTAGGGTAATGTTTTCAGAATAGTAACAGTTGGCACAATGTCATCCAGCAAGCAGACAAGCAAAATTACCTTAAGATCGAGGCCCTTTTCGCATGGCATTTTCCATGTGAAAGGGCTCCTGGAGCATCACATAATTGTGAGGAGTGATCTGCATGACACACTCACAATCGCACGATGCTCCAGGGGCTGGCAGGTGCCAATCGCACACCTTTTCATTTTCGGCTAGAAGCAGAAAATGGTGTGCAATTGCGCATTGCTCCCTGGCTCCACGCACACTTACCTGGCATGTGGAGCCTCTGGAGCCACGCTGGTCACACTTCCTGCCCCAGCGCAGCCTGGGAAGGTCCCAGGCTGCACTGCAGAAGGAAGAGGCGGGTCTCTTGTGCAAGCAGGCAGCTCGTGTGGAGCCGAAGGACCCCGGATGCGAGAGCCTCTCACCAGAGGCTGCTTGCGCGATCCCCACACCCCAGTGCTGGAAGAATGTAAGGTGCGGAAAGGGCCCCAGTCTTCATAACTCTAAACATGATGATCTTACAAATATCATCATTCAGTTAAATATATAAGCCATCCTCCAGTCCAGTTAACCAAGACAAATGTAACAGTGAAACTTCATTCAGAAAAAAAACAATGTGAATCATTACTCTGAGAATCCAAGATCAAAGTCCACAAGTAAAAAAAAAAGATGATAAAAATGAATGGTCATATCCTTTAAAAATCAAAATGTGAATTCCAAAGTAAAATAGAAAGGAAAAACAAGGGTTGAATTATTTAGCTCATATGGCTTATTATTCCCATAGCAATAAAAAAAAGGGTACGGTCTCTTTAAATCCTCTATTGTATGAGAAGGCTCTTAAATGTTATGGAAACCCTGATTTTCTTCTTGAAGAATGTAATAAGTAATTTTAGCAATTCTTTTCCTCACTGTAAGTAAGTCTTTGCAAATTGTGCTATTTTCAAAAGCTGTTTGCAGTTCAAGACTTAGGCCCTTTTTGCAGACCACCTCCAACCTGCAACGGTCACAGGATTGCCATGGGATTGCAAGCATGACATTGTGATCCCATGGCACTCCAATGGTAACCCATCACAATTGCAGATTAAATCATTGTCGGGTTTCTCCCGACAATGACATGTGATTGCAGAGTCCTCCCTCCTCCCTCCCGCACTTACCTATCATGCAGAATGGTAGCACGTGCAATGGCTGTGCTTCCTCCCCCAGTGCAGTCTGGGAAACTACTGTGCTGTGCTGTGGAAGAGCAGCCATCATGCTTTCTCGCATCCAGCTTCCAGCTGGTGCAAAGAGGAGCACAGCAGAAGAGATTCCCTCCAAGAAGAGGCTTTCCCTGGATCCCTGCATGATAGCTTTGGAATGAGGTAAAGTGTGGAAAGGACCTTATTCTGTTCAAAATTTGCATGTGCCATTTTTGCACAGAAAATAGCTAGGAAAATGCTGATTCCCATGCAGAGGATGCTGTTTGCTGTGAAACAACGTTAAGTGTGGATTTTGCATAGAATAGTCCCTGGGCTGCATCAGTCCAGTAGTCTTATCAAGGTTTCTCCACATTTGAGAAATGGGGTGGTGGGGTTGGAGCTGTTTTTTTAAATATTTTTGAGTATTCTTTTCTTCTTTGATGTTTGTCCCTTGATGACTGCAGACTCATTTGGAGTTGTAGATGTCTGAATGAAATATTCCAGAGCAAAGATGACACACAGGACTTTTATAGAACCCTTTTTCCCCCTGCAAATACTGTGCTCTTTAAAGGACACTATTACATGTCAAATTGTGCTGATTAATCAAGCGATTTCCCAAGGACTCCAGCTTGTGGTTATTGAATGGATACCTGCCAACTTATCAAAATCCAGTGGAAGGAATCTAAAGTTGCAGTTCTAAATATTTATTTATATAAGTTATATAGTTATATAATTATAGATAATACAGTCCTCCCTCCACATTTGAGGCTTTGACCTTTGTGAACTTGATTATTAAATTAAGCATGCACATGCCTTCCACCTTCATTCTCCTCCTCCCATTCCATTTTGTTTTCTTGGGTGCAGAGAAGGACAGCAAGCACTTTCTCTCCTCCAGAGCTCCCTCTCCCATTCCTTTGTCTCCAGCCCTGGTGCTAAGAAGTCATGCTGAGGCAAAAGCAAAGTAATGGGAGGGGGAGACTGGTGTGAGCATGATAGTAAACAGCATTGGATTGAATTTTGCACTTTACTACAGTTCTCCCTCCACATTTGAGGATTTCACTTTCACAAATTTGATTATTCACGAGGTGCCTCCTTGCCCTTCCATTCTCCCACTCCCACCCCATTCCTGCCGTACTTGCTCCACCTATTTTCCTTGCCCCCAGTGCAGGTGTGCCCCATGTGGGCAGCATGAAGGCCCAAGGAGGCCGATTGCCAGCTCTCTGCGCTCCTTGCCCTGCCCCGCCACTGCTGCGGGTACAGGCGTGGCCCATGCGGGTGGCACGAAGGCCCAGGGAGGCCAATCACCGGTTCCCTGCTTCCCTGCCCCTGCCTGGGTGGGTTCACTGGCTGAGCAGAAGTCTGTAGGGAGGGTACCCTATTTGCCATTATTTGACATTCATGAGAGATTTGTGTCCCTATTGTACTAGCAGCCACTTCTGCTTATATTACATATATGGAAGCTTTACTGGAATCATCACAAAATTTTCAATTCATTGTCTCTTGAGACCATTTTTAAAGCATTTTATTCTTCTTCCTTCTATCGCACTAGTGGCTGAGGTGTATAATACAACCTTTCCTGCAAAGTAAGGCTAGAAGAGTTTTCTTTCTTTTTTAATCAAAAGCTGGCAGTCCTACATTAATTATTTTAAACCTGGAGATACATATTCTAATGGAGGGGAAGAATCAGCCTCTTAACTACCTTGAAATATCCAGCTTTAGACAAGAGACCTTTTGGGTAAAACTGCGTGTGTTAGCACATTTCTCAACTCTTGGCATCTGACTTATTTATACAGTATAAATTCCACCCTTCCGAACATTAACAACAGGAAATTATATTCTTCATATCTGTCATGATTAATGAACTAATTTTTAAAACTAACATTTGAAGCTTGGGGTGAAAATACCCCTCACTAGAGCTACATTGCAAGACAGAGATGCAATGTTTTTTCTGTTTCATTATTCAACCATTTCCAGGATGAAGAGCTCCAAAAATGAGAACTATTTAACCTAATTACTGTTGCCTGTTGCATTTTTTTTCTGCCAAGTTGAGAGCACTGCCTTCATTTATTTATTTAAGTGAATGGGGGGCATGGAAAATTGTGGGCAGTCAGAAGTTAGCAATATATATGGCGGTTTCAAATTCAAAATTAATGTTTCAAAGAATTTAAAGTAAAGGAAAAGGGTAGAGTTAAATAGTCTAAGTAAATCCCTGCACGTTTCATTTCTTCTGTCTGGGGTTGGTGAGAGAAAAGGAAAGTCTGAGTGACAGCAGTGATGGCCCTGTGCATATTGACTCAGAAGTGAGTCTTCTAGTGTCCTGAGACTTAGCAATGCTATTTTACCACAGTTAATGAAAGTCCCTCTTCTCATAACAGTTTTCTGAAAGGTTGCTAAGGGCTGTTTTCCTTACAGAACAAAATGGTGGTATCAGCAGTGCCTCAGCTCTCCTCAGGTTGTGTCAGGACATATTTTATACCAAATCCTGTTACGTTTTGAATTCCGTATTGACTAGATTGGAAAATCGGACTGTTGTGAGTTATTTTCTGGAAAGTATCTAGTTTGCACAATTCTTTAATAAACACTTTGTTGTTTATGACCCAGAAGTGACTGTGCTATTCTCTAACATTATCTCTCACAATGGACATAAACTATGCCACTTCACGTGGTTGATGTTCTTTGCTGTGGTGTTTGATGTGATGCCAGGTCAGTGAATGTGGTATTTTTATCATAATCTAGAAAGCTACTAATGAAAATACATGCATGTCTTTTCTTTTTTTCACCAAGAGGAAATTGAATTTTTCAGATATCAATGCACCTGATTAAAAATGTACATATTTGAAAAATGGTCACAAGAAGTCCTTAGTTAATTGAGGAAATATGTAAAAATGCCTATGTGGAGAAACATGTGTAAGGCAATCTGTACATTAGAAATCCATCCCAAGATATTTCCATGCAAGAAGAGGGTGAAAGGGACTCACAGTTTGATAGTGGAATGTAGATGACATGCGTGGGATTCAGAGAGAGGCAATGAAGCAAAATGACTGATTTTCACATCTCTAGATTTGCTTCAATGTGCAGGCCTCACACTTGATACTCATTCAAAAATGTTCAGATGTGTCTTGTTAGTTTCTGTTTGTTTTAAACTTCTGTAAAATATCTTTGGTCCTTTCTGCACCAAACCTGGATCCTGCAAGATCCTGGCGCCATTCTGGCAGTGCCATGGCCAGGATAAGAGCTTGTCCAAATGCTCCCCTCCCCACCCAGCTGGCTGCCAGCGGATGGTAGCATTCAGGACATGCTTCTTCCTTCCGCAGTGCAGCTGGTCTCTTCCAGGAAGCACTTTGGATGGAGGAGAGAAGGAAGGAAGGAAGGAAGCACTTTGATAGCACTTCCGCCCTTCCTGCAGATGCAATCGTCTTGCAAAAGGGGCCTATTACCAGATTTTTGGGGATAATAGTATAATGCACAACTGCCTCAGCTGGGGATGTGATGTGAGTGGGACCACAATGATGTCATGTGGTAGCATGCATCGCGGACAAGCTTCAACACATCCCCATTCTAGGAGGGGGCATAATGCAGAAATGGCTCTTGTCACAACCTGAGACTGAAAACAGGCCCTGCGACAGAAAAATAATGCTACAACACAAAGTTCATAAAATCTTTATCCTACAGTGGATTTCTTTTCTTTTTTTCCCCCTTTTCTTTCCTCTTTTCTTTCCTTTTTTATTCTTAAGCTATTTCTGTGGAAAAAAATTGCAATTTTTGAAAAAAAAATCTGAAACTTAAAAAACCAAGCTCTTATTAAGAAAAACCTAAACAAGACTGATTCTTTCCATTCATGTGTATTTTTAATATATCTTTCTCAATATTTTAGATGGCTTCTCATTCAACCTGGAAAGTGTTAATTTCGGATTAATAGTTCATTTAAATTTGGTATAGTTTTTATACTCTTTCCAAGTGTTCCTTTGAACCTGTGGGGGAAAGAGAACCAGTTCAAATGAAACAATGAATAATGACCTGATTTTACCTTCCCATCTTTCTAGATGTGCCTTTCAGGTGCAGTTGGGTGAAAGCAAACTCACAACCCTCCTATTTCTGTCCTACATCTTTGTTTTCTCCTTGAAAAGTCTACTGTTCATGTATGGCACATTTTGCTCAGTCTTGGAAAAAATGGCATCAAATATCTCCTTTTTATAAACCTAATATGGATGTACAAATCCAATTTACTTTCTATAAGACAGGAACTCAGCAATTGAGACTGATGGTAAAGACATTCTCATGGAGACAGTCCTTCCCTCTGATGACTCAACAATTAGCATTTATTATCCTTCTCGCTATCTCACTTCTTTTTGGCATATGAGGGTTTTAAAAATCTCTTTTGTAAAACTGGAAGAGATAACTAGTATTAATGCAAGTTCTATTGCAATTTAAAATAATGTGAAAAAAATTGGCATATGAACAGTCATCTAGCAAGTAACCAAGTTTAGACAATTTAAAAGAACATGAACTGAACAAAAATGGAAATGAATGTAGCTTGAAATTGAAAGTGAAGAAGCAGTGATATATGTGGCACAATGCAATCTTATAAAAGTTTACTCAAAATTAAATCTCATTGAATTCGGTGGGATGTATTTCAACTAAATGTGTATAGAATTATTTGTAATAAAATGAAAAACCAGATCCCATGTGTATAAATAATCCAGTACAAGGTAAACTTTGAGGGATGACAATTTGTTTGACCAGCTGCTTTTTGTGTTCTCTGTGAACATGTATGTAATTCCACACCTGTGCTGAGCACAATTCAAAATATTCACACCACCTCATTTTCGTTTTGCTCAAAACTAAGTCCAGCCATATCTTTCCTAAAATCAGGTGTTTTTCCATTTGCAGTGATTCCTTCCATCCTAGAGCCTGTTCCAATGGCATCATCTACTGTGATTCTTAGAGGCATTCTTGGTGCCATAGGTTTGTCAGGTGACAAGGTTTACTTTGGTCTCTTGTGCCAGAGAGTTGTACACATTTGCTTATTTTATTCTGATATGCAAGAAGGAAAAAAACTCAAAATATTTATTTCTACTTACTTCTGGGTTTTCAATTTTTTTTTTTACATTGGGTGACTTTTTTTTGGCAAAATCTTCCTTTGCAAGAACATACTGGGTTGTTTTTTTTGTACAGAAAGTGTACTTTTATGAAATTTTTGCCAAAATATCCCCAGATGTGAAAAAACTTTGCAAATATTCTTTCCATCCCTACTTGGCATCTGTATGACCCTATTGGCTGAACATCAGAGTGGGACTGGAGCCACCATTAGATAGGCTCTTGTTCTTGTGGTGTGAGAGCTTCTCAATTCCGATAAGTTAGAAGAATGTTCTGCTTTTATATGTGGAAGAGGCTAAATTTATATGTGGAAGAGGCCAAATTCCACAGAATTTGATTAACCATAAATTCTTTGAGTGTTTATCTGTGTAGTCACACAACTTGACATCTATCTCACCTTAAGATGTCCCATTTTTCTGCCTATTTCACCAGTGCAATGGACTCAAAATTGAGTTATAGCAGAAGCCAAGCAAAGGAACATGCACAATGGTAGGATGGAAAGATGGTTTCTGCCACAACTCTTCTTCCCTCTAGAATGTTTCAAACCATGCTCTGCACAGATGCACAGCCCCATACATACAAGTACACAGATGACTACAAGGAGATGTACAGTTACAGGTAAGCAATCTGTCCTTTTAAAACCTCAAGGAAACGTGCACTTCATAAGCTGCACCCCATTTTAAAAAGGGCATTAGAGAAATAAATAGCACTCAGTGCAAGTCAGTCAGCTTGCCATGACACTAAAGGCTCTTCTTTTCTTTAGAAAGATTAGTGACTGTGACCTTTGGGAAAACTAGACATAATGCCTGGAAAGAAACAAATAGGAGAAGAGTACAGTTTATTACTATAGATGCAAATGAAAGAACAACAACACATTTCAAGAATGATAACTGTTAATTTATTACTCAATGCCTTTCTCCACAATTGTTCAAATGTTTTTGTTGATAGTAATTGATGGTATCCTTTGGAACAATTTGGCTAGAGTGGATGGAGTTCATATAAATATGTACTATAAATCCTTTTTGCCTATTCTTATTAGAACTGCATATAGGCATCCCTTTGGTGTTTTACTCCCTGCACAATGACTCAGATGGCAGCAGTGGTTGAGATCACACTGCCTCCTGTAGTCTTAGCTTCCAAGCCTCTGATAGGGATCATCATGGACAACTCTGGCAGTACCAAGTGGAATAAGGGAAGTTTGATACCATACTATCTGAAGGACTTGGGGCCAGGATAACTGAAAAACACTTTGAGCCTGCCCAAAATAATACATCAGAAGAGAAGGCCCTGTCACATGCCCATTATACCAGGATGCTAAGCTGGTAACAAACATGACAGGACTTTCTCTATAGCAGCACCAGAACTGTGGGACTTTCTCCCAAGGGAAGTCAGCCTGACTCCATCCATTCTGAGTTTGCAGTGAACAGTGAAGACCGTGCTGTTTTGTGTGGTCTTTAGCCCATAAAATTAGGGGCATCTGTTCTGGCTGTTTTTAAAACTGTTTGTGTTTCTAAAGATTAGTTTGCATGCTTTTTCATTGGATTTTAATTTTTTCTTTAACATTTTAAAACTGTTTTTATAAATTGTGCATTATTTCAGGGGCGCTGGTGGATTGAAAGGAAACAAATAAATAAATATATACATAAATAAAAATGCCTGTGATAATTAATTAAATAAATAAATAAATAAATAAGGCAATGCAGGACCAAGCAATCCTTCCTTTTTGAACTATCTCCTATGCCTCAGAACAGTAAAATTTGTATGATAATTTGCAGAGATGTGAGAATTTCTGTCCCAGTTCTGTTGCATTTTTCCAAACTGACTTGTGGCAATGAAGTTACAGACTTGAGAAGATCTATTGACTACTGTGGGACCTGACAAATTTTTATACCCCCATGTTTAGACCTTGTTTGCATTGTCCTTTGGAAAGACAAAGATCATCTGATGTAACGTGAGAAGCGAGCCCATAAATTTTGATTGACAGCCACAGCCAGTTGAAATCTTTGGTGCCCTGAAACTAATGGAATATTTATCAGATAATCACAATATTACTCCATCAATTTCAGATATAATTCTCAGAAGAACTGAGTCTTTGTATGTGTGTGTTTGTCTTTCAGGTCTGTGAACAAGGGAAGGGATTTTGATAGGCTCCTCTAAATTATCTCTGAGGGAACAATGAATGTCACATCTCTCATAAAATTCACTTTCTTTTTTTAAAAAAAATATTATCAGTTTTAGCATAAGATAATATAAACAGCTACTGGCATTTTTAACATAAACTAAAATTAAAACGCAATACTAAAGCAGTTTACTAAAGACACTAAACACTAATTCACAAAAACACTAACTTAACACCGAGTTACTAAAACACAAAAGGGCTCTGACAGCTACTGAGCAAATTAATAAAGAAAAAAAAATTCTACGATTACAGATCCACTTAAGCAAACTTATTAGGTTTACTAGTAACCATATCCACTAATTATTGTATTGTTACATTTCTTATTCTTCAAAAAGTCCATAAACAGTTTCCAATCTTTCAAGAAATCTTCAGACTCATGTCAGTTTGGTCATTTAGGATAATTCAGCCACCTTAACAATTCAATCTTTTCTTGCTAGTCTTTCAGTCCATTTCCAGGATAAAGCAAATAGTATTTTTGCAGCTGTTATAATATAATGAAAAAGTAGTCTATATTTACTATCTAATTCCTTATCCATAATATCCCACAGAAACATTGTTGGTGACATTATAAAATCCACCTTTAATTTTTTTTGAATTAACATATAAATCTTAGCCCAATAATTTTTCACATTCTTATGAGTCCAGCACATATGAAACAAGGAGCCCTCCTTATCTTGACCCACACAACTCACTTTCTGATAGAGAAATCACTAAAAGGCCAGACGAAAGAACTCTTACAGGCATTTTTGCTGTATAATTTATAAGGAATTACTTTCACTGAATTTTAGTTCATAATCTGTTGCATTTTTTTAAAGAAAGGTAATGGTTTTTAGTGGGCAAGAGTTAAGTACTTTGGTGAGAGGACAAGAACAAAGAGAGAGCTTGTAGTTTGGGATTGCTTATTTAAAAATGCAATTGCATTTTCAGCTTAATTAAATGCTTAACTCCATGATTAAAGTTAATGTATTTGTATATTTAATACTTACCAGCTGTAGGAAAGCATTCATGTTCTGACTCCTTTGTTTCTCCTTTGTTCTTAATGAATAAACTATAGCAAGGAAATTGGTTTGGGGAGTTTTCTGTAATGCTACCTAGGCTAAGTTTCTTCATGTACAATTTTGTCAGCTGGAATTTAGAAGGATTGGAATTTTTGTCAACCCCTTCAAAGTACCCTCTACTTATGGCAATTGTAGTCCAACACATCTGAAGCACACCAGACTGGAGAGAGGAACTTTGCCTACTTAATATTTGGAGGAATACAGTGTACCATCTGTATATGTGGGGATCCCATTCCAGAAACCTGTGTAAAACAAAAACGCAAGTGTCAAATCCCATTATAATCAATGGATGTGATGTGTGCATCTATATGCCCCCTGTGTCCATTGGCTAATGGGATGCAATGCTTTGTGTGACCTCAAATTCATGCATGCAGAGGTCATGCCAGGAGAGGATGCACTGTAATACAGATCAAACAAGAACTTTTTAATTATTATCCTGACAAACCAGGAAGTCAAAGTAAAGAAAAGGGACAGAAAAAGGAACTGACACTAGGTACCAGAAATTTCAAAGTGTTCCAATCCAGATGAGAAATGGGATCAACATTCCAAAGAATCTTTCTAGGTTTAGTGGTCAGAGATCCTCAGCTTTGAAAACTCAGTTGGCTCCTTCTAGTCAGGCTAGGAGGTAGGAAGGGGCTATTTTACACCCAGGAGATCTTTCATTCTAAAAAGAACTTTCCCTCCATTGGGTTGGGGTAGGCCCCTGGTGCAAAATGAGGCCATGTCAGGGGAAGGAGGTGAGTAGAGATCCAGCAGTTCCAAAGCTGCTTCCACTCTTTGCATCCTGACATTCATCCTCTACTACCATTTGCATTTTTATACCCACATAGACTCGACTCTTCTCATTTCATCTGGGGAGAAAAATTAAGGAGAAGAAAACATCAATGAAATTCTTATGTGTGGGGTACTTTTTTGCATTTCCCTACTTACAAAGTAGCCTCTGTATATGTGTGTGAGTTTATTATACAACATTTTTTCTTGCAGACTGAAGCTTCCCTGGCTTCTCTGGTTTAATAGTCTAGATGAAGATGTCATAACTCCTCCCATAAGGTTTTTTTCTGATTCCAAAGGTATGGATAGTTGGGTGTGCTGCAGAGAGATCAAGAGATGTTTCCCAGAAAGAAAAGTGCGCACAGTAACTTTTAGCCATGTGGAATGTTAACCATATACTCTGAAACACTTATATCCTGGAAGATTCTAGATATCTTCTTTAAATTCTAGATTAAGTTCTAGATGGCCAACTATTTCTACTCACCTTAGAATATATGTAATGGCATAAATGTTTGGAGATTACAATGCATAGTAGCAAAAGTGATGGTGTAAAGAAGAGGGAGCTCACAAATAGAGCTTTACCTTTTAGAGTGTCTAAACTGTATCTTGCTCGTGCCATTCAGATGGAAATTTTCATTGCATTAATGCATGTTGACTGGGTTTCAGTTTAATTAAAAAACTTTGAGGTTTTTTCTCCCCTACTTACTGTT
Organism: Iguana delicatissima; assembly: GCA_948472985.1. NCBI lineage: Eukaryota > Metazoa > Chordata > Lepidosauria > Squamata > Iguanidae > Iguana > Iguana delicatissima. The sequence goes on from CAOKZL010001525.1 coordinate 282,364, forward strand.
AAATGCTGAGTGATTGTCAGGAAAGGTACCTTGCTATAAATAAATAATTATTTCAGAAACTTCAAGTTATTTATTACAATGGCTACAGATTAACACAGACACACAGACATAGACACACACACACACACACACACACACACAAAATGACCTTTCCCCTAAATTAGTTTTCCTGTAGTCCATTCACCCTGGCTTAACTTTGTCAGGGACTTTAGAAGTTCAGTTATTCCAAAAAGGCTTTTCAAGGAACCATTTGAATTTCAGTCCACATATTCAAGTGGATGCCCAGAAAGGTCTCCACCAGCTGTATCTGAAAGAAGAACAGTTTTTTTTGGTGAAAATGGTTTGAATGGTTTGAACATTTCTTGGGAGGGGGTCTCCCAAACTCCAGTCTCAGGATTTCCCAGGAGGAATCCCCAAATTCAAGTTTATGTGCAGTACTCAAAACATCTGTGGTAATTCCAGTTGGCAGGGGCAAAACATGCCTGACTTAGTCCTACACTGCAGCAGCCACTGTGGTCATAGGCAGAAAGAGTTCACCTTAGGTGCAGCTTTTTTTTTTTATTTATTTAAGTGGGAATCAACCTTAGGACCTTCTGCAAGCAAAGAGCATACTCTTCTACTGCCTTGTCCAAGAGGGAATGTAGAAAGCTTTATCCCCAATGAAGTCCATCTATGTATTGACAGCACCTCTTCCTGCCTGCCTGCCTAGTAAGAAATCAGCAGTCAAGGATAGGATAGCCAGATAATGTGGAGAACTGAGCCACTCTAACTGTCCATTTGTGTGCGGCTTTTCATTCTCTTCAATCAACATTTCCACAGAAGCATTTGCATTTCTAACATTGCACAAAATTAACAGAACACAAATAATTGCAGCTCTTATCTTAGCTTGACTGTTGGCACTATAGTGTTGGTGTGGCCGAGGCTACACTGATTTGTCAAAATATTTTGAATTTCTAGGAGTTTTAAATGAACTAAATGCATGAGTTGGAAGACTGTATGCTCTTTAGTAATCTCTTGACCATGCTCAGACTTTTCTCCAAAATCTCAATGTTTCTGTCACCAAAATATTTACCTTACCTGGATATACTATTGCAAAAAGCCAGTGGATTGTGCCTGACATTTGTTAGTTAACAGGGCCTAATTTATTAGAGATAAATTTAATTTGAAAGGGCTGAAGTCCCATGAACAATCAGGCTGAATAAATTCCATTAACTTCAATGGGTTTTGAAGCAGCCAAATGTGGGATTGCAGCCAAAATTTTAATGCACTCATTTGGTTTTAATTTTTTTTCAACTTCATTGAGCATATCATCAGATTCACATAACACTGAAAATATCCCATTTTATCTAAGTCCTCCTCCTCCTCGGCTTGGTGTGTATATCATTGAATGCATACTGATGTTAATACCTTTGATATCTTTGATAAAATTCATATTGTGAAGTCCTACATATGTCTGCTTTGATGTAAACCACAATGAATTCAACAAGACTGACTTGTAAGTAGAGGTGTTTTGGAAATTAACCATTGAGAATTCTATTTATAACTTGAAAATATTATTTGGATGGAGGGATGAACTGTAATCACCCATATCTCCTCAAAAGTCCACACCTTCTGGACATTTTTCCGCTCAAAAAAGTACCAAAATGCACATATTTAGATAACTGAAACTTTGCGAGAAAATTTCAAAAAACTATAAGAAGATTAGATTTTTTTCCCTGAAGATTTTATGAAGATAATCTGTAGTTTAGTGCTATAATGGGACAGAAAATATATGTGAAGTAACAAATGCAAAATTTACAGTCCTAAACAGATAGGTCTGTCTGTTTCTACCAGATGTGCGTGTATATGATTGCAGCTTCAACTCACCATTTCAACTGGCTCAACAGGTCAACAGACATCTAAAGTCTGACTTTGGTTAAAAGTAGAATATTTTGAAACATGGTACAGATTATGGCCAGAATCCTATTGCTGTGTTGTTAACTGCCATCAAGTTGATTCTGTGGCAACCTTATGAATGAGACACTTCCAGGACATCCTATCCTCAACTGCCCTGCTGAGGTCTTGCAGATTCAAGGACATGTCTTTCTTGATTGAGTCTATCCATCTGTATGGTGGCCTTCCTCTTTTCCTTCTACCTTACCAAACGTTATTGTCTTTTCTACAGCATCATGTCTTCTCATGTTGTAGTTTAAAGTACAACAGCTGTTTAGTCATCTTGGCTTCCAGGGAGAGTTAAGGTTTGATTTGCTCAGGGCCTATTTGTTTGTCTTTTTAATAGTCCAGGGTATCTGTAGAACTCTTCTCCAGCACCACGTTTCAAATGAATTGATTTTGTTCCTATCAACTTTCTTCTCTGTATAACTTTCATGTGTTACAGTAGCATAGAAATAGTTGCACAACAGGTTGCCTATTCTTAGAGGCTGCATAAGTGTAGTCTCCAGTGTGGCCAATCAGTCTAAAAGCACAGAGGCTGCCCTCTCTCACACTTTTGACTTGGAGGGTGGTCAACTAATTGACCTTTTTGCAATGGGTAAACTCAAGCTCTTGGCACCTGCTGAACCGTCACTTGCACAGCTGTGGGTTTCTGGGGCATATTTGCACTTCTGCTAGTATCTTTCTTTGTGTTTTAAGCTTAGAGAATAAACATTATGGGGAACCAGAGTGGTGTAGTGGCTTGAATGTTGGATTAGGATTCTGGGAGAGTAGCGTTTGAACCCCACTCAGCCATGGAAGCCCTGTGGGTGGCTCTGGGTGAGCCATACTGCCTCAGCATGAAATGAAGGCAATGGCATACCTTCTCTTCTCAGATTTTCCCAAGAAAATCCTATGATATGGTTACTATACTTTCAGTGCGTGCACTGGCTTGCAGGTGTATAACAACCACAAGATTAAAAATGCAATATATTCATTTTATTTGGAAATTATCTTAGAACAGTAGATTTCTCTTTAACAGTTGAGCAATGAGTACAAGTGTCTCTGTCTACCTGAAGGTATGCACAGATGGATACAGTTTCCGTCTGAGAATTCCCAGGTAGACAAGGAAAGGCATATACCATTGGGTGCTAAATTTGTGTTCACTTTCCTGGTTTAATAGTGAGACATCACACAAAGAGCATCAAGCAGAAAACTATAAATAGCATTGTACAGCTATTTAAGAAAGGCAGTACAAGATGCTGTCTGAAAGAGATTTGATGCACCTGGTTTCTTCTTCCACTAAAAGTTCAACTTTGCTACCAATAAGTGTCTGATGTAGGTTGAGTGTATAGGGCTTTAATGTTTAGTGTAAAACATATCAATGAAACTGTGTGTCACTTCATCTCTTCTAAAGCCTACATCCCTTGTGTACCTACCCTGAGGAACATTAATACTATCTATTTATAGACATTACATTACTATATTCTTTGGCTTAAAAAAATCTGATCTGAGTAATGCTCATCTGGCTGGGGAAATCCCACCTTTGCATTTAAATATTGAACTCTTGTGGATATTGGTGTCATTTCCAAGATCTCACTCAGCATTTAAAACTATAAATAGCTCAGGTTGCAGTTTTCAGCTGCCAAAATGTATCTCTGTTAAATGAGAAAAAAAGTCCAGATCATGTGGCTCAGCATGCAGAGGTAATGAAAAAATATATACATGGTATTTTGCCAATATAGGCATTTCAGGGAGAGTAAATGACTGTTGACCTGCAGGTCACAGGACCCTGTCAAGGAAACAGTGTCAAATTTATAAAGAGGATTTTGTGAGATGAATTCCTATAGAGAGATTGTGTCCAGCCTGAGGGTCAAGGTACAGCAGGCATAGAACACTCTTTGAAAATAATATACCTCTGCAACTAGGAGATAGTTTCTCATGATGCAATGCTGTCTTACTCTGTCTTGTCCCATTTTCATGCTACAAAAACAGCAGGAGGTAGGAAAATGCAAAAACATGTGACAGTATTCCATAATGGGATGCAAAAGTACATGTAGAAAGAAGTGTGAAATATTCATGGTTTTATTTGGCTGTAGCTCCATATCTGTTGTAATGTGTACTTTTGCCCTAATGACTGTAGATTTTGTATGCATCACAGAAGCCACTGTACTCTGTGTTTGGTTGTAAACTGAAATTTCTTCAGAGTTAACTACTGGCAAACCATTCAGTTGCCTTCGATGCAGAGGAACAAATGCTGAAATTCTTTGGAGTTTGGAAACATTGCAAAATTTATAAGACTTCAGTACTATTCTCAAGCTGTTCTTTTCAAGGCTAATGACTAGATGGAAATACTTGTCTCTGAGTTGCCTGTGGAAAGGAAAAGCTCTGAAGACATCCTTGGTCTGTGTGGATTTTAAAATCCTTTTTCCGTAAGGAGTATATGAAACCTCTTACAAGAGCCAATCGTATTATTAGGCAGAGTAAGGCAGGTGACCCAGGTGGCAGGTGCTGGAGCAATTATGGCAATCTCTTGGTTGTTTTCTCCTGCTGGAGGGCAGAGCTATGCACACTGCATACCTTATCTTAACCCTCCTAAATTAGACTACTGGTTCAGGTGTAGTGAACAACATTCGCCACCTACAAGTTTTAAAGTAAGATTCAGCTATCAGTCCAGCCAGCTTTAGTACATGCACTAGGCAGAGTGTACCATCTTGTCGACCTCAGGCAGCAAAATATTGTCAGCTAGCCCTGATCTATGTTTTTCTGATCTAAAAAATTGTTTGACCTGGGTTGGATCCAGGATATATTTGTAATTATTCATTCCCAAGTTGAAAAACAATTTTCCTGGCAGCTGGTGTGATGAAGTTTCTTTGAGGGTCAGCTATTTGGAATGCAAGTGCAACTTGATGGCAGGCAAAAGGAGTAGTACCTTAAGAGTGAAACGTAGCACAGTACTGTGCATGGGAGGGGCTTGTGGATGATAGGAATTATAGGTAAATCAGAGAGTCTGGTTGTGAAAAGAGCCTTCAGTGAGATCTTGGCCAGAAAGGGTGGATGGGTTGTGTTTAAGCAGCTGATAAAAAGACACAGAGAACTAATGGCTAAGGGCATAGACTGTCAGAAGTCTGAACTGGAAGGAAAATAGTGTAATTATTTTTCATCACATGCGAGGATAAAATAGTTGAGAACGACCATCCCTAATCCAGGGGGCCCCTTCCCATAATGGAGGGCTCCTACCATCAGAAGAAATTCTTCTCTTGGAGACATCAAAACCTGTAGCCAACTCACAAATTCCCGAGCTCAGTCGTGCACTTGATACTATGGTAAATCAATATAGTTTTTGTATTTCAGTCATACTCCTGTAGAAGAGAAATAACAAATCCTTTAAATTTCTACCTGAAGTTCTAAGTCTTGGATTTCATTCAGTTTCCAAGTTGTGTCAGAATAATAAAGTCCATTAATAAGGATGAACAATGGATTATTTATGCAAAATACATTGAATATGAATAAAAGAATGAACTCAGAAACTTAAGACATGGTTTGAAATGAAGGTCATGATTTTTTTCTACCATTTGTTATCCTCAACAAATAAGGAACAAATATATGCCACAACAGAGCATTTAAATGGAATACTTCGTTATTGCATTTTGAAAAGTTCATGCTGGATTCTGTTAATGTTCATTTCACAAAAAAGCTCTCCGCCCCAAAAAAACCATCACAAGGTACTTAAAACACTTGTATTGTCTGACAGTTCATTAGCTGGAACCAACAAGGGATCAGGCAAGTTTTGCCAGTCTACAACTTGACTGTGCTGCCATGTGCTCAGAGCACAAAACAGCAGGAGGGTTCTTTTTTTTAATTCATAAACTAATCAGTAGTTAAAGTAATAAAAGGACTAGGTAAGGACATCAAAGACTAATCACTCTAAAATGTCTTCTCATTAAAGAGGGCCAAGGATGTAAATCTTCACTTATTTCATTCATGCAGGCAAGAAAAAAATAATAAACCGCCTCAAAGTCTTCTTGTGGTAGTGAACATTTCTCATGGAATGTCTTGATATGTTGAGATACACTTTCTTATAAATGACGGGAAAATTTGAGAATGTTCTTTATGTTCCTAATCTATGGTGGTTAAGCGTACATATCAGTTATAGCCTATCAGTCTCATACAGAAACTAATCTATCAGTTCATGCAAGAAATATACTATTCTGAGGATATTTAATTATTGAATATGGCATTTCTGTATGGGGTTGACCCACTGTAAACAGTTTTTCCCCCAGGTATGATCTTGTTTTTCTTTGCCTTCCTTCCAGTTTCAGCTATAATTCTCTATAGTGTGAATTTGTTCTAGGAGAGCTATATGTGTTTTTTACACCTGATGGATGGATTTTTCTTGATATACACTAGAATAGTCATATATGGGCTCAAGTGAGAATCTTTGCCCAAGCTAGATATTGTAATGACTATGAGTGCCTTTTAAAGGGGACAGCGATCTCAGCAATGTACACCAGCCTCCTCTATTATAGTTTCTTCCAGATGTTTTTGGACACGATTCTCATTAGTGTCAGCTATAATGTGTAGTGATCAGGAGTTATGGGAGCTGTTGTCTAAAAGAACTTGACAGCAACATGTGGAGGAAGAAGTTATATTTCCTCAGAAGGTTTGTTTCTGGTTATTTATTTATTTATTTATTTATTCTTTGTTATATGTTGGAACTGTCCAAAAAACAAAGTTGTCTGCATGGTGTACAAGTATACTAAAAAGGTAAGAAAATAACTGTAATGCCATTCTGAAATAGCATAAAAGAAAATAGTAAAAAAGGAAATTAAGCACCAGTGGGCAAAAACAGGGTGATACACATAACAAATCCAAAGGAGAAAGAATCAGAAAAAAATTAGAAAAGGATGGATGTGTAAAACAGGGCTTGTTCAATTCTGAGCAAAGGCCCGTATAGATCTAAATCAGGTAAAGGGATGCCAAGGTGATGTACAAAGGCCAACTGCACTCTCCAGATTGGTTGTAGCAATATTGGTCATTTTTAGCTGTTTTTTTCCTCCCAGAGAAAAATTAGAGCAGTGAAATGAGGGCTCAACACTCCAGGCTTCTCCAGGTCTACTACAGTTACCCAACTACTGCAATTTGTTTGCCCTGGTTTAAAAGCACTAAAATAGTTCTTAAAATGGGAGAATAAATGGTTGTCATCCAATTACAAAACAATCCTAACAGTTTCTCTTGGGAAGGGCAATGCACTTTTCTTGGAGAAAGCAAGACATATCAAGGTTTTCTTGACATATCAAGAAAACCTGCTCCAAAATGGTTAACTTCTGAAAGATTTTAAAAAAGAAAGAAAGAAAGAAACCAACGAACCAACCAACCATGGAACTTCTTGTGAAAATTTCATTTACACAAGACATTGTTTTACCCGGAAAATACTGGCTTTTTACACAAGATACTTTTTATGGACCCCTCCACTTTATCATAAACAATTATTGCAGTATGAGCTATCATCCCCCCTCTTGTAATATTACCCCATGGAGAGAAACCTTTTGAAATTTCCCATACTTAACACTCAATAATGAAATCAGCAAAGATTTACCTGGAGTGGAGGAGAGCTTCAGATGACACTGGGATCCAGGGACATACAATATCTCATTCCAATAATCCAAATGGGGAATTCTCAGAATGTGAATACCTGGTGCAAGGTGATTTCTGTCCCAGCAGATGTATCAGCCTAAGCTGATTAAAGAGGCTCTGAGCCACCAGTTCCCCTAATAACAATGACAGAGCCAATGGACCCCAATCTATGGTTTGGATGTTTTTGGTGAAAGCAATTCCATCTAAAACAGGCAATATGTTACTTAGTCCTTAACAGAGCAGGCAAACTACTCACAAGCAGTATTTCTATCTTGTCTAGAGTGAGAGGCCATTTTCGCACTATACTGTTATAGTGCTGTTACTCCACTTTCAACATCCTGTGGAATTCTGGGGTTTGTAATTTACTGAGGCCAGAGAGCTCTCTGGCTGCGAATTCTAAATGCCCCTCCCTATACTCCACACCCCAGGATTCCACAGGATGTTGACAGTGGAATAATAGCACTATCACAATGTAGTGGGGAAATGGCCTCAGATTCTTGGGCTTCATGACTCTGTTCTTCTGCTCACAGAGTAATGGTAGAATGAAGTAATCACCAATACACACTCATTACTTTTGTGCAATCTTCAGTTTGTCCAAGTATAAAGTTGTCAACCTTTCTCTGAATTGTGCTTCCACGTTCCTAATCTGAAAATGTTCTTCAGGCTGTCAGGCTGTTCAGCTGACCCTAAAGACAAGGGGAGCTAACCAGCTTCTGATGAAATTACATGTGATGTTCACTGTTCAGTTTTGTGAAATTTTCCCAAGGGTTTTTTTCTTTTTTTTGAGGGTGGGTGGGAGAAGAAAACAACTGCAGTACTATCTCAGTTGCTGTATGATCCCACTTTTTGTTTTGTGCTGGGGAGAATACAGGTATCTGTTACATTTCTGCTCTACGATGGAAAGTAGCCTGATAAGAAAATAGACCACAGGAAAAGAGACCCTCCTGTGTGAACATCCAGGGTATCTAAACTGCATAACTATTTCACTATGATTCTACTTTAACTGCCATGGTTCTGTTCTATCCTGGAATCATGGGATTTGCAGTTTTTTAGTGAGAGATATTTAGAATTCTCAGCCAGAGAGCTCCAGTACCTCCAAAGACTACAAACCCCAGGATTCCATAGGAGGCAGACATAGTAGTTAAAGCGGGATCATAGTGCAATACTTACGTAGCCTGGAAAGGCCCCCAGTTTAAACTGCAGCTTCATACCTCTGTTTAAGAAGAAATACGCTCCCAATGGAAACACTCAGGGAAATCATGACAGGACAGAGCATCATGTGTCACCTAACAGTCTATTCCAAACTGTATATCCCACACTGGATCATTTTTATTTCCTCTCCACTCCCCCAACAGGAAGTTTGACTCATTGCTTGTGGGGAAGGGTGTGATTTGGATTATTTTACTAATTTATTGCTTGATTTGTACAAGTCCCTTTGGCATGAGCACCCTTGTTCATAATTCTTCTCTATCTCAGAATTGGGTAGGATGTATCAACGGATGAAACAGAAGGGATGAACCATGAAGGATAACATACTAACAGTGAAAATGTTATATATTTATGATAGGCCAAATATCAAAATGTGATTAGAGATGGGGCAAAATTTGTTTGATTCATGTTTAATGCAGACTATTTTAATGTATAATTCCTAAATAGATATGAAAACAGAACACAATTATCCATTGGTTTTTGTATGTCCCTGATTTTTGCAATGTGGTTCTCTGATCAAAGATTGCATACAAAAATATGCATAGACTGTAGAAATTAAGACACAAATTTATAGAGAGATTTTCACTGTTGCTGCACCTTTAATTCATTTCAGATTTAGGGTGACCCTAAAGCAAACCTATCATGGATTTTCCTGACAAGATTTATTCAGAGGGGACTTGCCTTTGCCTTACTCTGAGGCTGAAAGTGTGTGACACCCATGGTCACCTGGTATGTTTCTATGGCCAAAGGTAGATTTGAACCCTGGTCTTCAGATATAATCCAATACTCAAACCATTACACCACACTGGCATTCATACAAAGTTTTTTTTTTTTAAAAAAAATTGTACAAGTTGATTGTGGGTATGGGAACGAATGAAATTGTGACTGAAAAATAATTGAAAGCAAAACACACAGCCCTAAATATGGTGTAATGCAGCCCTAAATATGGTGTCATAAAATACATTTTAGTTGCTATAGTATGTAGGCAAAAAACTTCTTTTCTGTAGATTGCTGAAAGTGCAGAGAGGCTCAGTGTAGAATTTGAAAGGATAACTGCTTCATTTAGTAAGGCTGTTCGTAAGATCATTGCAGGACTCATTTTTATTTGAGCATGCTAATTTTAAGTGATGTCAGTCACATGCAGTCTCCAGCTGCATGAGCTGGAGTACTGGAGTATTAGTTGTCAAAGCTCTGTACAATAAGTTCAGCAGCTAGTGTGTGTGTGTGTGTGTGTGTGTGTGAGAGAGAGAGAGAGAGAGAGAGAGATCAAGTGTAAATCCATTTAAAACTTTGATTAGATGAATGAAATGCTGATGAAAGCAAAACATAAGTCAAGTATTTAATAAGGAAGGAAAACAGAGGGAAAGCAATTGAGATAACTATACCATTTAAGGTTAGTTATGGTTAGGACTTTTACTCTGAAGTGCCCCACAGCCAAAATGTGTAGTATCCCATGACTGGATGCATCAAGGCTGTAACTGAGAAGATGAATGTTGTAAACACATGTGTTTGGCCAGTTGTTCACAAAATAATATATTTCCTGCCTTGCATGAATGTTATGGATGCTTCAGAAATGTGTCATATCCCATCACTATGTTACATATCCCCAAGTACATATACTGGGATGGAAGACAGTAAAAGGCAAGGTTTATAATGGGGGAGAGCCAGAAGAGTTTTTTTTTAATCATTTATTTTGTAAACATGTGCTCTAACACAGTGGTTCTCAATCTGGGGTCTGTGGAATCCCTGGAGTCTGTAATGCCCTCACAGGGGGTCTGTGAAAAGCTTGAAGCCTGCTCAGCCCATCTCCTCCCCCACAACAGAGTGGCAATGTAGCAGGAAACAAGGCAAAAGGAGGCAGGCAGGTAGACAGGGTGGCCCCATTCCTCCCTCAGAGTTGGCCATGATGCTGTGTTGAGGGTTCCATATGGAATGGGGCCAAATGAGAAGAGAGGGCACTGCTGCAGGAAGTGCCATCTCCTGGCAAGGTGCTGGAAGTTGGAGTGAGGGATAAGTCCTGGCAAAATAAGCCGCCACTCAATTTAGATGAAAGCACACATAATTATGAATAGAAATCAGAAGGTATGCTCAATATTTTTATAAAGGAGTTGCTTCAACCCCCTTCTTTTGCCTTCAATCCTCCTCTTTTTGTTTTTCCCTCTTCCCTTCTTTGTTCCTCTCAGACTCCTCTTCTCCTGGTGAAGTAGACCAAAAAAAAAAGGGGGAGGGGTGCTTGAGCATTTCTGATAGACCGGATGGTTGAAAAAGAGGGGAGAGAGTGAGAGAAGGGCAAATGCTGGCTGGCTGGCTGGCTGGCTGGCTGGCTGGCTGGCTGGCTGGCTGGGCCTGTGTGTTGCTGTTTAATCCACTCCAGTTTTAAAGTGGTAGGAAGAAACAGGAGAAAAGCCCTTGCTCTCCCTCCAGCACCTCTCAGGAAAGTGTTCATTTGCTCATTTCTCCCTTTTCCCTCTCCCAATTTGAAGACCCTTGATAAGCAATTTTAAATAAATATCTGATACTCTTTAAGGTTTTAAATCTTGAGTCAAGTCCTGGGGTCCACTGCAACAAAAGATATTTGAAGAGGGTCCCCGGTAAAGAAAAGGTTAAGAACCACTGCTCTAACATATAGGATGTGGGATTCAGGAGAAGGAACAGGGATGTGTATGCTAAAATGAAAGCTAGAGAGCTGAAATTCGCTCCCCCCTGCCATAGGGCCATGTAGCAGTTTGGAGGGAAGTGTCTTTGCCAGCCTCACATGTGGCAAGGCCACGTCACTTTACTCCACATTGCAGGGGTGTGCAGTGGGGGGAGGGCAGAGTGGGCAAGTCTATTTAGGCCTTGCCGCCCTTCTACCGGCCTCTTTTGGGCCTTCTGGCATGATCCACCCTCCTGCCCCTGGATATAGTATAATTTCGGGGCCAGGTAGGAATTTTCTCCTCCTTTATGTAATTTTTTTTTTTTTTTACTTACTCTACAGTGTTCCAGGGGAGTGGATAATTGGCTATTACGGTGGTGTCTTAAATAGGTTCCTGATGGCAAGTAATTGAGGGGGATTAGTGTTTTGATGAATACCTATGGCACCCTTTGATGAAGGATGAGCCTCTGGAGCTGCTTTTACATGTCCCGAGACAAGGGGGTGGCAGAGAAGGAGAAGGTCCTTGAGGTGGGTCCATGTTGTTCTGCCCTCACTTTGGGTCTTGCAACAAAGTGGGCTATACCTTCGAGCCCGCCTTCCAGAAAAGGGTTGGCTGAGCTCACAGCCCAGCCTCATGGATTCGCCTTGGGACCTGGTATCTTATACAGGGGATGCTGGAGGAGAGGTCAGAGGGAGACCCCTTGCCCCAGCAGTTCCCACAGTAAGTTTAACCCCCCCCCATTTTTCATAGGTTTAGAATCCATGTTTAAATAGGTAATAGTTTAATACATTGCCCGTGTTTAACCCAAGTCATGTTGTGTAGTCTTGTCATTTTGTTTGATTGGCAAAGAAGAGAGGGTTCTAAAAAGATGCAAACACCCATTCTCAGCCATACTTCTCTCTGCCTCTTTAGATTTGGACAAACAGCATTTTCAGTAAGTCATATAACACCTTTGAACAAACAATCTTCCAACATCTTATCGTATAGGTGGGCTCCAAAGGCTCTGGTGAAGCAACTGAACTTATGCATTAGCCTGTAACACCCAGGGCCCCCAAACTAGATATCAGTCAGTCAGTATCTTCAAATTGTGCATCTCTTTAAGGCTGAGCGTGGGAGTAAGAAAGGTCTACTGTAACACAAGGAAAGGAACTGTTAAACAAGGGAAGGAACACTGAGTATTTAACAAATATGCAGATATTCATAGTTCATATAGATGCATACAATGTACTTTTTGCAGTATGCATGGTTTCATGTTATCCATGCTACATACATACTAACCTGACAGCATTAAAATTAATTAAAATTAAAATTAAATGCCTGTATCTGCTGGTGGGGAAAAAATGAGGTTGGCTAAGAAAGGATACATGCAGTGAGTTTTTCTTTGCCATTGGTTGGTTAGAAAGGAATGCATCAGGCAGAATCATACATCCCTATTTAAGATAAGTCTGTAAATGAAATGAACAAATAAAAACAGGGATGTAGACCATCAAACTAGCTTCCCAGTAGGCATGAGAAAGTGTGTTTCTCCCCTCCAGCTGATCTGCTGCTCTACAGCCCTGAGATGGAAAATACCTGTCAATCTCAGGGTATCACTCTGTGACCTAAAACTGATGCTAGATAGATGCTGTGAGACAATATTTGACTGCATTTCTCCTCCCAATTGTCTTCTACAGGTGTAAAGAATATTTGTAAAAGTTCTCATCCTTGGTGGGAAGGAATAAGAACAAATAATCAAAAATAGTCAATTGCCATTAGATTTTTTTTTAAAAAATCCATTTCTATAAAGAACTTTTTTGGCATAATTCCCCCCCCCCCCCAGAAACAGTGCCTTTTGTGGAAAAAGGCACTGCTTTCTGTTCAAAAGTAGTGTTTGGTGAAAGTCCTGAAATGTGAAAAATCATAGCAAATTGTCCCCAAAAAAATGTTCATAATCTTGCACAGCGAGAAGAAAACTTTTGATTCTTTGTTCTTGCATACAGACACAGAATAGTGATGTTTTACATTCCTAAGGTCTTCTTTAGCTATATTTATTCTTTCTCTTTTCCTCTCTCAGATTTTCCATCCAGCTTCAGAGTCAGGTAATAAAAAAAACTTAATCCCAAAATTTCTTTTGGCAGCTTTCCAAGCCAAAAAAGGGTTGCATTTTCCTGCGCCCTGGTGGCGCAGTGGTTAAATGCTAGTACTGCAACCACAAGGTTGTGAGTTCGATCCTGCCAGGCTCCAAGGTTGACTCAGCCTTCCATCCTTTCGCAGGTCGGTAAAATGAGTACCCAGCTTGTTGGGGGCAATTAGCTAAAAAATACATTGTAAACCGCTTAGATAACGCTAGTTGATAGGCGGTATAGAAATAACTGCTATTGCTATTGCTATTGCTATTTTCAGAACCTTGAGGGACTGAGATTAAAGATCTGCTACCTTGTCATTTGTGTAGTCTGATTTTTGGAGGTTGCGTTCCGTAACCAAAATAACCAAACATTGCACACAGAATACACTAGTTTTCCTCTTCAGCAAAGAATCCTTCTGTAAACATTGGAGTGTTACCAAGATTCTAGCTTCTGAATGAAACGTGACCAATGCTCAAAAATGATTTAGTCAGCAGTTGCTGACATAGATTTTAATGCAGAAGGAAAACTTTAATAGCAGCTCAGATCTTCAGAAAACCAAAGAAGGTTCGCCTTTTCTGACAAACCTGGTAAAAGTGTTACCACGGCATTCTGGTCTGGTTTTTGGTGAACTAAGATATCATTTTGATATCATAATTCGGCCCTTTTCCCGCCATCAGCTGAGTGTTTGTTAGGCGCCGCCGGGCAAGTGCGATGCTAGGCATGGGTGATAGTTGTAACCAGATATAGCCAGTTCCGCTTCAGGGGGTAGCCACCCGAAACAGACACCTTGATTAACTCTTTGCCTGTGAAAGCACCCTGGCAAGCCAGGCACTTAACGGCCGAGCCACGTCTGCATACCAGCTATACCATTGTCAATTCGGTTCATAACTCAATCATGCAAATTCCGACCTTTCGGAGCCTTTGTCCTCAGACCAAAACTCATTGTTCTCTTCAAAAACCATACTAGCCTGCGGTCGTTCTTTCCCTATAAAAGTTGCCCCATTATGAGAGCTCTTCGGAACTCTCATCGGACCAAGCTGAGCTGAAATCAATAAGTTGAAATCACTCGAAGCTCCTCTTGGATCTTCGCCTTTGCCTTGCTGCCGCTCGGCTCCACAGATTCCCCTCGGTCTCCACACCGGGTTTCCTTCCTTCTCTCCAATTGGTATCTCCAGGACTTCGCACAGGTGGCGTATTGCTTATTTCTCTAAAACTCTCTTTCTTTCCTCTCTAGTTAGGTGTGTTTGAGTTTTATTATTTTCTTTGCTTAATAAAAACTGTTAGCATTTTAAACTGCTTGACTCCTCACTGACCTGAACCGATATACATAGGATAAAAGGTCTCGCTGCATTGCCCTGCCTCTTGTTAGCCAAGAGAGTGCTCCAGCTAATTTTCCCCATTTTACTTGTTGTGTTTTGGTATTCGGGTGCCCCTCTTGGGACTCCCAGTTTACAGGGTAACAAACGTGTGACTGCTGTTTTTACTGTAGGAATACATGACATCTATATCAAGCAGAGTACAGCCTAGCCAATGCAATGTGAGCTTTGGCAGTAAGAGAAAAATATTCAAGATACTCTTGTAAGGATAAAAAAAGGAAAAACTTGTATTTATTATTTCAGGAAACCTGTCTTATGTAGGAAAGCAAAGAGATTAAAAAAAAAAGGTTCCACAGCTTTTGGAAAAAGAACCCCTACATAGCTGGCTTTCATGAGTGAATGTAAGCCATTCTGAGGCAGAAGCCTCGTGGATGCTCCCTTCACAGACAAGGGGAGACAAAGGACTAACTAATTTTTAGAAGAAGGGGGAAGTGACCTCTCTGGGTGGGAAGGAATCAAAAGGCTTGAGTACATAGATCAAAGAAACAGAGAGGTGAAACAAAAGGCCAGGTATGCTGTTCAGAGTTCCCTTTCATTAATCTGTGCAGTGAGAGAAATATATGATGTGCCTGTTCGAAAGTTGAAATAACAAATGTAAATGATGCTTTCAGCCCTTTTTAACTTGCTGTACCATATGCAGTTGTTACTGGGCCAGTTCACAGTTTGGCACAGTTGGAGAAATTGTAATGGCCATTGTGGAAACCACATTTCTTGGTATTAACAGGTTTCATTTGTATAAGCAATAGAAGTTAGAAAGTTACAATAGGAAAACTGGAGTGAGGAAGGAGATCACCTTAACTAAAAGGGCACTTCCATGTCTCTTTAACAGCAGAATGTGTTTTAATGGAATATAAGTGTGATCTACAGAGAAGAGAGTAAATAAGTGAGCATGGTTTGTGAAGGAACTACATAATTATATGGTGGTGCTATCGGCCCAGCAAAAAGTCGGGGGGAACATGAAAAAGCCCTCATTGTGTGACACCGCCCACAACAAATATGTTGGGTCCAACAACATGTGGGTTATGATCCCCAGTTTGAGAAGTGCCATCATGGTATAACAGAATGTCTGAGGTGTAGCTGTTTTGCCAATGCAGGAAAGTAGTTGGAAATAATAGTTCCACTCTAATCAGCTTTGGTCGGACTTTTCTTATAATACTGTGTCCACTTCTGGGCACTACAGTTTAAAAAGGATGTTCACAAACTGAAACATTTCCAAGATGGTAAAAGATCTGGAAACCAAGCCCTATGAGGGTGTACTTAGGGGGCTGGATGTGTTTATCTTGGAAAAGAGACGATTGAGAGGTGGTATGAGGAGCTTTTATAAAAATGTTTTAAAAAGTTTAAGTCATGTAAAGGATGGAACAAGTTTGCTTTCTTCTGCTCCAGAGTTAATACTTGAACCAGGGGATCTCAATTACAAAAGAGATTCCATCTACTCAATGGGAAGAACTTCCTTGATAGTGAAAACTATTCAGCATTGGAGTAAATTGCCTTGCAGGATGGTAGATTCTTCTTCTTTGGAGGTCTTTAAACAGAGGCTGGAAGTCTATCTTCCAGGAGTACTTTAGCTGTATATTACTGAATGGCAGGGGGGTTGAACTAGGTGGCCCTCATGGGACCTTTCAACTCTATGATTCTAGGCATCTCTTTGACTTGTTCAAAGAATATCTGTCTATGAAATATGTTATATGGATTACTGAAACTGTGCATCAGAAACTGGATATTGATACATATTTTCTGAAACTTTTCAGTGGTGATGTAGACTTGAGTCAGTTGACTCAGAATCAAGTTGGACTTGCTTCAGTGACTTGATTTGCACTCAACTTGGCAATAAATGATGTACTGACTTGATTCAACTCATAACTTGTATATTTTTAGTGACTGACTTGCTGCCCTTGGTTCAGTAACATAACACATTCATTCAGGAACCTTACAATTTTGAACAATGCTTCCATCTCTTTTTGCCTACTAGTCATAAGATGATCTATCTCAAGCTAAAGTATGGGTACATTTCTCAGAAGGGAACAGCAAATGGCTTAGGTAATGGGTTTGAGATGGGGTTGAACTCTACTCTGCAGCCTGTCCCTGCTGCATATCAGAGGAGCAGAAGGCAAGAACTGCTCGCATAGTACAAGGAGTGTTTCCTGGAGGGGAACAGAAAATGGGTTAGGCAGTGGGCTTGACGAAGAGAGATCCTTCCTTCTTAAGCTTTTGAAGGTCGAATAACAAGGCACAAGAGGAATCCTATTCCCGACTTCTGAAAAAGCCTCCAACTTCAGAAATGGGAAGAAAGAAGGATCCTATCCCCCACTTCAGAAGCTGCAGACCCTTTTATGTCCATTGACCCAAAACCCTCAAGTCTGGGGAAGGGAGAGTAAGAAGGATCTTATTGTGTGCTCACAGGCAAGTGGCGCAAGGGCAAACAACATGCAGACTCAGGATTGGAAGAGAAAAAGGCCACAACTTTATTGGCTACAGCTGCTAACGGTTGACATATGCATGGGACTGGATCTGGGCATCGATCAACTTGCCTATTGCCAAATGAGAGTGACATTCCAGCCCACACAGGTGAAGATTCCACTATGGCCTCCCTCCCACCAGGGGGTGCAGGAGCCCCCTCTGAAGCATGGCATGACTACTTCTGCCCTGCCCCCATGAATACCTGCAAGGGGACCCTCAAACCACACCGATGCTGGGGGGGGCAGAAACCACCACCCTGGATCCTAGATCCATGCAACGACCCATACAAGTTGTGATAGGTACCAGCAATTACAGGAACATAAGGCAGCCCCCAGGAGAACACTGCAGCACCTGCCAAGTGTCTAAACCCAACAGAGTGATACAAAAAACAGAGTTGACAGGAAAAGAACAAGGGAGGGAGGGAGAGTGACATCTAGAACTAGGAGATGGGGAAAATATAAACCCCAGTACCTGACCAGAGGAGAACTGCCAGGCAGGCAGCTCTGGCTGGGTCCTGGCTCCGCCAGGCAATGAACTCAAACCAAGGTTCAAATTCATTGCCTGCTGGCATTCCTGCTTCCCAAGAGGCCATGTGGGTACACACAGCCTCCTGGGAAAGGGAAACATGCTGCTGGCATGGCTGGTGCACCCACTGAAGCGCCAACTGCCCCAAGATGCAACCTATCTGCCCAGTAAGTCAGGTGGCTACTTTCCCCACTTTGAAAGCTGCAGATGGCAAAACCATAAATGTGGAGGGCTGACTCTACTTAAGTGGTTAAAACTAACTTTATTTGACTATGTCCAGAGATTCTAGAATATAGGTTTGGGTATAAAGTTGGCTCCTGGACTTAAGACTTGACTTGAGACTTGAAAGTATCTTGCACGGACTTTAGACTCGACTTGAGACTCGAAGATAGAGACTTGAGACTTGACTTGGGGCTTGGAGTAAAAGACTTAAATACATCTCTGCTTTTCAGTTAACTGGGCAACCATCTGAACCATCTGAACCATTTTGGAAACTTATTCTGGGAATAATTTAGTACCAGTTTCCATGCTTAAATAGCCAGCTTTGTTTCACAATTAAAAAAAAAAACCTTCCCAATTTGCAGTGGAAGATTGTCTCCAGCAAGCTGGCAGATACCTATTTGGGAGGCAATGCTTGTTCATTTATGATCTCTGCTTCAGAGAGATGCTCAGCAGCCTGAGCTGCTTCTCTTGACACCTGGACATAATGCTGGAGTACTACATATGACAGCAGCTTGGCAAATTGTAGGGAAGTGAAGTCCAAATTGAGTTCTCCTCACAAAGGAGCTCTTGAAAGCTTAGAAGACCCCTCCCAAGTGTCATGGAAGAACCTTTTTTCCTCTACCATATGGAAAAAGACATACTGTCTGCACTTCCTAGAAAGTACAAAATATCATAGCATGCAAACATATTTCCTTCTTTGCAGCGTCACCAGAGTGCTGACTCTATATAAATGGCAATTTAAATTCAGTCTTCTGACTCGGTGAATATTGTTGCTGTGGGAAAAACAAGTCCTCTCAATTTTATTCCCACCTTTCTGTTAGTGACAGTCTGTTTTTAATCTGAATTGAAACTGGGATTTGTTTGATCAGTGGAAACGTCTCTGTCTGTAGGCATACTCCTTGCAAAGTGCAATGCCACATTAGGCAGAATAGCAACAATCTGCCTTCTGTCTTAGAATACTAACTCCAAAGTGCAATCTGGTCACTGCTTGGGAGAGTACTGTTTCCTTGATTGATATGTCTGAGCAGCAGGCTGTACGTTCAGCAAAGGAAACTGAACTTTTGCTAGGAAACCTTACTTAGGAAACTGCTTTGTTTTCCATTTTTGCATTTGCAAAAGGCATGCTCCAGGCAACAGCTCAAAATCCATTCTCTGACATCATGTAAAAATGAAGTTTGGGCTTATTTTTTGCTATTAAATCCCATTGCCATTGTTATTTTATGAGCTTCATAAAGACAAAACTTGTAGGCAAATGGCAATTGGCAAATATCTCAGCCTCTGTAAAGAGTACAGGCAGTTTTTTTTTCTAAAAAAAGCTCCCAAGGGATCGTGCATATGGTTCTTTTCTCTAATAAGATAAGGAATGTTTTCAAGGCATGTGTTCCAGAACTACTACAGAGATGGACAGCATTTATCATTGTACAGAATCGCAGCCAGGTCGCCCTCACATCCAATGTACAGAATCAATGTTTTAGCATAATTTTGTCAAAAATAATAGCACTGGTCATCAAAGGGTTGCAATATAAGAAGTGACATAATTAACAATGGAAACATAGTATTCTGTTTCTATTAGAGGCTGAGGAGGAAGGTTCTAAGTCCTTTATGAAAGATTTGTAATTTAGGGTACCAGTAAAATTTCTGGGATTTAGGGAGTCTCTGTGCCAGGAAAGAATTTATACAAATCCAAAATAGAGCTGGTTTTGAGACCTTCCCCAACACTGGCTTAGGGCATCTAGTGGCATCCAGTGGCTCATGATAGGCATTTGCTGGTGAAAAAAAAATCAATAATAGATTCAGAAGTAGGCCAATTATTGTGCAAGCTGCCTAGAGTGCTCAGGAGGCTCTGCGCTTGTGTTTCTCTAGTAATATAATTTCTTCCACATTTTGTGTGATCAACAGCTTTTGAAAGTAAGGGGATTTCCAAAAGCAGATTGTGATATGACACTCCCAAAACAAAACAAAACCCAAACCTCCACAATCCAACAAAACTCAGTGGATATGCTCAAGGCCTTTGGACACTCCTAAGATGGTGTGGTCTGATGGTGCAAGCAGCCACCACCACAAAGTTAGAGTGGAGGTAAAGAATCTCTCCTGGGAGGAAAGAGATATGTTGGTACCAGAGCTTTCACACACAAGGGATGACACCTCACAGATTCATCAGCTGATGAGGCAATGCACAGCTAATTGCCACATCGGCTGTAAGATTTTGGTAAGCTGAGTTGTAAGAAAGCAACATTTTCAATTTTTTGTGTTGATAGAAATATTCTAAACACTTTATATCTCTAAGTCGTTTTTTTTTTTTTTGTCTTAACACTTGATGGTTTGTGGGGCTCTTTTGAGTGGTTTGATTATAAGAGGAAAGAGTTCTCTTTTTGAAAAGCCCAGGTCCAACCCCTGACTCATCTTGATTTTCACCAAATCATGCCTGTCCCTCTCCAGTCTAAAACCATTAACTAAGGGAACTGCCACAAAGAGTTCTGGACTCCTCTGACTCTTTTCCCCCATTGTTCAAACACAAGTTGTTTTTGTGAAAACATGTAAAACTATTTTTACTGATAGTTAGCTGTGAAATCAGATAATCTTTGTAGTCCCAAGAAATAATGACTGTTGAACACCTGAGAATACATTTACACTTATATAGTGATGTTATTTGGGTGTGAAGGTGATTTAGGGAAGAAGGGAACTGACATTTTAACAAAAACAAAAATAAGAATGTTTGATTAGAAGGATAATTGGCACACCAAAGCCTAAACTAGACAACTACTGTTAAGAGTCGCAGCTGTAATTAGATATATTTCACATAGTTACTTTCATTCAATGATGAAATATAGACTGTGTCCATGTGGATAGCTGCTTATATGAAAACTCTGTCAGATGGAAAGCTCCATGACCATTCCATTTTGTTTTGTGGTTTCAAAGACAAGATATTCTTGTCCCAAAGTTTTGGTTTTTTCTTCCTGCATTGAAATTGGACATGTGTTTTACCCATTTTCCTCAATGCATGCACTTATTTACGCATTTTCCTAATGTTTGCACTTGACTCAAATTAGTTTGGCAGTGCTGCTCTAATTGTATTTTAGCCATTTTCATTTTAAAATGAACACACTGTATTGTGGGCACTTTGTTTCTCTGAAATGTTTAACAGCTCGTATAAATGTACAAATTCTTGAGGCGAGGTGCATTTCTCCCTGGATCGAGTCTCAGGGCTAGTTTCGTTAAGATTGTTGAATCCCACAGAAATCTTTTCCATCTCTATTATTTAGTTATCTTGCAACCATTATAAAATGACAGCACTGACCTGTCCTCTCTACTGTCCCTGGCTACTTGCCCAGTATCTCTCTAACACCAATGGAACTTTTATCTTCTTAAGTGTACTCTGGGTTACAGATATTTCTCTTTCTCTGTAGAACATATTTAAGATGAAGACAGTTTCCTTAGTAATCAAAACCTTTGGTAAAGAACATCTGGCAAAATGCACAGACAGAGCTGACACTATGCTTGCTTGGTGCAAGTGGATTCACATATATTTACACAAGAAACATGACATGCAATAACCAACAATTAGGTTGTGTATGAGGATGGTGGGCCCAACTGTTAGGCAAGGGCAAAAAAGAGTATGGGGTCATTAATTTTGTTCTTGTAGGCAAAAAGGAATAATTTAATACATTTTCTCTCCCTCCCCTGCCACCATTCAGTTTTTTGAGGACTATTTGCAGTTTGGAAGTTACTCTGCATGAAAATCCCTCGTGTGTGTGTGTGTAGGAAATGACATCTTCCATGCAGGAATGTTCTTTTCTGCACAGGAAATAATGTTTTCTCCTCAGGAATCTTGCTTCCTCTGTAGAATTTAATTTAATTTAAATGAAGAAAATATGATTTTTGAGCTGAAAAGAACATTTCTGTGCAGAAACTGCTGGGTCTTTCGTGTGCAGTAAGTCCAAACTGTGAAGTATCTAATCAAGTCCAGCATTCTGCTCGCCTGGATTTCCTGACACTTGGGAAACTCCCTTTATCTGTGATTCAAATATTAGCAAATACTATTTCCATCCCTAGCATGAAGGTTTCAATTCTGACAGCTTGTGGATAAAGGCATCAGGTGGTAACTGCTGCTGGCTAGAAGATTCTGGGGTTCTAGTCCAAAACAATACCTTTTCCAAGCTCTGAAAGCACCATCACACATGATCAAAGTATATACAAGGAGACTGTGGCCTCGTCAGCAGGGTCAGTTGCATGGCTTGTTTATACATGCGTCCATGCAGTGTGGAATCACCCATATCTTTCCTTATGCTAGTGATATGCCACAAGATTATAGAATCATAGAATCATAGAGTTGGAAGAGACCACAATGGCGATCAAGTCCAACCCCTGACATATAAGAACACATACTCCAAGCACCCCAGCAAATGGCCATCCTACCTCTGTTTAAAAACTATCAAAGAAGGTGACTCCATCACACCATTTATGGCTGAATCCTGTAGAAGAGGAGTGGGAATTGTGCAGTTTGGGATGTTGTCAGACTACAAATCCCAGCAGCTCTAGCATAGCCAGTGGTAGAAAAAGTGTTGGAAACTACTCTGGGAGCCCTTGGCTGAAGGGTGGGTTAGAAATACTCTAAATAAATTGTAATTCAGTAACATCTAGAGGACAACATAATCCTTAACCTACTTAGGCCGTTTCTACACTAGGCTGTTGCAGCGTGATTATTCCACTTTCAACATCCTATGGAATCCAGCCAGCCCCTGCCTAAACTGCAAACCCTAGGATTCCATAGGATGTTGAAAGTAGGAATAATCGCGCTATAACAGTGCAGTGCAGAAATGGCCTTAGCAAGGAGCAAATCCTGTTGAACTTACTGACGTTTGGTTTGCATTATTAATATCTCTATTGTAGGTAAGTCCCCCAAAGTTACACTGTTTTTATTCTTTTTCGGTCCTAGGTAGACACAAAGACAGACTAAACCCGGCTCACAGGGATTTACATTAAAATATTGTATTTGTAAAATTACTTCATTGTAGTGAAATATGTTTCTATCTTTTTTATTGACCTCCATATTAACTTTGCTGGGATAATGAAAGGAACAAATGTTCTTAGCATATCTTCTCAGCTTCCTTTCTCTTAATGCAATTTTACTCTCAGAAAACAATCCTTGTTGTATATTTTTAAATAAAGTAGTCCAACTCTGTACAAAGATAATTTCAATTATGAATTGCCACATTATATCTTAAGTCAACAGAGAAGGCGTAATAAAGGATAAGCTGTATAAGAGGGAACACCTGAATTTTCATTTTACATTTAGTCTGAATATTTTTTCCTTGCAAGAATAGCTACAAGACTTCTAAGGTTGATTCTCTGATGAATTCTCATTCCCCGTTGCAGGTACTAATTCATCAGTGGGTTCTATTTGTTAGAAAAAAAAATCTGGCAGGCAGGCATAGCCCAGAGAGATGGTATTCCTGGTAGCTAGCTGGAATTAGAGAAGATGAAAAATTACTTTAGATTACAACTCCTGGAATCTTTCAGCCACCATGGCCAGTGGTTCTACAGGCTGGAGGATTGTGGTTGTAGTTCAGAAAGTCACTTTTCCATTAGAGCAAGCAGTTTTCCCATGTTCTAGAAGGCTATGGGAAGCAGTAGCAGATAAGATTTTATCTCCTGAGAAAAGGATGAGAAAATAGGAAAACACTGGGTTACTATCAGGTCCTATGTACACACATTTCCTGGCAGTGGTCAGCCCAATACAGAGACCAATACAGAGACCACTGTTTTCTACAGATGGGTAACATCAGCACTTCAGGCAGGCATCATCAGTGTAGAAGGTCATAATGGGTAGGCATCATCAGCACCAGGTCATAATGATCAGCCTTTGTCCTTCAGGCGGATAGCATCTGTGTGAAGCCATATTGGTCAGTGTCCTCCTGGTAGGCAGCATCAGTATGATGCCACACTGGTCAGTCTGTCCTCCTGCAGCTGCCAGCAGCAGGAATTGTCTGTTCTCATAGATGGAATGAGACTTCAGCTTGTGGCATATGTCTAGAAACAGGGTAGGGAGAAGATGGAGTGGAGGGAAAAAGGGACCAGTTACCAGCTAGTGGTCATGAAATTCCTGGAATGCATGAACAAGAACAAAGACAAGGAGTCTGGCAGCTATGGTAGATCTGATGTGGGAGTAATCATGTGAGAAGGAATGGAATGGAGCACGCGTGGCTGTTTGTTTGGGAGACAAAGTATGATACAGTCATGAAGAGGGGAGATAAAGGGATTGGAAGAGAAATAGCTGCAGTAGTATGTTTTGGGGACAGTTAGGGTGGGTGGGTGGAGAAAAGAAGGGACAAGAATGAAGGACTGAGAGTAGGGTGGAAAGAAGACTCAGAAATATTTGGAAAATAGTAAAAAAACATATGGTCTGACCTTGGCATATGTGGGGGTTCCATTGCAGGAACCCCCATGTAAAACAAAAACTTCAAAGTGTCAAAGTTTGCATATAGTCAATGGATGTGACATATGTGCACTTGTGGAAGCATGGACATATGCTTGCTGCACCCATTGACTATAATGGGATGGGATGCTTCATGTGACCTTGCATTCATACATGTGGAGGTCATGACAAGAGAGGGACCACTGTATTTTCAAGTGTTGAGAAACTCTGATGAGAAGAATCCTGGACCTTCACATCTTCTGCACAGGAAACAGCATTTTCTTCATGGAAAATAATATTTCAGTGCAGAACTATTAGTTCCTACACAGAAAATATTGTTTTCTGCACAAAACAATGACATGGAAATTTTGCTCAGAATAAGTCCCAATTCTGAATGCCCCTCAAAAACTGTGTAGTTTTGGAAAACTTTCTGACAATGGGGAAAAAAATGCTGAAAATGCTCATTGCTACCTCCAAGAAGAAACTTAGTCAAGAATTATATCCCTAGTTGAGAGAAAAATAGCTGCAGCAATACATTTACTTCAAGCACTTCTGTTATTTATGTACTTGATCTACCTAGTTGTCCATGTAGCTCTCCCTCACCATAAACACTCTGATTTTCTGAAACTGTAAAACAACACCTGTTTGTGCTTTTCAAAACACTCCAGAAATGTATCCCCCCCCCCGAAAACAGAATATACATGGATAAGGTTTGAACACAAACATAGCCCAGAGAAATTTTAATTTTACGCAAGGGAAAAGCAGCTTGTAAAATCCAAGTAAGGGAAAATTAACTTGCAAAAACACCATAAGGTGAGTGAAAAGAATTGATACTGGAATATGGACAAGCAGACTGAGATGAGGGAGCATTACATGAAAATTAATAATTTCAATCAAATGAAAAAACCAAACATTTAGATACCACTATAAGGGAAATAATAAGACAAAAAGTTAAAGTGTGAAACCAATTCGAAACAGAAGTGTGATTTGAGAAGCAAACACTGTAGGCAATATCTCACAGTCTCTATTCACACAGACAGGAACCTAGTTTGGGAAGACCCTTTGAAAACTCCCTGTCTTAATAATTACAAATGTAGGATCATGGAGTCATTGAGCTGGCAGAGACCCCAAGGGCCATCCGGGGCACAGCTTGTTATGCAGGAATACACACTCAGGAGAATCCACTACATTCTGAGGTAGCAGATTCCATTGTTGAACAGCTCTTATCATTAGGAAGTTCTTCATAATGTTTAGGTGGAAGTTTCCTGTAGTTTGAATCCATTGTTCTATGTCCTTGTTTCTGGAGCAGCAGAAAATAAGTTTGCCTCATCTTCAATATGACATTCCTTCAAATATTCAAACATCACTATCATGTCATCCCTAAACATTCTCTTCTCCAGGTGAAACAGACCTAGCTTCCTAGGTCTGTCTTCATAGGGCATGGTTTCCAGCCCTTCTATCATTTCGGTCACCCTCCTCTGGACATGTTCCAGCTTGTCAATATCCTTCTTGAATTGTGGTGCTGAGAACTGGACACAGTATTCCAGGTGGGATCTGACCAAAGCACAATAGAGTGATACCATTACCTCCCTTGATCTAGAGACTATGCTCCTATTGATGCAGCCAAGGGCAGTCGTGTCTTCCTAAGGCTTTGGTTCTTGTCAGCAAATTCCAGAAGGGGACATGTTTGTAGTCTATGTAGCCAGAGAGCCATGTGTCATATGGCAACATATTTTGTTGGTATTTTCAGGTGTTACAGTACTGTGTATGTTTGTCCTGCTTGTGGTCATGTTCAGTATGTGTTTTTGTTTGATCTTACTTACTATTAGTGAATTTGACTTTCATTAAATTTGGAGAGAATAACAATATATTTTTGCTTAAAAAAAAGTTAGCCACAATCAACTTTAAAAAGAAGCAATGCATGAAACATTGCCCAAAGTTGACACAATCAGTATTTCAGCAGCGGGTTGTAAACCTCTCTGATGGCAGACCTATATATCAAAATAAGTTATGATGGTGTGTATGTGTGTGTGTATGTGCATTCAAGGCACCTGTCAAGTTACACAAGCCCATGAAATTAATTTCTTAGTCAAGGAATACTTTGAGGTGGTTTTGCCAGTTCCTTCCTCTGAAATGTAGCACCTGGTATTTGTTGGCAGTTGCCTATCCATGTGCCAACCAGGCTGATCATGCTTAGTTTCCAAGATCAGACAGGATCTAATGCCTTAGAGAAAGCACAGCCTAAGGAGTGTGATATGGTTAAAGCATGGATGAAAGGGTTAGGTAAGAAGAATTATATGGAGAATTATATTTCATCAAAATGAGTTCTTCTCGAACCTTGTCGAAGACTCTATCATTTTTTAATGAACAACTCTTTGTGCAGAAATAGATAAAAATGCAAAACCTGTTTCGTGGACAGGCATTCCTTGCATCATTTGATTTAAACAAGTTATTAGATGATGCTTCAAATTGAAAATGCATAATTTGCAGAGTCTCTTGAAAGTAATATGTTCCAGAAACATAAGATTAGGGATGGATAAATTAATCTCTTTTACACCTGTGTCACTTTGTATCTTCCCCCCAATAAATACTTGTTGCCTAGTATGATTATTATCAAAAAAGAAATCTGTATTAAAATTTCCATTTAAATGTATTTTAATATGTATTTAAAAAACACAAAAACAAGAGCCAGTGTAGTGTATGGTTTGAATGTTAGACTAGAACTCCAGTATACCAGGGTTCAAATCCCCACTTGGCCATGGAAAACCACTGGTTCATGCTGGTCAAGTCACACTGTCTTGACTTCAGAGGATGGAAATGGCAAACTTCATCTGAACAAGTCTTTCCAAGAAAACCCCATGATAGATTCACCTTAGGGTCACTGGAAGTCAGAAATGACTTAAAGGCACACAACAAGAAGCATAGCTGTTTTTTTTAAAAGATATATTTTCTCTGAAAAAGTACATTTTTAAGTATATTTGGTCACATTATCAGAGCAAAGAGCTGCACTGCAACATTTGGGAAATGTGAAAGATTCTAGATATTGGAGGTCTGGTCTGCACAATAGTCTGACAGCTCATGTCAGTTGATACTGGAATGTGCAAAAATTGTACCTTTCAAGCTTACCTGAAACAGTGAGTTTCTAACTTATGATAAATCAAATGGATGGTGTGACGAACCTGATGAGAGGGGGTCTTGACAACAGAGCCTCCTTGGCAACTGAGACTGTTTAAGATGATTGGCTGGTGAAATGGAACTTTGGATAGCCCAGGGGAGGGGCTGGTGGAAAGAGGAAAATAACAGATTTTAACTGTCTGGTGTGTGTTTGAAAAGGAGCGTGATTTGTGGTGTGTTTGGGAGAGGCTGGAGATTTGAAGAGCTCTGTGGGAGAGAGAACTGAGAAATTGGGTGTACGAGAGATAGTGAATGAAAAGAGAGAGAGAGAGAAGAATGGTATGCTGTTTATTTAACATTTAGATACAAAACACATTTAAAGCAACATTGTTACAATAAAGGTCTGAAATTCTGTGTTCCTTAAAACAGTGTCACAGAGTCTTATTTTGAATCCTGGAATATACACGCTACCAATAATATCATCTTGACCTTAGTGCCAACAGTAGCACAGTCTTGGAAAATATAAATCACTGCTGATCCTTACATCTGGGAGAAGGGCAGATTTAGGGAAGGTATTAAAGGGGGAGAGTCCTGAAAGGAAGAAGCCAAGGCGGGGGGCAAGAGTGAGGAAGGGACTGCCTTCTCAGAAAGGGAGATCTGAGGCAGACCCATTTGTTCTGGCCCTGGCTTGATTCAGAGGGCTCCCTGACTGTTCAGACCTGAACATAAAGAGGTGTCAGGCTGGGCAGGCCTTGAGTGTGAGGCTTGGGTGTGCCTTTTGCACTTGGTGGCAGTGACGGGCAGTGTTCCCCCCCCCACTCATTACAGATGGGCATAAGAGAGAATTTAAGAGTCGATGCTTAAGGTTCAATTTTGTATCAGATCCCAAACATCTTGAGGTCAATGTAGAGTCTCATTGATATTCTGGTATATTTTGGTCAAGATTTGTCTTAGGTTAGAACTTACATTCAGAGTTAGGATGGTCAAAGTGCAATTTAATAAAAACCAATAAACATGATTAATTTGTCTTCTACACTAAGTGGTCATTTGTGGTTTTTAATGATAACCCTCATGAAATTCTAAGTAATGATCATGTAATGATGAATAAATACAACACATTTTCAGGTTCCCCATCATCATATTCTTTGTGGGCACATTACTTGAAGAGGCCTAGGTGTGTGAAGAAAGGAAAATTCAATTCACGTAAGAACTGCTAATAAGAAGATTGCTACACCTAGTTCTCCTCATATGGGTGGAAGGAATCATGCAAATTATTACTGATTACACTTATATCCTGGCTTTCCTCCAGTGAATTCAAAACAATGCACATGTCTCTCTTTCTGCTGTCTTTATTGTCATAACAACCCTATGAGATATGTGAGGCTAAGAAAGAATGAGTAATTTCACTGGAGACTACAATCTGGCTCTCCCAAGTTGCAGACCTACACCCTAACCACTGTGTCATACTGGTGCTAATGGAGCGCATAAGGCAGCAGTGCAAATCAGCTTTCTAAGAATGCCATGCTAATACTTTAATGCTGGGACCCTTCTCAAAAGTAATGGTGAAGTACAGGCTGAAGTTCAAAAACATAATTGCCAGGGATTGCTAAGCAACTTGCTTATAAACTGGGCTCTAAATGCACAAATAATGCCTAGTATACTATAAATGTTCACATAAATTAGGCCAGTGTTATTATTCCCATCTTGCGGGTAGGAGTGCTGTGACTGAAAGAACAAAGGCTTATGACTGAGGTGACATTTGATATAAGACTTTTTTAAAAAAAATTATATTTCATGTTCTGTCTCATTACCAATAAGCAAAAAAAGAAATTAACTCCCTGAAATATGTTTTAATCAACCATTCTGATTGTAGCCTTCAAACCTGTTATTATAAAAAGTATGATTAAATATTAAGAATAAAAGCCTAAGATGTAGAGCAGATCTCAAAGGGATGTTGTGGCAGATATCCTTAGCCCTCCACTTATGGAGGACCTTATGAGCTGTCTCTCATGATCCTGTGCAAAATGTGGAAGCAATGACATTTAATTATGGAAATATTAGAGAGTGTCTTGGGCTGCAAGTAGAACAAAATTTCATAACAGATTAATATTTTCCTCTTCTGTCCTCTGTTGCAAGGACTAATTACAGAGAACCTTAGATTTCTGTAATGGTGAAAGATTGTGTATGTCAGGCAGTTCAAACCAGAAAGAGCAAAAATTCTTTTCTACTGTGTTAGTGCCACCGTTCTTTCACCCTGCGCCTTTAATCTATTTTTGAACAAATCATTCCTCAGCTATTCATTATGAATTCTACTGCATTGTTAGTAATCTGTCCTGGAATCAATCATGCTAATTGTGAATGATGACCCACCTGCACTTAAAAAAAAAAAATCTTGGCCAGTGTAGTTCTTTTAGATTAGAAGGACTGATTATCTATTGTTTTATCATTCTTTACATAAAGCTGGCAGCAGATCCATGTTACCTGGGATGTTGACAGCAGAGTTATATTTTCTGCTTAATTAAATATCAGAGATACACTTTGCTTTTATTTTTAAAAGGATTTAGAACAGGGGTGATGATTGTGCATGCCTCCAGATATTGCCAAACACCAGCTTCCAGCATTCTTTGCCACAGACTATGCTGGCTAGGCTTTGTGGGAAGTGTAGTTCAAGAATACTTGTGGACCTACACAATTCCTGCCCCATTGTAGAGTATGTAACAGTAAAAAATAATGGATTAGAATCTGTGGGTTTCCTGATGTTTTGCACTCCAGTTCCTATCAGTTGCAGTTAGATCAGATCCATGTGTATGGATATGAAAGCTGGAAAATGAGGAATACTAGCAGAGTGATGGGGGGAACCGCATCTAAAATGTAGAACCAGAGAGTCCTTGGCCATTTCCGCACGGGGTGAGGGAATTGCCCCGCGCTGCTACTTACTGGACCTTCTGGCTCCCTGGTCCGGTCCAGGCTGCTCCGGAGCGGTGCGTGGTCATCGATCCGCTCTGCTCTGGCATCCAAAATGGTGGCTTCTGGTTGGTTGTGGGTCTTGGCCAACCGCTGAAGCTCGCCAGCCTAAAGCCCACCCTCAGCAGATTGCAGGCTCGCATTGGGGTGAGCCTGCAAATCTGCACAAGGGAGCAGGCTTGCAGTGGTACGCTCCATGCTTTTGAAAGACCGGAAAAAATAGGTCTTTCAAAAGCACGCTGGAGGACCACTTGGGGTCATTCTGGAGCGGACTGAAGTGCGGATCTACAGTAAGTAGTCCGGACCCAGTCCGCTCCAGGGTGCAGACATCCTCCATGGAGCACGCACTGCACCGTTTTTATTACCCCGTGTGGAAATGGCCATTGATAAGATGAATCCTGGATTAGAAACCAAATGACTAAATTTAGGTTCTTTGGGCGTGCCATGACAAATCAAGATGCCCTGCTAAAGACAATAACTCTGACAAAAGTTGAAGGAAACAGGAAAAGAAGACGACCTCAGTATAGGTGGATTAACTCCATGAAGGCCACGGCCCTGAGTCTGTAAAGTCTGAGCAGGACTGTTGATAATAATATCTTTTAAGTTGTCTCATTCAGAGACTCATTGTAAGTTCAAGATGACTTTGTAGAACATAGCAATAATATGTACAGACTATTGGCCATTCCTGCAACTGAACAAAACACAAATGGTTGTTTTAACTGAATGTCACTTTCTGCCATAGTTGGCATTAAAGTGGTTTAGCAAAATCTTATTCAAAACATGAATAAAAAAGAAACACAGTGGAGCAGATTATATCAGAAAACATGACATTATATAGAAATAATAACAATAAAAGCAAGATGCACAATGATAGACAAACCAGCCAGAACCAAAAAAAAAGAAAGGGGGGAAAAGCAGAAAGAGCAAATGCAACAAATAGATTTACTGTGAGTTTGGAAACAGCATGTTACAAGTTACATTACCTGGAGCATGTTACTTTTGGGATAATAATATTATCAACACAGTTACTTAAAAAAAAGTGGTGTTATTGCTTTAGGGCATAATGAATAACACTCTTTGGTTTCTGCTGGTGCTGCTGCTGTTTTTGTTGTGTGCCTTCAATTCATTTCTGACTAAGCTGAATGAGGTTTTCTGGGGCTGAGAGTGTATGATATGCCCAAGGTGGGTTTCTATGGCTGAGTGGGGAATTGAACCCTGGTTTCTACTGTAATAGTCCAATATCAAACCACTACACAACACTGGCTCTCACTACGTTTACTCTTTACTCCTATAATATTGTGCCTTGGGGGTAATTTCAACCATTTAAGTGCATTTTTTTTAAAAAAAAAGGTAACTAGAAAGTAGCTCTTTAATTACAAGCAAGTCATCAAGTGACCCTTTTGATAATGGGTTATGAAGAACATTAATGTGCTAATTTTTAAAAAAAGATGACCAGGGAGCTGTGAATTACTCCTAGACAATCAAGTTCCGTGCTATAACTTTACCCACTGAAAATATGACTAAAACAGATGAGTTTCAGCACCTCAGGCAACAGTTAGCTCTCATTTGTTTGTTGTGCTGCAGTTGTGGTATAATTGGACAGAGGATCTTTCTCCCAGGAGCAACCTAATTAATCACCAAAGTGAAGGCAAAAAGAAAAAGAAATGCTATCATCAATTAAAGTCTTAGAGTCTTGGTAGACTCCCTTTGGCACCATTCCTTCCTACACTAACCACACTGTTTCCTCCTTTTCACCCTTCCTATTTGACCACCTGTGAGCTCGACTCTTTTCCTATATGGGACAACGTTGTATTGTGTTGATTCACCATATTCTCTTCTTACCTTTAGCCAGTGATAGTGGGACAAGGAAATGTACATCATGATAATATGACCTCATTTATTGCATAATAATGCATCAGCCTTTCCAAACCTGTTGTTGCTCGGATGTGTTGGATACACTGGCTAGGAATGATGGAAGCTCAGCACTTTCAGAGAGCACCAAACTGGGGAAGGCTACAGGGCATGAAACCTCAGAGGGCTGCACCAC
Organism: Iguana delicatissima; assembly: GCA_948472985.1. Classification (NCBI taxonomy): domain Eukaryota; kingdom Metazoa; phylum Chordata; class Lepidosauria; order Squamata; family Iguanidae; genus Iguana; species Iguana delicatissima. The sequence continues at coordinate 314,985 of CAOKZL010001525.1, forward strand.
CGTCCTCTCACTGTATCCCCCAACCTTACTTCCAATTTTTGAAACAAAAATGCACCCCATGTCCTCTAGGAGGCCTTCCTGTGTTCCCCAGGCTCTTTTAATACCAAGAGAGAACTTTTTAAAACTGTGGTGGAAATTGAGGCATTTTTTTTTTTTCAAACCAGGATGCAAATTTCTGTTTTAATTTTGTGGCTTTACAAAGACTTTTCCCCAGCCTCAAAAAGCTGGGGGGGCACAAAATTGTCCTATAAACATTTTCCAGTTTGGGGGCTTGCTGGCAGCTCTTCAGAATCTCAAAAATGGTCTTGGGTGCATACTTTGCTTGCCTCTAGGAAGCAAAGAGAAAGAAAAGTCAGTTTTGTCTCTTAGCATCAGCTTCCACTCCATATTGAAGTCAGTAACAAGCACTTCCTAGAACCTGAGATTCAGGTGAGGGAGGCAGAAATGCTTTGGGGCTTCATTTAAAATCCATAGAAGTCTGTGGTGATTTGCATTACTTTTCATATAAGACCTCAAAGATATGAATGTCTTCAGAAAACTTTTTGATTTTAAGGGGGGCAGGAAATAAAGACTGAAAGGAAAAAAAACAGAACACCTAATTAAGAAAGAAAGAAGTAAAGCTTTGAAGTTTCAAAAATTTCCCTTGGCTCAAAGAGCTATTCATTTTCCTGTTAAAGAAAAAAAGAAATAATATGTTATCTGTGTAGCCCTATACACTTACAGAGATCTTTTGGGCATAGTATTGTGGCTGTAAAGCAATAAAGTCTATGCTTAGTATGACAGAACTTTCATTTCAGTTGAGATGGTTATGGAAGTAGTTTCTTCTATCTGGATGGTAAAAGACCTGATTAGATTACTGGTCCTTAACACATCATTTCATGTATAAATATATTATAGCAAAGTAGAATAATTATTTAACTATAGAGAACAGGCACTTAACAGAAACTCTAAGGCCCTTTCCGCACGAGGAAGTTAAAATGGGCCAAGGCGTCCTGGCACGGAAGTCATCCACACCTTGGATTGGACTAGGTCTGGACTACTTACCTTAGTTCTGCACCGTAGTCCAATCCAAAAAGCCCCGAAGTGGTCCTCAAGTGCGCTAAGTGAAGACTGGAAAAATCCAGTCTTTCAATCTTCTGGAGCACGCCATTGCGTTCCTGCTGACTAGTGCAGATGTGCAGGCCTGCACCAATGTGAGCCTGCGATCAGCGGAGGGTGGGCTGTGGGCGTGGCCAACATCAACAATTGGTCCAGACCCACAAAGAAATGGGAAGCCGCCACTTTCAGCTGGAGCAGTGCAGATCTAAAGATCTCACACTGCTCCGTTTCACCCTGAACTAGTGGAGGAGCCCTGCAAAAGGGCTTAAGGGAAAGTCCGCGTTACTTTGGACCCAGAAGACCTGGTAAGTAATGTCATGGAGTGATTCACTCGCCTCATGCGGAAAGGGCCTAAGAATAATGTAAACCCACTAATGAAGCTGCAGCATATATTTACTTTGTTTATCAGATCTTTGAGGGACTTAAGTAATAATATAAGCTTATTCCTTTCTGTAGTGAACATTATTGTGTGCCTTCAAGTCATTTCTGACTTATGGCAACCTTAAGGCAGATCTGTGACGGGATTTTCTTGACAAGATTGGTTGGGGGGGTTGTCTTTGCATTCCTCTGAGGCTGGACTTGCCCAAGGTCATCCAGTGGCTGAGTGGGCATTTTAACCCTGGTCTCCAGAGTCATATCCAGTGCTCAATCCACTACACAGTGTTGGCTGTTGTCCTGTTCAGAAAGCCAACATGGTTCACAGTCCAGCAACAGAGTCTATAGTAGCAACCACAAACAAGGTTTACAAAAACTTATCAGTCAGTTACTGTTTTTGTTTCAGCAGTCCAAATCAGTCATAAATTCAAAGTGTCAGTTCAGGGGAGTATCCAGCAGTGTAGTCAGCACACAAAGTAAGGATCAAGGTTTTCCAGGAACATGAGCCAAGGATCCCAAAAGAAGAATGTGTTGTTTCCGCTAAAAATACCAGTTGTCTGCAAAGGATGTCTCCGCACACCATACCTTGTATTTATTAGCCAAAAGCCTTCCCCAGAGGTTTGCCTGATGAATGTGTTTTCTGTACATAAATGCTCTGATTTGCATGGGCTCCCCTTTTCTCACCAACACTCGGCTGCAGTAAGTATTGTCCTATTCATGTCTCTGTGTTGTGGCTGCTGGGGAGGATCCTGTGTTTGCACCTGAGTCCTGGGACTGTAGCTGTACTGAAGACACTCCTTGTTTCATTTTCAGTCTGAAAGCATGTTCTTTTTGGTGTCCTTGTTGATTATGATGCAAAATTTGTTGTCCACTGAAATTTCCACTCCTGATAAAGTTCCCAGGGTGAAACTGGAGAAAAGCTCTGTATCTTGAATTTTGTGTAGAAAAAGGATTTTTCAGTGAGATCTACTTGTTAGCTGGTTGTGTGACTAGCAACGTCTGCTGAAGTTTCTTTTATTTTTACAACCATTAAAAGGAGGGGCTTTGTTTCCAATTTTCAATCTGGCAACACAGTGAAAGGATGTTTTTGTCCAGCACTATATAGAGATTTCTACATGTCCACCCAAATAGGTAGCTGTTCACACTGAAGAGATGAAAACATCAATAAGCAACCGTTTTTTAAAAAGTGGATTTTCTTATATGTCCCCTGAGCTCGATTTATTTACTTGTACTTAGATATAAAACCTAAAGTTGACTATATCCCTCAGAGAACGAGGAACTGAAAGAAGAACGTTTGTACAACATGCTTGCAAAATAACTGAAACAGAGGTTCTTGAGCATACCCATTGAGTGGAAGAGAATTCAGCAAGTGGGGCAGACTACTATGAATAATTCATGGAGGAAAAGGAAAACGTCTTTAAGCACAGACAAAAATCTCTAATTTATTAATAGCATCAATCAATCAGTTAATTAAAAGTCCAGTGCTGTTGAATATTAGTTATGCCTTCAGAACCTACCTTGCTTTGTTTCTTATTCTTAACTTCCTCCTAGGACTCAAAGTTCTACAGTGTGATTCTTTGTAGAGTAGGGAACCCTGTGAATAGCAAGAAGTATTTATGGAACATCTTTTCAAAAAGAGTATGGAAGGGTTTAGAAGATATTATATAAGTAACTGGAAAGTATAGAAAAGGTATTCATGAGGGAAGGAATTATGAGCTCTTAGTTCTGGGACTGATGTGCATAGTAGCCGCCAGCACTTAAGAAACTGGAGGCCGTGACTTGCCAAAATGTCATCTTTCATACCACTGTTCCCCTCCAGAAACATTCCTTTGATTATGGAGTTTCTTTTGTTAAGTTTGACCTTATATTCTTATCCTTTTTTTTAAAAAAAAAAATTAATAACAGTGGGAGTTTTCATACTAATTTAAAAGGGGAAATAGCGAACAGTTTCTCAGATGCCTGCAAAAGTTCTTCAGAATCTTCCCTGGAGTTTTATTAAAAGCTTAGGTGACGTGAAAGGAGAGTGGAGTCCTCTTCTACTGCTGGACTAGGGATACAAATTTCTTTGAAATTCAGGAAGGGGGAGAGGTTGAGTTTTTGGCTTAGTTTAGTCTAACAGAAGGTGTCTGAGCATTCTTTTCTCGCCTTTTTTTCTCATCTAAAAATAAACTGCCTTGTTTTATCTGTTTCACTCAGAGCAGGCCACAAGACTTTCTTTCCCCTTTGGGGATTGGGCTGGAAGAGTGCCTGGAACACACATCTCATTCCGAACAAACTTATATCTCCACCTCATCTTGGAGTGGGTGGGTGTTGGTGCACCAAACTCCTGCTTTTCCAAATTTGAGTTTTCTGAAAGTGTGCCAAGTTCTTTTTTTTTAAAAAAAAAATCAGCCCTATAATTCTTATTTTCTTTCTTCTATTCTTTAGATTTATTCTTTTTTGTTCTCGCACTTTCTTTGTTCTGCCTTTACTTCCAATTCATTCCTCCTTTCACTCCTTCCATCACACACTGTTCGTGGCCTCCTACTTTTTTCCAGATACCCATCCTCACCCCTCACCGGTCATTTTTCTTTCCACTTCAGAACTGCAGGAGTTTGGCTCCACAGCCCCAGTCATATATCTACAAAGAAAGGGTATATCCTGTGGTAGTCCCAAATATAATCAAGGACACTGTGGAATAAACAATCTCCTGGGGACAGTGAGAGGCTTCCTCCCTTTGCGCCTCATCCAAAGAGGTCACAATAGAGAGCACCCAGTTCTACACATACATACCCAACTCAGATCTAAACTCTTCATAATTAGGTCTGGAACCTGAAGAACAGCAGAGGTAGCAGGGCATATAATAAAATTAGTATCTGGAACATCTCTATGAAGTTGGAAGACCATTCATCCATCAAGTTTACTTGGGAGAAGAATTAGAGCATTAGGGCCTTGGAAAAATTGAGATAGAGAAGCAGTCAACATGCTCATTATAAAAATATTAGTCCTCAGTTGCTCAGTGCCAGAGCAACAACTTGTCAGAGAAAATTCATATCACCTAGAGTTATAGATCCATGTTCAGCTTCACAGATTATGTCACATAATCCCCATAATGGCCCAAGCTTCCTGGTTTCTCTAGTTACTTGATTTTTAGTAGACTGGTAAGTCCAGGTTTTTATCTCAGTAGTTACCTCTGCTGCTCATGACTTCCCACTTTGCTTGAGGTTGACAGAAACTGTGTTCTGTTACTACTTTACAACTTTTCTTGTTTTTTTTTTTCTTTTAGTGAAATTCCTAGCCCCTTTTACATGTGCATGTCATATGCAATAGCCATTTGGAGTTGGAAGATGCCACTACTAGCCTTACTGCTGATGCTCCTCCCTTCCTCCACCTATACATAACAGGATATCTGTACATACAATTTTTGGCTTTGACATTCTGTGCATGATATACAGGTGAAAGAGCTTCCCTTTCTGCCTCTGTTCTTCATATTTCCTCTTGATTTGTTTTTCTGTGTTAGATTTTTCTCTTTCTTCTTTTTATTCATGCATTTCCTTTATTATTCATCCATTAAGTGTTCTCAGATCACAATCTGTGGTCTCCCTTCATTTGTAGGGCTCAGCTCTGGACAATAAATATGAAGTAGCAATAAGTAGTCAGCAAGTAGTAAGAGGAAGAGTGACTGTGCTAAATATCTTCTCTTCACTAGTGAGTAATCATACCAAGAAAGAATTTACTGGAAGGATCCACTATGGATGTGTGATAAATCTACTCTTCTGGATCTTTTGTTTCCATTTTTTACATTTCTCTACTCTCCATCAGCACAAAATAGATGTGACTTGGATGGGCTTTCTGTTCAGAAATCGGTACTTTTCACCACTTGTGGTATGGACTGTAGGATGAGAAGAATGTGTCAATACAATGAGTAAATTTGAAAATTGTACATAGTAAGAAAAATGTTGAATTCAAAAACATGCTCAAACTTTCTTTAGCTAATAGGTGAGTGTGCAACAATCAATCAATGCATTTTAAAAAAACCTGTACATTTTTGAAAATATACAAAAAGGAAGTGATCCTCTCCCATCTTTAAAAGAAAAAATCCACATGAAATGGATTTGGCCTGGAAATGGGGAAAATTCCTCTCACTGAAGCAAACTTTCTGGATGTGTCCATCCCTATTCCCAGCTTATTTCCGTGCAAGTTTGAAGGTTGGAAATTCTCATCCATCTGAAAGATAAGGAACCAGGAATGATCTTTCCAAGATGAGAATGTAGCAAAAAGAGCAGGATCTGTCCTTGTGCTTTCAGATCTTCACTTTTTTCTTCCTAAAAGATCCTTCTGGCTTCTAGTTTTATGTGTATGTGCCCTCACCCCACGTCCCCTGTCTATCAGTGGCGGCAGAATGATTATAATTCTAGCTGGAAGCCATTTTCATAATCAGAGCTGCTAAATCAATCTGAATTTTCTTTTGGAATGAATGTAACTGTTAACAACAATACTGTTGTCTCATCTGTTTGACCGGCATGCAGGAAGCATCTGTTTTCAAAATGTATAAAGCAACCTCCAACAACAGTCAAAAATCAATATGTGACTACTTCAGCATGAGATACTGCTGGAAATCAGAACATGAAAGTTTAAGATAAGAAATAGTTCACCTCCATTTGAAATGGAAATATGCCGTAGGCTCCTTAGCATACTTAAAATATGATCAGTTTGTGTGCAGAGCTGTAAAATGTATTAGGAGGACCAACTGGTGTGATCAGAGATCTGAAGGTGCAAATGTCTTGTCAAGTTAAGTATTTCATTTCTACCCTGTTGATATTCTGAGTTAAAGATTCAGCTTGGTATTTGAAATACTGAATGGTATTCATTTCTCTCTCTTATTTCACTTACATAGTAGTATGCTTAATATTTCTTAATGAATAATATATTTATTATAGCATGTTTTTGTGTGTGTTGTAGATCACTTTCTTAGATGCATGAAATGTAACCCCAGAACTTCCAGTATGCATAAGCAGTTAAAGAGAACACTCTACATTTTTTCAAGGTGGCATTGTAATCAGTGGAGAGCCAATGTGGTTCAGTGGTTTGAGCCAGTGTTGTTCTGGAGACCAGGGTTCAAATCCCTGCTCATCCATGGAAACTGGGTTACCTTGGGCAAGTCATACTTCCTCAGCACCAGAGGAAGGCAAAGGCAAAACTCCCTCTGAACAAATTTTGCAAAAAAGCAAAACAAAAAAAGGTAGGTTTGCCTTAGGGTCACCATAAGTTGGAAATCACTTAGAGGCACATATCAACAACAAATTCTAATCAATGAGGTCAGTGGAAAATAAAAATCCAGAAAGTACTGAATTTACACTGACCATTTTTACAATGCAGTAGTGCAATTGCTTTTGTTACTATATCCTGCATTTAATTGCACTCTGACATCATTGTCTATCATTTCACACCCAACTGTGCTCATTGTGCGTATAAGTATGTGCGTATTCTGGAGCCCTGCAATCCTACCGTCAACTGCACTCTCTAAATACAAATTTTGAACAGCACTTCATGTTTCTGAAGAGAGCCCCTAAAAAGAGCTTGTTGGTCATTTAGGACAGGGATGGGAAAACACAAACTCAAGAGAAGTTAAGATTCCCCTTTGAAGGCTCACTCAAAATTTGGACATAGGGATGCTTGTCACCTATCAGTGCTAAAGTTTTTTCTTTCTAAAAGGCAACAGCGGTGAGTTATCTAATAATGAGTAACGGCAATGAATTTACTTTTTAAATAGTAACTCTGGAAATCTCAGCCAAATGATGTCTATGTTGTGGGCATACCACTTACTATAATTGGCTCCATGGCTGAAGCAGCAGCTGGAACGTCTCCAGTCCATATGTGGTTGGGGAACAGGCTCCACTCTGCCAGGACACTCTTTGCTTGGAGAAAGTTGACCCAAATTAGAACTAGATCACTGACTGAGGCACTGGCTAGAGGAATGTCTCTGATCAGTAATTTGGTTAGGATTACTTTAATCCTCCTTCTTCTTTCTTGGAGATAAAGTGGCCTTGAGGCTCCATCTGAATCCATCTGAGGATCCACCTCAGTTTCAATACCTCAGAACACCAACCGAGTGCACAAAAGACTCTTGTTTTGCTTCTCTGTTGCTATCTTCATGTAGGGAAAGGAAGGGAGGAGCAAACTGACAATTTCATGATCTTAAGGTTGTGGATCAGTCATTCTCCTGCCCCCTTTCTCTATTGGAAGGCAGAGCTTTGGAGACAAGAAGAATTTGTTGGAAGGTGGAAAGTTATCTTAACAACCTGTAGTCCAGATAACTCATCCCAGCAGAACAAATCTGCAGGCAGGTTTTATTTAAGAAGAAGATTTAGCCAGCTGAAAAGAAGGCTTTTTGGAGTGCCAATATCCTTTACTGAGCTTTGTTGGAAAAAGGAGTTAGCACTGTTGTTCCTGAATCTGATTACAGCTCACCCTTCACTTTTGTGGGTTTCTCATTTGCAAATTTGATTATTGGCAAGTTTGTGGCTTCCTGCCTGCCCCCATCTTCTTTGTCTACCATTCCACAAACTCCACCTTTTCACCTGCAAGCCTAATTCCAGCATTTAGCAGCCACCACTGACTGGAAGCTCTGCTCCCTTACCCTGCTGGTCTTCCCTCCATCTTGCATTATTTAGACAAAACTCAGTGGGATTCTGAAGGCAGATGCCTGGGGATCCTGAACCCCCTTCTCCTCCTGGCTTTCCTTCCATCTCCCATAGTTTATATAGATCCATCTTCTACTCTCTTTACATGCCATCCCAGATGCATTTATCTAGCATTTAGAAGCCAAATAACTCAATGGGATTTTGATAGCAACTGTGTTGGCAGGAGAAGAGGAGGAGTATAACACTACTAGTGAGCCTTCTTCCTACTTCTAAAACCGGATTGAGTTTGTTGGAAGAGATAGAGATTCTTAAATTCTGGATGAAGCCTGAGCGTGTGGGAAGGTGAGCTAAGAGGGTAGGAGTTGGATCTGTATAAATAAGGCTTGATAGAGGGAAAGCTGAGAGGAGAAGGGGGTGGAGGATCCCACCCTGGTGATTGCTGGTGCTTGTGAAATCAGTTTTAGTAATTGTATGAGGGGGTTGGGTTTAGAAAATCTTACTCATGGTTTTTCTACTTTCCTGAGCATCTTGTGCCTCCAGCCCTAGCGAAAGTGGAGAGCTAACTATAGTTTCAAGATTATAGTGAATAGGTGATAACTGGTCTGTGTTATCATTAAATCATTTTTATGACATTTTTACTGCCCTTTAGTGTTTTACATGAGTCCATCTGTCCAGAATGGAAAAAGTACAACAATATGAAGAGCAACATTGACTTTGATAATTATAATATTCTGTTCAAATTAATCTTTTTCTAGCTAAATACCCTGTCTAATCTTTTACTAAAACATCTTTTAAAACATCTATAGAGCTCTGAAAAGCATTTCACTGAGGTTTTCAGAAAGTTAAAGAAGCTATTCTATCAGTACTATCATTTTCAGATGTCTTCCTTTTATAGATCAAGTATGCCTTAGGTATTGTGCTGAAGACCTACAGTACTTTAGGCAGTGTGCTTAACTCTCCTAAATATAAAAAATATATGCTATTTTTAATAAAAGTTTTTGAACATTTAGATTTTCTTAAATTTGAAGACAGGACTCCATCCTGAGATTTTTCCTGGGGAGCGCCTATGAGAAAAAAGGTTATCTATCAGGTATATATTAGATCATAACAATGATACTGATTTGTAGCAATGATAGGCACTTAGCAATGTGGTCTATAGGGTATTGCTTTGTGATAGTAAACTCCTTGATTGCCACAATTCCTATAAGATAATAATAAGATCTATTCTTTTCATGGTGAACATATTGAAAAATGTCATCAGTTTACATTGAGATGAGTATTCTTTCAAAATAACTACATAATAGGGCCTAAAATGCTAATTTTGCTGTGTTCCTGTTTCTGAAAGATGTAGGGATGCATGCAAGAAAAATAATTTCAACAGTTCTTTGAACATATGCACATTTTTTTTAGCATTGGAAACTTTTTTTGTGTGAATAATTGCTTTGTGCAGAAAATGGTGCAAAAAAGCTTGTTTTATTGCAGAAAATAAATCGGACAGGAAACAGTGTTATTTACACAACATACAAGGGCAAACACCCTGTTCAGTATTTATGAGTTCATAAACTGGATTTATGATCTCATAACTTCTGGGATTCACTTTTATGGTCCTTAATGACTGAGCCTAACCCCCTAAACCTACCACATAATCCAGGCAGTGTCCCAACAGAAGGGTTTCGAAGGTGCTGCAGATCAGAACACTGGGAAATGATGACTGCAATGTCCTCTTGGTTGTGCAGCACACTGAGACAAGCAGCTGTGGCAGGTCTTCTGGGGGAGGGGAGGGTGTCTCTCCAACTGCCTGTCTCAATGTCCTCCATGATCAGGAGAGCATTGCAGATTTCTCTTGCTCCAGACCTGAAATGTACAGGAGCCTGGAATAGCTTTGCCAGGTGTGAGGCTACCAATTCAATTCTTGAGCTAATTTGTCATTATGTATATGTATAATATATATGGAGGGATGTATGTTGCCAAAGAAGAGTATCTTTTGGAATCATGACACCAACAGAGACATTCTTCATGCTAAGCCAGCTTTGAAAAAAGGCAAATTAAAAAAAAGAGGAATGGAAGTGCAAATCTGGATCTTTTATACTGTTTATATTGTTGTATATAGTTTATTCTGTGAGGAAAGGTTGGACATAACCTGTAGTCCAAATAAAATATATATGATGCACATTGAGGTTTGCACCTGGGAATGACAGTGAATGATGTAATCCCATGTAACTCTTGCTGAGACATTGTAATATGTAACTAGAGAAGAGGGTTGCATCATACATGGGAACATGCAAAGTTGGCTAGAGTTGCATCAGAAATGTATGTATATAAGGGGTGTGTTCTAGCCAACTGTGCCCTTTCGATTGTCTGATGGAGCGGCTGGAGGCTATGTTGGATGCATATCTTCACTTGCTGTGGAATGCTGAAACTCCGTTGGAGTACTGTATATATGTATGTATCGTAACTGAAGAGTAAAAGTCTCCTGTTGGAAGATAAGAAGGTGTGGGCATATTTTTGTGGCTTCAGAGCATTTGCTGCTAGTGTTTAAACTCTGCTGGGCATGTTTCTAAGCTGTGTGTACAGTCTTGGCTATATGGTGATTTTTGAAACACTTGACTCTGGTAAGCTGTTTTTGCTAGTGCTCAGTGCAGGAGGGAAGTGCTATTGCGGTTTTTGCGTCGCTCCCATCATCCACCATCCCTTCACATATTCATACTCCTTTCTTTGTCTTTTTCTCCTCTTTAGACTGCAATTCTATAGAAATATACTTGAAGTACGCAGTGGGATTCGCTCCCCCGCCAGCCGTATAATACTGTAGGACTTTACTAAAAGCAAGCAAAAGATTCAACGATATCTACAATTATTCTACATTCTGGATAGCAAATCAAAGTCCCTTTCCTTTTCAGTTTGTGTGCATATAGTCGGCCCTCCACATTTGTTGGCTTTACTTTAATGCATTTGATTATTTGCAAGTTTCTCTAACCCCTGCCCATCACCTCAAATGCTTTTTTTCTCTGGTAACCTTCCTTCTCAGCAGCTCTAATCAGGCCATGAAACCCTTTAACCCCCTTCCCTGGTCCTTCGACTCCACCACCTACTGCCTGGCCAGCTAAGGATGGATCACAGTCCAGTTTCTCAGCACCACAAACCCTCTCCCAAGGAAGGAGATGGATGAGAGAGGAAGTATAGGGCCACTGTGTCAGCCCACCGCCTTTCCCTGGCCTGGTTTGGACCCTGAGTGCCCATTCTCCCCTGCGTACCTTGGTCTCCTTCACATAGACAGACACATTTTGATATTTGCAGTTTTTCCACTTTTGTGGGGTCCTCCACCACTAACCCTGGGAAATGCGGAGGGCCAACTGTGCTCACAGAGAGACATTTAATTTGCAAATAAAGTTTGGATACATGTAAGAATGCTACAACTTTGTATATCGGGTTGAGTAACTGTTGTGGGTTAGATGCCACATTGCTTCGCTAGACGCCTTGCTGCCCTTCAAAAATCATTTATTGCCTCCAAATGCCCTCTAGGTTCTAGAAATGCAGTGTTTTTTTCTTCTTTTCTTACAAGAGGAAGTGACTGAGAAGTCAATTTTCAGATCATTTCCTGCAAGAAAAAAAAAAAAGGCCATTCCCTTGACCTAAATGGCCAGAGGAGGGCAAAGGCATGGCAAAATGGCACCCAAATCTCCAAGAGAGCCTTTGGGAACAGTGAGGAACAAATTTTTTTTTTTCAAAAAACTTTTTTGTACCTTGGAGGGTCTTGGGGCCACAAAAATAAGTCCTGAGGTTCACATGCAGCATGATAAACGATGACAGACCAGTGGGACCAATGTATCTGGGGGATTCAGCAGCCTTGTATGAACACTGAGTAGTTTAGTTGAATATCCTTTGCTGGTTATATTTTTCTTTTTCTTTGAGACTAAATTTTATTGCATTCTTTTCAGTCACGCATCCTAACAAGTACAAAAACAAAGAGAACAGCAGGAAGAATTGCGATCGTTTAGAAAGTAACAGGATGACAGGCAGCAGGCAGACAGTTATAATCTGGGAAACTACAAAGCTAGCAAGGGTTATGTTTGAGTTTACAAAGAGATGAAGGCAACATCTAAAAAGCACTCTGCCAGTGCTTCATGGTAGGCCACAAGTTGAGGAGTCTTGGCCATTTCCGCACTACACTCTTATAGCGCAATTATTCTACTTTCAGCATCCTATGGATCCTGGGGTTTGCAGTTTAGGGAGGGGCCAGAGAGCCCCTCCCTAAGCTGCAAACCCCAGGATTCCATAGGATGTTGAAAGTGGAATAATCGCACTATAAGAGTGTAGTGCGGAAATGGCCTTTGTTTGCGGAAATAGTAAACGGTCACCAAATGTCTGAAAAAGTTGTTTCATTTTATTTCCTCCTCTGACTGCTTTTACTTTATGTCAACTTTTCCAGTAGCACTTTTGTCCACACCTGGTCTCGCCATCCTCTTACACAGAGAGCATCCATTTTTTTCCTAGCACTTAGCAATCTCTAAATGTGCTGCAGCAAATAATAAGGAGATAAGGTCCATGTGGAGTAAACTCTAATTTTCTCTGGTAAACACTGAGTGCAATAATCATGTGGTGTATTGTTTTATCAGCTGATTTCTTATTTGACTCAAGAGGATTATTATTTGTTCTCAAAATTGTGAGACCCAGGGGCAACACAGCAATATATGTGCTAAGGATCCTTCTTCTCCCCAGAAGATGGGTGATATAGAACAGTATGTCCATGGAAATATGGTTAGTGAGATAGGAGACCAATGGATGAACTTGAATGCATTTTCATTCAATTATTCAGAAATTGTGCTTCTTTCTGCATAGATAATATAGCATTACACTGTTCATCTGCTGTACTGTGTCTTACCCCATGATTGATGGGGACATGCACAAGGAGTCAAACTAAGGCAATATGAGGCAAGTTTCTACTGGTTATCATAGAATGAACAATCATGTGAATCTACAGTTACTAAATATGAAAGCCTTAACTGATGGACAAATGGTTTTTGAATGTACTACTGGTTATAACACTAACTCTCTTCCCTGTGCATTTTTTTCCTACCATTGGGGTCTCTTCACACTATGCAGTTATAGCACAATGGCTCCACTGTAACTATCATGGTTCAGTCCCATGGAATCCTAGAATACGGAGTTTATGATGGAGGGGAATTAAGAATTCTCAGCCAGGGAGCTTTAGTGCCTCACCAGCTAGAAATTTCTGGATTCCATAAGGGCAGCCATGGCAGTTCAAGTAGAACCATAGTACTATAAATGTGTACTGTGAATAGGTCCCCACAGCCCAGAAGTTTATCAAAATCCAGGTATGTGTGTTTTCTCAAGACTAAAAGACAATGCTTTAAAATACATTCTACCACAGTCTGTTTTACTGTCTTTTCTTTTTATTCAATAAACAGTGATTCCAGAGTTTATTATGCAAGTCAATACAGCACTGGAAAATTTAAGCAGGAATAACATTTACATGTTTGATGACAATCAGTTTGTTGACATCTCTAAGAAGGTCTATGACACGATTCATGATATTAGATGCTCAGTTATGATGATCCGGGTAAGTGTCTTTATTCTTTCATTGATTAGCCATTAACACAATTTTGTCAACTGCTTTCTTGTATAGCATTCACTTGATTGTGAAGTAAATAAGGACTGGCAAATATCAGTTCAAGAGGTAACCCCTTCCATAAGAAGTATTTCTGTTTTGTTTAGAGAAACTGAAGTACAATGTTATGAAATCATTTATTGTAACAGAAGGTGTGTTCTAGAGACTTCTGCCATGTAGTTCAGGGATTCAGGAAGTAATTGTATAATAGGAATGTAAATCTTCACTTATTTCATAGTCACATGCAAAAATGAAAAATATAAAAACTTTCTTCCCCACTGGGTGAGATTGTGAGAGTTTTATAAAGCTTTTCTTTTTTTTTCTTTTTTTTTTTTTTTTTCTTTTTATTGACAATAACAAAAAACATACAGACATAGGTAATTTTTTTTTCTTTTTATGCTCCCCCTGCCATTTTCTATTTAAAAACATTTTTTTGTTGGTTATTTCTTTCTCCCCCAAAATTTCTGAAATATGAAAAAATCTCATGGAACTTGTGGGCCATTTGGTCTTTTATTGCTTTGTTGTTTTGTTTTTTGAAAGAGCATCTCTTTCTGTCTACTGTTCAGTTGGGAATAGCCTAAGACATTTCAATGCCTGAAGCAAAGAACAAGAAGGAACCTGCTATGTTTTCATAGGCAACAGTCTGGTAGAGTGGCAGTTTAATGTTTTTCAGCCAGTATTCTTTACTATTCCAAAAGACAGTTGGCTAATGCGGGGGCACAAACAGGACTTATGATACACAGTTATTTTCTTCAACACTGTGCTACTATCCCTGGTATCTACTGACTGAGGCAACTGCCTCACTCTGCCATATACCAAATCTTTGTAAAATTCAGCCCTTTATAAAGAACTACCTATTTGTTAATTATATTAACTTAATCCCTCCAATAAAGCCAACAGCTTATGCGCTAGAGCACCCTTGTGCATGACAAAGTTGTCATTATCATTTGTTTATTTGAATATATAACGGAAGGCCTTTAGCACTTTGAACACCATAAATGTGAACACTTTATTCACATGTTCAGAGTAGGATTGAAATGTCTTGCCCCTTCCACCAGCACTTTAGTCACCCAAAGGTGTATGTAGAAGCTCCCCACATTTAGACTACTTCTCTTCACACATGGTGTGTGACAGCAGAGAGGGAGGAGCTAGCATAATCGTCCCATATGTTTATTTTGCCCCTCTTAATGCCTGAATGGTGATAATGTATCAAAGTATAAGCTACTGTGGCTTGAGATCCCTCCTGTGCTGGGGTTCACACAGTTAGAAAGTGGAGAGCTGTGAATACCTTCCTCATATCACAAAATTTTCCAGGACACAGTTACATCTTCCACAGAATGCGCACTGAAGAAGCTAAAAGATAAGTCATATACCTAGGTATTTAGAGAAGTAGCTATGTTAGTTTCTTGCAGCATAAAAACAAGGCCTTTCTGCACGTTACCTTATCGTGGAGGTCGGGGGTGCCGTTCGCGCAAGCAGGTTCTTGTGTGAGATGCTCTCTTCATTGCTCCTTCGTCCTGCAGCTGGCTTCCTGGTTGCGTGACCGCCCCTTCCTTCCTTCCACAGTGCAGCCTGGGAGCTGTAGGCTGCGCTGGGGAAGAAGTGCGAGCGACGCACCTGGGACAACGTACCGCAGCGCAGGAAATTGCGCACAGGCCCTGGGAGCCTTGTGCGACCGAGCACCATTTTCGGCTCGAAGCCGAAAATGAAAAGGTGCGTGCGCGGTTCACGTTAGGCTCGTGAGCGTCGCGTAAATCAGAGTGCATCGTACGGACCGCCGTTCCCATTTATACGACGCTCAAGGGGCCCTCTTGCAAAAGAAACTGCATGCGAAAAGGCCCAAAGAAAGGAGGGGGAGAAAAAAAAGAAATGTGGCAGCATAACTGGTTTGTATTTCAGCATGAGCTTTCATGGACTTCTTCAGAGTCACTGCCAAGTGTTTTCAAGACCTCAGGTATAAAGTATATTAATACAGTTGTGCATGTGGAATAGAATGTAATAGGATCCAGAAAGATGCAAGTTATGTCCCTTGCCCTGACTTCTAGTAAACTGATTTATTGCTTTCATACATCAACACTAACTAACCACTGTAAAGATCTGAAAGTTGTGTTTCGCCTTGCCCAGCCCTTTGAAAATTTAGGGCAAGAGACATTCTATCTCACTCCCACAATGATATAAATATGCTTTATACCTGAGGCTTTGATATACCTCCGCAATACATCTGAAGAAATGGGCTTATAACCATGAAAGCTCATGCTAAAATAAAAATCATTTACTCTTAAAGGTGCTGCTATATTTCCTTTTTTCCTCTGCCTCTCTTCCTCGTTTTTATCATATGCCCAGGAATCTGAATACAGGCTTCTCCAAACCAAGGAAAAGCACTATTTGAAATCAGTTTTGCGCTCCATTTCACAAAAAAGGAAAGTGATGAAACTTGTTGTAGATTCTGAATGCAAGTCAGAAGAGTGGCCTGAGCCTCAAGTCTCAAGACAACACTTTTAACCCAAGGCCCTACCTCTACACATTTCATTTTGGCCTCACCAATCTCCTTATGGCCATTCCCTCTGTCTTTTTCTGTCTGGGTGCTTGATTTTCCAGGTGCTCTGTTCCCCTTCCTCTTTACTGACTTTCCCTTTTTTTCCAAACAATCACAAGCACAGCCATCTTTTGCTTTCTGCCCTTTTGTCCACTTTCCCCCTCACATCTGAATGTTCTGGCATCCAGCTGGGAATAGTCATTCACCCAGTCAAAATGATGCAGATGCAGTCAGAAGTGAGGCAGAGAGAATGTGAGCAGCAGAGGCACCAGTGCAGAGAAAATAAAATTTGCTTTTCCATATATATTTACAGTCCAGAGTTGGGGAGCATCATGCTGCTGCAGGCATAATGCATCTAGGGATGCCATATCAGTGGTTCTAGGGCTAAAACATTCTTTGTTGGAAAGCTAGATTTTTTTCCTAACATTCTGCTGGGTCTGTCTGAGCAGTAAGATGCTTGATTTCCTTATCACAACAGAACTGAGGTTGAGATGATGCTCAAGCATGCCATATCCTTTGTGCTTCAGAAAAGTTGATTCCTCGCCCTGTCATTAAAATGAACAAGACTATGCTAACTGGCAAGCTTCTTTGATATTCTTGACCCTCAAACACATTACATACAATTGATGCAGTGTAAAGAGTTATCTCATTTTCAATATGTTCATTAATGTTTCTGAGAACACAGTATAAATATATGAAGCAAATATGTGGATAAAGGTTTACAAGGGATTTTGTTGTCCTTATCTTCAGAAATTAAAAAAAATCTGTTTCCCACATGCACATTTTTGTCACTATTGCTGTACTGTAGTGGGACTATTTATTTAGTTATTTATCCCTAAAATATGATTTTAGATAACTAGAATTAATGTTATAGCAGGGCAAGAATGTGAGGAAGTATAGCTCTAGTAGGATTTTTAAAGATAGTAATAGGAATCGTTATATTATGTTATATAATCATTATCTGCTAGAGACATTTGCCACTGTTGTACACTTGGGAGGCTGAGGCCATTTCCACAGTACACTGTTATAGTGCTATCATTCCACTTTCAACATCTTATAGAGTTCTGGGATTTGTAGTTTAAGGAGGGGCATTTAGAATTCTCAGCCAGTGAGCTTTTTGGCATCAGTAAACTATAAACCCCAGAATTCCACAGGATGATGAAAGTGGAATAATAGCACTTTAACAGTACAGTGCAGAAATGTCCAGAGATGGAGAACAGGAGTGGCTTGTCTGTATCATTCCTTTGTTAAGTACAGTATACAGTATAACCCCCATATCTGCGAATTCATAATCCTCAGATTCAATTATCTGTGGTTGAAAACAGCGGGCAGCGTGGGATCATGCTGCCCACTGTTTGCCACTTCCAGCCGCAGGCCCAAGGTCCAATCACTGCTACGCCCGCAGGCCCAGGGCCCGCAGCCACAGGCCCAGGGCCCAATCGCTGTGGCGCCCAGCAGGAAAACAACAGGCAGCACGAGATAGCACTGCCTGCTGTTTTCCTGCCTCCAGCCGCAGACCCAGGGCCCGATCACTGTGGAGCATGGTGGGAGAACAGCAGGCAGCACAGAACCGCATTGTCCACTGTTTTCCTACCTCCAGCCGCAGGCCCAAGGCCCCTTGCAATTGGGCCACGGTGTTCCATATTACCCGTGGATTTCCATATCCATGGAGGCGCCCAGAACCAATCCCCCGTGGATACAGGGGTGGTACTGTACTCAGATGGTGGTGACAGGGCCAAAGATGCCCAGGAAACTTTATGGGTGGTAAAGAATGTGAACTATGTCTCCACAGCCACTTGTGAGATCTAGAGAGCCTCATGAGGTCAACAATGCTCTGTTCACTTTCCTGCACTAGTGATATACTATGAGGGTTGGCAGGATGAATTTTTGTCCTTTAAGATTTACTACTACATAACTGGTCAGTCAGAACTGGCCTTACATACAGATATTAAATTTAATACATGAGTTGAAATTCTGAAATTAGCTGCTCAGAGAATAGGAAATGTACTGTGGCTGTTATGGATTTAACAATCAGGTACGAGCTGCATTTATCATTTTTTGGTTCCCATCTCACCAGTAAAATAGCCAATGAAATATCTATTAGGGGTAAGGGAGATTAATCTGATTTGTGTTTCTTCGTGGAAATAGTCATGCATATTTTGAGACTGCCAGAGGAATGGAACACATTGTCCCTTTGGAACCTGTACCATTGTGAAGCTTGTGATGTGCTTCAGAGAGGGAAAAAATGGGCACAAAACCAGGCATGCATTTAGAGAATGAGTGCAAAAATAATCATATGTTTCTGTACACTTAAAAAGGGAGTCTCACCAGGCTATAAGGAAATGGAAGGACATGAGATTGGGAAAGTGAGTAACTAAATGAGAAAAGAGAGTTTCACTGTTGTACTTCTAATGTGATGCAGCCAGTAGAGGATCAGTTCTGGATGCAACAGGAGAAAGGAAACGTGGAAAATGGAGTGCAATTTGTGAAGGCAATAGGTAGGAGCGAATAATTAAGTAAACACAGAAGAGAGCTTTCCCCTCAACTTGGAAACATTTTAATTTTTTCCTCCCCTCATGGAACATAATAATTTATTATA